>JAIFZK010000011.1:3215000-3367500 GCA_027481765.1 Tenualosa thibaudeaui
CCTCACACCCTGACAATTCTCTGTAGAGGGGCTTGTGCCACAAATAGTGTGTGTGTGTGTGTGTGTGTATGTGTGTGTGTGTGTGTGTGTGTGTGTGTGTGTAAGAGAGTGGGGCGAGGAGAAAATATGTATGTGTTTTGTGTGTGAAGAGCAAATGCTTGCTTTAAACGTACTAATAATAGAAGGGGTTAGATAAAGTAAGAGGTTCAGACATGGAGGGAGGGAGGGAGTGTGTGTGTGTGTGTGTGTGTGTGTGTGTGTGTGTGTGTGTGTGTGTGTGTGTGTGATCTGATGTGTGCATTTGCTCACGTGTTTATCAACACTGGCCTTGGTCCAGTCGTGTTTAAGAGCCATGATCAACAGTCCACATCACAGACCTACCATTTAACCCCCCTAATTTCTCCATTAGTTCATAGCCTCTCGTCCAAACCCATATCAGTGTGTTTAACGCTGAGGTCTGAATCCTGCAGCACAGGCAGAAAATAGGCGCAGGGAAAATAGGAGCTCTCCTGTTTACGTTGGAGGTCCACTCTGCTCTTCCAGGCCTGTCCGATTCGGACACAGAACCCGTGTGGTAAAGACTGTTCTACTCACACACAGTCCCACACACACACACACACACACACACACACACATAACCCACATAACTCACATACAGTCCCACACACACACACACACATAACCCACATAACTCACATACAGTACGCAAAAAACATATAACGAATTAGTATAGAGTCACATATCCAAAAAGGCCTTCCACACATTCAAATAAAACCCACACACTCAGACACATACATGCACACACATAAACACACACACACACACACAGGACACATGAAGAGGCCCGCTATATCTGACAATGTGGCGGGTGCAAACTAATCCAAGTGTGTGTGTGTGTGCACGTATATGTGAGTGTGTTCCCTTGAGAATGCATGCATGAAAGACACACATAAACACACAGCAGCCCATTAAGGTTGTCTGTGGTCAGAAATAGAGGTCCTAAATGGTGGTGGTTTGGGTCAGGCACAGACCGGGGCAACCCAGTTCCTGCCCTGGAGACTCTGAAGGACCCACAGTGACTTGACAGTGACAAGGCAGACTTAAAAAGTTCTAGAGCTGAATTCCCTTCACAATGCTGGATGGACATGATGTCTTTATTTCTACAAACACACCACATTTGTCCTCACATAAAACAAAGTGCTAAAAATATACTCAAGAAAAAGTTAGAAGAAAATACATACCCTAGATCACAGCTAATACTACAACACTGTTGCTATTCATTTGCAGTTTCTCACGTTTTATGTGTGGCAATATAGTGCCCAAAATGCCCAAACACAGAGATACACATGAATATACTGACTTATGCAAAAA
Organism: Tenualosa thibaudeaui; assembly: GCA_027481765.1. Classification (NCBI taxonomy): domain Eukaryota; kingdom Metazoa; phylum Chordata; class Actinopteri; order Clupeiformes; family Clupeidae; genus Tenualosa; species Tenualosa thibaudeaui. The sequence continues at coordinate 3,216,372 of JAIFZK010000011.1, forward strand.
CACACAAATGCACATTCAGTCTCTCTCATTTTCACTCTCTCTTTCTCACACACACACACGTGCGCGTGCACACACACTCACACACACACACACACATGTGCGCGCACACACACACACACACACACACACACACACACACACACACACACACACACACACACACACACAAATGGACAGACTGTGTGACACCACATCAGAGTGTGCTGCTGGTTTTGGGCCCAGTGTGAGATTTACTATCTGTCTCTCACCAAGGAAGTGATGTGGCATCTGGATCGGCTGATGTCACCGTCACGGCTAGTGGAATCAGAGGGGGGAGAGGATGTGAAGTGTGGTGGGGAAACTTGCAAAAAACATGGACAAACAAACACACCACACACACACACACATACACACGCACACACACACACTTGCACACATGCACACACATACTAAGTGTACAAATGCACATGCACGCGTACACACACACACACACACACTCACATACACACAGACCGACAAACAGACAGTGTGCGTGGGTTGTGGTAGAGCAGAGGTAGCATTGCCGTCTGAGAACCAGTCCTGCTGGGGCTGATTCCCAAACTCAAAAAAGTCTTTTGGATGAAAGCATTCACTAAATCCCAGTTGATCCCACTCATATACTGAACACAAACACACAAACAGACATGGGCAACACTCCCAGGCACATACAGACACACACACACACACAGACACACGGGCAAGTGAAAACGCATTCATGTGCAAACACACACACAAATACACTAAAACATACACACAAAGCATGCCGGGCTCGCAGGAAGTGATGGTCAGTCGGTCAGTGCTGCCAGATTTAGTATGCATGTGTTTGTGATGCACTGCATAAAACACATACCCAGAGATTTACAAACACACACACACACACACACATGAAACACACACAAAACAGACCCCCACAGACTTACAAAACACAGACATACACACACACCAAGTCCTGCAAAGACCAGTCTGAATTCCGGCTAGAGCTAGACCAGGAGTAGAAGAGGAGAACCAGGGCCTCAATCTCACTTTCTTGCTCTCCCTCACATTCTTTCTTTCTTTCTTTCTTTCTTTCTTTCTTTCTTTCTTTCTTTCTTTCTTTCTTTCTTTCTTTCTTTCTTTCTTTCTTTCTCTTACTCTCTCCTCTCATTTTCTCTTTCTTTTTCAGTCTCTCTTCTTACCCTTCTTGGTCTGTCATTTGCCTGGCTCTCTCTCTCTCTGCCTTTCTATCCCTGTCTCACTCTCTCCATCCCTTTGCTTCTCTTTCTCATTTTCTATCTGACACTAGTGGCCATTTTTCCACTTCAGACCAGAGCCAACCAGAGGCTTTTCCTTGGGCTCAAACATGGGTGAATAGCCTCGGCCTTGTGTTTCCATTTGGAATGGTGACCGGAGAATAGCCTCGGCCTTGTGTTTCCATTTGGAGTTGTAAAATCGGGGACATTCACAAACATCAACGCTAGAAACTTCTAAACAGTTCTTAGCGGTGGTTCTTAGCAGCGGTGCTTAGCAACAGCAAAGAGCACGTCACAGAAATTAAAACAGCATTTCAACGGGCCATGAAATTGATGGAAACTTTCCTTGATTCTTTCTGTGGAGTTTTGATTTATTTGTCTACATCAGGTTAAAGCAGTCATTTCCCCTTCTGGGCAACTTAAACTAATTCTACCCATCTGGTTTTAAAATCTTGTTTCTGGTTATTTGTAGCTCAGAATTTCGGTTTTGCCGTTGCAGTACAAACTATGCACACTACTTCTTTCAGTTTACTTTCTTTCATTCACCTCTCTTCACCTCACCTCTCTTCACTCTCTTTACTCTCGCCACTTCTCTCACTCACACACACACACACACACACACACACACACTGGCTGTCACATAACAATTCATTCAGTTCATGTTGAGTCCCCTTTCCTTGATTTGACCTATGTTGCTAGATTGATTGGCACTGTGACACACACACACACACACACACACACACACACACACACACACACACACACAGTCACATACAGAATGATTTCCTTTCTCCCACTCTTCAGTATTTTTTTCTTGATTGATTTTCACTGTGACACACATACACACACACACACATAAATTAAGAATCACATCAAGCTCCCTCCTCTCACTCTTCAGCTCTGTTGCTGGATTGATTATCACTGTGACCTTGCAGTTGACTTTATCTGCACTTTACCTCACCAGCTATTTCCTCTCCCATGTTTAAGCACCTGTCAACACTTCCTTCAAACTTCCTCCCCCTTCTAATGGTCTGCTGTGGCGTTCTGTCCTCATAGAGATCTCCCAAATCTCCTCAGCTCTAAAGCCTGTCGGCCAGGTTCTTTAAAAAAGTCAACAAACAAAACAAAACAAAACAAAACAAAAAACTAGCTGGCTTAAATATAATGTCATACCTTACCGCGAAAATACAATGCCATACTTCCTCCCCCCACCCCACACACACACTCACACACACACACACACAAACACACACACACACACTCACTCTCACACTCTGTCCCAGAAAAGAGGTAGGGAAGAGGAAGCCCTGGAGAGATCCACTGGACATAAAATCTCATTCCCAAACACAATTAACCTTGCCACGGAGTTGGCTCACGCCCCAGCTGAAAGGGGTAAAGTAGGGCAGTAGAACTCCAAACTGCCCCATTAGAGACAGTCGTCTTGGAAACCCTTGGAAGCTGGCTGAGGTTCAAAACATTAGAATGGATGGAATCTTTTTTGGTGTGTGTGTGTGTGTGTGTGTGTGCGTTTATATTGTTTACATTTACCCATTTACCCAATTTTCATTACCAGTTTCTGTGTAGTTGGAGACAGGATCAAGGAAACATAGTCTAAAGAACACATTTATAACATGGACATTTCCTTAGAAACCATAATGTCAATAAAATGGCAGATATTTGTATGATGTGAATGATTTTATGAATTTTGAGTATTTGCTATATTTGGCTGTAGAAGTTGAAAAACAGTTGAAGAAAATATTTGAATTTTTTTATACTTGCCCATGCTCTCTGACATGCGTAATCTAGGATTTCCTAACACATTGGTAACATGTAGTATTTCCTTTCCAGATTCCAGATAATATCTGAGTATCTGGATCTGGGTAAGTTTTGGGCCTTTATAAGGTTCAGTGCGAAATGTGGAACTGTAAAAGGTTTGGTCCAGTCCAGCACTGCAAAGTCTTCACCTCTAACCAACACAAGGTCTCCTTGCTTTTACCTTTTTGTCATGTTTGACTCAGTGCTGGTCCTTGATTTATAGTGCTTTGCTAAAATCACTTTAGTTTCTATAAAAAAAAATAAATAAAAGGTTTGACCTTTTCCACAGCTGTTATAGATCTTAGTTGAACTGATACTTGTGCACACATGCAAAGACACTCACTCACTCAACCACACACTCAAACCCTCAAATGGTACTAACACAGTGTACACACATACACACACACACATACACGCACACACACACGCTCACACACACACACACATACACATGTATACACTGTCACACACAAACTCATTGTACATACACATGGGAGATCATGCACTCTCTCTCTACACACACACACTTGCACACACAGAATTTTTTTTTTACACACACTCTGGCAGAGGTACTTTCCAAACTCTACACCCCCGGCCGATACCACAGATGTACTGTACATCTGAACACTCGTATCCGAATCCCACTTCTATTTTTAGGGATGGTTAATGTAGCCACCACCACGGGAGAACTCCTGGGCTGAGCATCAGCTGCTCTCTCTCTCTCTCTCTCTCTCTCTCTCTCTCTCTCTCTCCCCTCTGTGTTTGATTCATTCTGTAATTGTAGATTTGCTCCAGATGCTTTTTCTGGAGAAGGCAAGAAGAAATGGAGAAATGATGGTAGGGGGGTTTGGGGGGGGGGGGGGGTGTCGTTTGGATGTGTTAAGTCTGTTTGTGTGTGCGTGTGTGTGTGTGTGTGTGTGAATGGATGATGGTGGGGGTGTAGCGAGGTGTATGGGGGGGGCGCATTTGGATGAGTGTGTGTGTGTGTGTGTATGTGTGTGTGTGTGTGTGTGTGTGTGTGTATATGGAGGGGAGAGGGTTCCGGCTTAATCCCAAAAAGCATGAGTAAGCACAGCCCCACGGAGCTCTACTCCGGAGACGGGCCGCCGGGCCCCCTCCCTGCGTTACCAGCTGTTTCGCAGACATAGATCACCCACCACCACCCCCTCTTGCCACCTCGCCCCACTGTGCCAAACCCCTTCACCCACCCTCACCTCCCCTCGTCTCTAGGCGCCACTCCTCCAGCCCCCCATCCCTCCCTGGCTCAAAGGGCTTTTCTCCAGCCCCTCCTGGTCCCCACGCCAGGTTCTGGCGGTGCCCTCCAGGTCTGTTGTCTTTGGGAGGGCAGGTCAGTGAAGATTAGCCCGCTGCCCTGGGTGGAATGTGAGAGGAGAGGGGGGAACTTTTCTTTTCTTCCTCACTGGGCACTGAGGCTGTGCTTTTAGTAACCAACATCCCATTACCTCAGTCTTGCCCCTGACCACCACAGGCCCTTTTTGGAGGGCGCACGTGGGGCACAGACTTGTCTGTGGCTTTAGGTCAGCTTGGCACGGCTCAGTGCCCTGGCACACAGCTGACTCCAGCCCACCCTCCTCCGGCCTCCTTGAACTCTGCTGTCTGCTGCCGACTTCTCCGGTAGCAGAGAGGATTGTGGGTAGCGAATTAGAGTGGAGTTAGATTTAGTAGAAGCTTTTATCCAAAGAGACGCGGCCTGGGTAGTGTCAAAGTATCAATGCCAGGGTATGCAGTGGGCACCTTTGATATATATTTGAACTTTACACCTACAGCTTTTCCATTCTTCCGTTCTCTGATTGGATGCTAAGAAATCTAGTCGAGGAAACAAAGTAATTTGTGTTGTGTTTTATTCTTTCCTATCTCTGACAAATAAACGCATTGATTTTCATGTCACTTGCAATATCATTCAGTGAAAAAATTCATGACAGATCTGTTTTTGTTGTTGTTGTTGTTTACGTCATTTGAATAAATTGCTTCTCTGATTCTCCATCTGTCTTGAGAATTACAGACATCAGTCAGTCTCTGGCAACAATACCCCCGTTCTCTTGTCACTTACAGTAATTGAGCCTCATGGGTGGCGAATGATTGCATTTGTGTGATTGTGTGTCCTGAGGGGCAGATCAATCCCATTTCCGACTGTGTGTGTGTGTCTGTCTCTGTGTGGCCTGTTAGCACTGTAACGAGCCATCCGTAATAGCTCAACACAGCAGGGGGATTGGTGGTGATGGTGGGGTGGGGAGGTGGGGGGCCTGACTGGCCTGACTGGCCTCCTCTCCTCCCCTCCTCATCTCCTCTCCTGTGCGTATGTTGTGGTGCGGGATTACACTCGACATGGGGCCACCCTGTTAATCTGATTTAGGATGGGGCAGGGAGTGTAGTGTGTGTGTGTGTGTGTATCTGTGTGTATGTGCGTGTGGTGGGTGAGTATGGTGTTTGTGGAACGTGCGAGCCAGCCAGCTTATTGCAGACATGGTCTCAGGGAATCCCTTCTTACCATACACCCATACACACCCAAGCATGCACAGATGCACTCTACACACATGCGTCACACATTCAGGCCCATTTATGAGAGCTATGGAGCTAAAGGAACGGGACTGGGGGTCGGGTGTGGGGATGTGTGTGTGTGTGTGTGTTTGGATTTGAAAGGATAATATCGGCCATATCGTTGTAGCCAAATCATTTTTATGCCGGGAGGTAATGAAAGAGCGGGGAGAGGGGGAAGAAGAGAGAGAGAGTGTGTGAGAGAGACAATGTGTGTGTTTGTGTGTGTGTGTGTGTGTGTGTGGCAAAAGAAGGGGTTACGGAGAGACATAAAAGGATGAAAAAGAGAGAGGGTGAAGGTGGGGAGTGTCTTTGATACAATAGACAATAGAAATCTGGGCTTTAAAGTTTTATCTCTATTAGAAGTCCTGTTTTAGAAGTGTGGTGGTTTCAGCTCAGTCCATCTGGGGACCAGTGCACTGTTAAAGTTTATGAAGCAATTGCAGATTACACTGATGATTATATCTGTGTGTGTGTGTGTGTGTGTGTTTGTGTGTGTGTGTGTGTGTGTGTGTGATTGTGCATGTGTGTGTGCATTAGTGTGTGTGTGACAGTGCATGTGTGTGTGTGTGTGCACAAATGTGTGTGTATGTGTGTGTGTGTGTGGTGTATGTGTGTGTGTGTGTGTGTGTGTGTATTTGTGCATGTGCAGGCTCTGTGAAGTGCTGTGTCTTACAGGGAACCTGAAAGAAAGGCGAGTGGAGCGGGAACTCGCTCCTCCTGAAAAACAAAACCGTAAAAGACAAAATGAAACCCATAAAACACATGCACAAACACATCACAACACAGAGAGATATACATGCACACGTGCACATACACACACACATATATATACATATGCACATACTCAAAATGCACACAATATTCACGTATTTGAGAAACACACACAGTGTTTGATGTACTCACACATGATTGACACACACACACATACAAATACACAAACTTTTAAGGTCACTGTAAGTGAATGTCAGGGAGAAAAAGAAGGAAAAACCAGTACACATGTGAACACACACACACACACACACACACACACACACACACACACACACACACACTCACACATCAATCTTCCTGTCGGAGTGAGGTGTCAGCAGTGTTTGTTTGTGGGCCTCCATCTTTCAGCGGGTTCTTGGAGTGAGTGGGAGGGCTGAGGTCAAAGGTCACTATTATTAGTGATTACTTTAGCTTTTGTTTCCTCTTAAGTAGAGACTAATCTCTCCCTCTCTCTGCTCATGTTGAAACAGCTGTGTGTGTGTGTGTGTGTGTGTGTGTGTGCGCGTGCATGCATGTGTGTGTGCTCATCTGTATCCATGCTTGTGTATGTGAATGTGTGTGTTTGTGTGTGTGTGTGTGTGTCCGTGTGCATGTGTGTATGTGTATGTGTGTGTGTAGTAGACTGCGTGTGTGTCTCAGGGTGAGAATGTGTTTGTATGTACATTACAATTCCAGATAATTGTTCTTTGATTATTTGCAGATTGTCGTAATGGCCTTGCGTATACTCAGATTATTTATAAAGTCATAGAATAATCCAGGTGGCCTTGATCATAATCTATTATTGTCACACCCTATTGCCAAGAATGAATATTATGTTTTCACACTGAATGATCCGTGAAAAACATATCTGGGTTAGTGTTCCATATTTTGCAGCTGGTGAAGTCTTCAAGCATGACTCATACAACAGAGTTTAGATGACCTTAGACAGCTTTTATTTCAGGAGAGAATACATTTTTTTTTTAAATTTAACACTTCAGTGTTTATGTGAGTTCTGTGTGTGTGTGCTCAGATGTGTGTGTTTGTGTGTGTGTGTGGCAAACAGGCTCTTAAGGAACTTCTTATCGTTCTTTCTCTCTCACACTCTTTTTCTCACACCTACACTTGCACCTATGCACACACGTGCACACACACACACACACACACACATACATATACACACACACACACACACACACATACACACACACACACACATTTTTTCTTCCTCTGTTCAGCTCTCTTCACTACAAGCCTACTATGCTTTACTGAGAACTGACGTTTGATTGGCTCTTACAGATAATTGTACCTAGAAACCAGAGCCTGGCCTGGCAGAGGAATCGAGGAAAGAACAAAGCACTCTTAACACACCTGACAGAGCCTGGCACACACTGATCAAACACCGCTTGCATGCATGCACACACACACACACATACACACACATCTTTGCTGATACACACACACACACACACAGTCACACACTGTTTCACACACAAACACACACACACACACACACACACACACACACACTTCCCATCCTACCCAGTTCTGCTATCAGAAGCTCAGACGCAGTCTCTAAGTGGCCAGTCATTTGGGTAAAGACCATCAAGATAGACCCTCACCAGGCATGACAGTAGAACCTGATAGTCCAGAGGACCCCCTCAAACCTCCCATGTTCCCCCACCCCATTAGAGGCGTGCGTTTCTCCGGATTGTTCTATCATGCAATGAAGTGGCCCTTGATTTCCAGGGAAGCCTTCTGGCTGAACCTTCTGTCCTGGGAAGAGATTATAGGTCACTGCTGGGCATTGTGGGGGTCAGATGGTCAGTGGCCCTTTAGATCTGGGTTGAGAAGAGATAACAGCTTGTTTACACTGCTGTGACATTTCGACAGACCCATAACCATAACTTACAATAACATAACATGGCATACTATGTAACTCATAGCATAGCACAGGATTGCATTGTGTAAAACAATATTGCATTGTATAGCATTGGATTGTGTTATATTGCATTGCATTGTATAGTATAGCATAGAGTAGCTTGTAGGAGCAGATCATGATATCACAAGACATGAAACAGAAGCTTGTTAGAAAGAGGTTTTAGTGAATGCACATTGACACAGCTTTGTAAGCTTGTGCACAGAAACACTGGCAGGCGTTTGGACCTGTTTCCTATAAAGAGATTAGCGGTCAGTGCCAGCTCAGTGTGGAGGTCAGGTGGGAAACGGCCCTTGAGATCTGGGGTGTGAAGAGATGAGAAATGCCCTTAGTCTGAATGAAACTTGGAGGGATGACGGCATTGGTCAGAGAGTCCACCAGTCAGAGAGCTGTTGACAGGGCAAAGAGAGGTGAAGGTGCTTTGGGTGAGAGGTGTGTGACCCATTTATCAAAGCAAAACAAAATAAAAACAGCAATATAAACAAAAACAGGTGTAGAGTTTTTTTTTATATCAAAGTAGCATTACAGTAATACAGAATCATAACCAGTCCTGAGAAAAGATGGGAGAATAGAAAAAGAACTGTGCACTTAACAGTGGACATGCATGCATGCGTGCACACACACACACACACACACACACACACACACACACACACACGCATACACGCACACACACACACACACGCATACACGCACACACACACGCATACACGCGCACTACACATACACACACGCACACACACACGCATACACACGCACACACACACACACACGCACACACGCACACACACACGCATACACACGCACACACATACACACACATACACACACACACACACACGCACACACACACGCATACACACGCACACACACACACACGCACACACACACGCATACACACGCACGCACACACGCACACACACGCACACACATACACACACACACGCACACACACATACACACATGCACACACAAATACACACACACACACAAAATAATATATAACCCCTCTGAAAACAGCCCAGTCTGAATGGGGTGTGGGGTCAGGTTAGCACACAAGGGCAAATGAGAGACTGCAGAGTGCTGACAGAGAGAGAGAGAGAGCTGGAGGGCTCTTAATAAGGACTGATGATGATTGGGGTTTAGCTTCCGCTCTCTCTTCTCTCTCTCTCTCTTCTCTCTCTCTGTCTCTCTCTCTCTCTCTCTCTCTCTTTTCTCTTTCTCTCTCTCTGGGGCAGGGTTGCGGGGGGCATTGATCGATGATTAGTAAGTGTGACAGGGCAGGAGAGTGGTGATGTGGATGATGTGTGTGTGTGTGTCCGTGTGTTTGTACGCATGTACGTGTATGGAAAAGGGGTGGTGTATCTGGGGGGGTCCGTCCAGGAAAGGGTGACTCCTGGTTGGTGGTGATGGATGTTGGCCTGTGGGAAGGTGAATAGGAAGGACTTTGGTTGTGAAGGGTATGATGGGGCTGTCGTGCGTATGTGTGTGTGTGTGTGTGTGTGTGTTGGGGGGGTGTTAAATCATTGTCCATGAGTAGGGTGTAGTCAGCGCTAGAGGATACTGAGGTTTCTGTAATGAAACATTCAATCAATCAGCGCTTCAACATCAATAACAGAGTGGTTAAGGGGCTAGGCTGTTTCTGTTTTATCTCACACACACACACACACACACACACACACACACACATGCATGCAGTCATGCAAACACGTAAACATGCACACAGTACATGATCACACGCACCCATGCATTCTTTTTCAAATGCTCCTTTGTATACGTACACAGTTATGTATGCAAACAGACACATACATATCAGCATGGATGACTATCCACTTACACACAGATACACACCCACGCTCTCACACACGCACACACACACACACACACATACACACCCACGCTCTCACACACGCACACACACACACACACACACACACACACTCACACTCACACACACGCACAGTTGACCTCTGCAGCATCCTAGACCAAAAGCCTACAGTAGGCTCTTTTCCCTGGCAATGTACCACAACATGCTGGACGCTGAAGCATGGTTTGAGCCTTACATAGATTAAAACGAACATGGCCCTCGTCTTGAAAAATCTTCTGCTTGTCCGACTGACATAAAACAGGCTCCCATGGGCAGTTGCCTATCCTTGATCCTTGAAATTGTTTGCAGAGGCTGCTGGCTCCTCTTCTGTCTAAGTGTAGGTTTGCTCTAAAGGGATGAGAACTTTCCCCCCACAGACGCTAGTATAGTGTGTTTCACTGTCAGAGCTTTCCCTAGACATGACACTGACATGGGGGACTGTACAGTTCATAAATCTGATCTCTCTGAGTTGTCCTGCATGATTGTGTGTGTGCATGTGTGTGTGAGAGAGAGAGAGAGAGAGAGAGAGAGTGTGTGTGTGTGGTGTTTGTATGCGTGTGTGTGTGTGTGTTTGTGTGTGTGTGTCTAGGAGAGAGTGCGTTTGTTTATCCATTTGTTTGTTTATCGCTTGTTTGTTTGTTGTGATTTGTTTACTCCGAAGCTGTGACCAGCGTTGTCCGTATTTTCGTCTGTCTGTCATGCTTTCATTTGATTGGCCTCATAATTGACTCTCCCACTTTTACGACATTTTAATCTGTCACTTTGAAGAGCATGTGGTGGCGAAGCATCTCACGTGGCTTCGTTTGTCGCACACAACTTTCCATGACAACTCTCATCCTTCTTCTCCTTACCCGTTCTTTTCTACTCAAACTCACGGTCTCACGGTCACTTGGGCCACAACAGAAATGCCCACTAAGCTAGTATGGAATGTGTCCCGATGAATACAGTTTTTGTCCGTTTTTTTGCATAATATCTGCTTGTAAAATACCCCTCACAGAAAGGGGATTCTTTTGTGACTGCGTAGGCTGAAAGTTATTGGTGTTTGTGTTTGGGGTGAGTGTGTGTGTATTGTGCGTGTGTGTGTGTGTGTTTAGTGTTTGTGTTTAAGAGTGTGTGTGTGTGTGAGTGTATTTGTGAAGTGTGTGTGTGTTTCGAGCATGACTATCCTAGCTGTGGCACAACAACATTCTTACAGCGTTTCCATGACATAGACTGAATGAAATGTGTCAGTGGGGTAGTGGGGGTTGTGGTGGTGGATGGGGAACAGATATGGTGTTGGCCACTGACCACTGTCATCCAGACAGACAGGGGACGGAGCCAGCCGAGCCCACGTGTCACCCCTCACTCAGTCACCTCTCCCTGGCCTTCACTGCCTCCCTCAGAAAGAGGCTTTGAGGGTACAGGGGAACAATGGCTTTAGAGGGTGACCCCTGTTGACCCCAGTTGTTTACAACTGCAGTGGCTGACCTAATAAACCAAAATACACTTTGACTGTCATTCATGTAGGCACACTCCACATATTTTTCTTCTTTTTTCTCTTACACACACACAGACACACACACACACACTCACACTCACATGGACCCCCCCGCCCCCCCTGACACACCACACACACACACACACACACACACACAGTGTTTTAAGCATAATCACATCCTCTCTTACACACACAGGTACATACAGTGCATACACACACACACACGCACACATACACACACACACAGTGATTAGTACAGTTCTGGAATGTTAATGAGCCACTGCCAGTGAGACAGCAGCGGGGTATTGGGCTGGACTCCCCTGTCACTTCAGATAGAGAGAGAGAGAGAGAGAGAGAGAGAGAGAGAGCATGTCTCCACTGCCTTCAGTCCCCTGGGTAACACCACCGCAGCTCGCTTCAGCCATTTTAATGTCTTGTGGAGTGTGTGTGTGTGTGTGTGTGTGTGTGTATACTATGTATACTATGTGTGTGTGTGTGCAGTGGGTTGGTTAATGTGTGAGTGTGTGCAGATGTTTAGTATGTGCTGTGTGTGTTTGCCTTCATGTATGTGTGTGTGTGTGTGTGTGTGTTAAACTAGGTGACTGGGTGGTGGTGTGAAATATCAGTGCTTGCCAGACTTGGTTTTAGTTTGATAAGAACTCAGTGATGGATTGAGGTTTTGATAGGTTGGGACAGGTCAAGTGGTCACTCTATATATCACCTCTCTAACTGGCTGTCCTTGGCTCCATTCTCATAAACTGATTGGACAAACTCTCCCTCAATCAAAACCACCTCTTCTCCTACTCCACTCCACTCCCGAGTGGCCAAACAGACGTAACAGGTGATAATCTCATGGGATGCCATTCAGAATGTCCCTGAAATGTCAGGTGCTTTGTGTTTGTATGTTGCCCGTGGCGACGGCGTTGGGCTGCATGGTGTTTTACTAGTGTTTGAGTCATAGCTCCGAGAGGAAGTGCGGTCAGGAGCTCTGGTGCTGCTTCTGTTGCTGTTGCTGTTGCTCCTGCTGGGGGATGCAAACTGGCTCCAGGAAAAAGAGATGGGGAATGGAGGGGGAGAGTGATGTTGCAATAGGCTATGTTGCTGCTGAGCCGTTTGACTAACCACTTCTCTCTCTCTCTTTCTCTCTTTCTCTCACTCAATCCCTCTCTCTGCCTCTCTCTCTCTCCCTATCTGTCTCACTGTCCTTCTCTCGCTCTTTATATCTCTGTCTCTATCTGCAGAGAAGCTGTACAATTCCAATGGACGTGACTTGAGGAGGGCACTGTTTTCTCTCAAACAGATATTTCAGGTAACATTAAGATTTGTTTAGTTGTTGCTAACAACACACACACAAACACACACACACACACATTCAACGTACACACACAAGAATTTTTTGTTTTTACTCAGGCTGTTATATGTTTCAGCCAGACTTGCAAGTCATGCAGTCCTTTCATCTCACTCCCAGTGTTACAATAACCTTTGACCTTTTCACAGCTTCCAAAGAGTTGTACCCACCTTTTTATTTTTTACTTTATGGTCGGAAAGCCTTGTAGCTGTATTCTGTGTTTCTTATTGACTTACGGTATAGTAGACATGATAGACTGCACAATAAACCCTGTCATCTCTCGACCATGTCAGGCGTATAGGGTGAATTGCCTGTCTAGCAAGTGAATAGCCCCCCATATATTAACATGAAGAAAAAATAACCTGCATGTCATGGGAAAAGTGTTCCCTTGGGCACGAGAGGTGCTTCAAACTGTTAGTGAAGAGAGAGAGGAGAGAGAGAGAGAGAGAGAGAGAGAGAGAGAGAGAGAGAGAGAGAGAGAGAGAGAGAGAGAGAGAGAGAGAGAGAGAGAGAGAGAGGCCATCTATTTTTAGCCACAGATGTCATCTGAGTAACAACAAAGTTGCAACCCCAGTGCCCCTTCTAGCCTAACGAGATACAGTTGGCGGTCATTGATTGGAAGAAAAGCATTCAAAGCTCAGTTCAATTTCAATCTGTTCATTTCAGTGAGCCTCATTGGCATGACTGTATAAGTTAAAATACTGGCAAAGCATTATGGTGTGGATATAATACAAAGTGAGACATGTCAAAAATAGAAAACCAACCAAGAGAAGAAAACAAAAAGTCATGTACACATGGAAGAACAGCTTTTTTGCATGCAGCTTTTGTGTGTACAGAATATACTGTAATTTACTAATAATATCATGACTCCCACAATCCCATATGTTAGGCAAACTACTGCCCCCTGCTGGTGGTATTATGAGATTCACATAACACACAACACCAAAACCATGTCTGTTTATTGCATTGCATTGCATCACAAGTTAATCTTTGTCTTCTCAGAAAAGTGTGCCATTTATCAGTGTCCACATCGCTTATCTGTCCTCATATATTTGCACAAGTACTTTCACAGAAGCCTTTTCACATAAATAATGTTATGTCTGCCAAAGCAGTAGCAAACTCTATTCTTAAACAAAATTTGTCCCGTCTGAGACCTCGGTGTGTGTTTGTGTGTGTGTGTGTGTGTGTGTGTGTGTGTGAGGTATGTGTGTTTGTGTATACTGTGTGTATTCTCTCTCTCTCTCTCTCTCTCTCTCTCTCTCTCTTTCTCTGTGTGTGTGTGTGTGTGTGTGTGCGTGTCCATGTTTGATTGTGCTTTACAGGATGACAAAGACCTGGTGCATGAGTTTGTGATGGCGGAGGGTTTGACCTGTCTTATTAAGGTTGGGGCGGAGGCCGACCAGAACTACCAGAACTACATCCTTAGAGGTGGGTGGAGCTCAGCTACTCCCTTTTCCCGCCGCTGTACACCACACAACCCATTGTTAATGGTTCATGCAAATGTCCATTGTCTTTCTTTGTTTATTTATATCTATGTTTGCATTTGTGTTTGTATTTATAGTTCTTAGTAGACACTTATGTCCAAACTGACTCTCTGTGACATCAATAAGCATTCCATTTAGCCTAACAACTGACATGAAACAGAAACCCCCCCACTAATAATACTGTAGTAGTAGATAGTTAATAGAATTTAAGAAATCAACAATAGTCAACAATATGTACAAACCGTGTCTCTGTAATCAGAATAAATCAGATTATACATCTATAACATAACACCTACAACATATATATATATATATATATATATATATATATATATATATATATATATATATATATATATATATATATATATATATCACTCATATAGATAATGGCTGATAGATAATGTAGGTACAATTGGTCCTTTACTCTAATCTCAGTGCTGCCCTTGTCTATGGTCAATGCACTGTTTGTGTATGTTGGTTGGTCAATGGTCACATATCTGTCTATAGATATTGACTCTCATACACAATTTATAAACCAGAGTTTTACTCAGGTCATGTAATGAAACCAGACTTTAAGAACTGTGATGGAAGTCAGGTTTAGGTGGGTTGTTCAAGATTTTAAAATAGATATGATTTACAGTATCAAAACTTTCTGAAATCTTTAGGCAGAGAGAGATTTTGCTTGCTCGTAGGCCTAGTGATACTCTTTGTGCTGCCACCAGTGCATCTCGCAGCAATTGTTTTGCGAGTGACAGAAATAGCGTTTCTGTGAATCGCATCTCGACCCGACAGCATCAATGTGGAATGTTCGTAATGAGGTGCTTTTGACGACATTGATCCGAGCATCAAAGCATGTCGCTTTCATAGCAAGGCGCGAGCTTAATGAAGGCATGTTGATTTTGGGTCTGTATCACACATGCAGACAATAAAAACCATGGAAAAGCCTACAGCCGAGGGCTTGTCAGAGATGAGGACTCGATGAAACAAGAGGGAAACACAATCTGAATTTAACCACACTGTCTGCATTCATGATAAAGAGGAGTTTTAAGAAAGGCTGTCCTTAGATCACGGCACTGGTCAGTGTGCAAGGTGTGGTTCTGCCCAGTCAGTTCACAACACTTCTGTCTGTGCAAGGACACCCACACACACACACACACCACACACACACCACACACACACACACACACACACACACAGAAACACTAAAACAGAGAGAGCTGCAAATAGAAAAAGAAATCATACACATTCCAAGGCCCCCCACTTTCTCTATGTCATTCCGGCACATTCTATCCTGGCCTACATCTGTGTTTATCTGCCATCACATTATCCAAACAGACAGCAGTCCTGATGGACCCTGCCTAAATGCAATTACGCTGAGTGTGTGTTTGTTATTAGCCGCTCTGATGATTGGCTATTAATTATTCTTCAGAAAGGTCCCAGGTTTCAGATGTGTTATTTGTAGGGTCGGATCTCTCAGGTTTTTCCACATCTACAGGCACAACCCTTGGCCTCTTATGAGTTTGCATAGGTTCCACAGGGAGTCACGTTCCTTTTGGGGTAAAATTCCACTTTTAGAGTTGAAATATGTCAGGTCAGAAATTCCGATCGTTTATGTCACTGGTCGACCGCTGACATGTGGAAATAATTATACTGCCGTTTGTTTTCACGACAGTGTGCCTTAAGCCTTTGAGAGGCCTGCAGGATGTGGGGTGACAATCCATGGAACTGCATGGTGTGGTGGACATTTGTGTGTATGTGTAGCAAAAGTAACCCTTGTGAATAAAAAGAGAGAAAGAAAGAAAAAGAAAGAAAGGAAGAAAGAAAGACAGAAAGAAAGAAAGAAAGAGGGGGATGAAGGGAGCAAAGAAGAGAGCGGTTGGGAGCACATGTGGCCACGCCGTGGAGAGCCGGTGCAGTACAGAGTCGACCCTCAGAGCCTCTCCCAGTGGTCCAGCCAAGTGTTAAGTGTGGAGTAGCTGGAAGCAGAGAGGGGGTGGAGGGGTGGAGGGGCACTGGGTTACTGGGGTACCACCACTAATAGGGTGGGGGGTGTCCAGTGCTCCCCTGAGTCTGCCTAGCACACACACATACACACACACACGCACACACACACAAACATACACACACAGATACAGGCACTGACATAGACACACACAGAGGCACACGCACACAGAGGCACACGCACACAGACACAGGTATTAACACACACACAGACACACACACACACACACACACACACACACACACACACACACACACACACACACACACACACACACATACGCACACACACACACACAGGCACACTCACTCATACACACACACACACGCGCACACAGGCACACACCCTTCCGTCATGTTTTACAAACCCTCATCAAAGTCGTCACTTGCAGACCTAAATATACATGACAGAATCAATCAGCAGTGCTGTTAAAGACATACCCAAAGAGACTCTCATTCTGCTTACACATAAACTGCCTACTTTTCCCTCAGCTGTGCCTGCTGGTGTGAATGTACTCATTTGTGTGTGTGTGCATGTGTATGTGCGTGCAATGCATGTGTGTGTGTCTATATGTGTGCATTCGCATGTGTGTTTATGTGTGTGTGTCTGTGTGTGTCTGCATGTGAGTGTGTGTCTGCTCATTTATGACAGCACATGTGTGTATTGCCTCACCATCAGTGCTGATAGTGAAGGTTGAAGAGAGGACAGTGTAGGCAAAAGGATTATATACGAATGATCATTAAATATTGAGAGACTTTGAGAGTGCTGAAAGTGGACACTATGGTCTGTGGCTTAGAGCCATTACTGACAGCAAGAGCTCTAAGTGAGCTTGCTTTGTCTCTCTCTCTCTCCTTCTCTCTCTCTCTCTCTCCTTGTCTATGCATCGAGATCCATAATATGGAGCTCTCTCCCTGATGTCTTTCTGAGTCTCAAATGGGATGTTGCAGTTTTACTGCCACTTTCCCCTCTCTCAGTATCTCACTACCAACTGAGTTTCTTATGTCAGCATGAAGCTTTGGCGAAGGACAGACATATTTGCCATATTTGTGGTGATATGTCAGCTATGCCTGAGACCGTGGAAGTTGGCTGATGGTGTAGTTTGTCAAGTCATCTGCAAAGCATTGGTGGGGAATGTGTATTGATTAGTTGACGACATTGATGACAGCGGTTTACAATGAGGGGCTGTGCTGTTTTGAAGGCGGCTTTTTGTCTGCTGTGTTTTAAATTGAGGGAGGCGACTTTGGGTTTGATTCTGAGATTGATTTGATTTCACTGAGGAAATGTAAAGAGATATTCCCTCATGGCCTGTTAGCATGGGCTTCTGTGAGAGCTCGTCAGCTTGTCAGTCTATTGAGCCAGACACACAGTGTGTGTGTTTGTGTGTGTGTGTGTGTGTAAGGGTATCTTCTTGTGTATGCAAGCTTTTGTGTGTGTGTTGGGGCGGGTGGGTGTGGTTGTGTATTTTCAGTTGGGGTAATACATCACTAACCACACATAGCTTGCAGCTGTGCTGTGGGGAAAAGTGAAATGGCGCCATCTTTTGGTTAGACACAGAAATCATAGGAAAAAAAAGTTTTGACCAGCCCTGGTTACTGTAACCAAAAACTAGTTATGTTTCTGTCACTTCAGAATTGACAGTAGTTATAGGGTTGTATTACTAAACTTGTAGTTAAGTTTTTTCTGACTCTTGATTGTATGATATTGCACAGTATAGTAAAGAACTGCATAATTTTTTATCAACACGGATCCTTTCAAGAGATCTAATATTGTCGGTGTCAAACATTGTTAGAATTTCTAAAGTGATATTAACCTTTGACCTTTAACCTTTAACCATCATGCTTCCTCTTTCAGCTTTGGGTCAGATCATGCTGTACGTGGACGGGATGAACGGGGTCATAGGTCATAACGAGACGGTCCAGTGGCTCTACACGTTGATCGGCTCCAAGGTGAAACTGTCTGTCTCAAGAATCTGCCAGCTTCAGCTCACCGACACTCTCCACAGTGCCAACATGCTTTTCTCATCTACAAGCATAGGCCATTTCTTACTGACATACTGTAGGAGTGGAAAAGTGTGTGTGTGTGTGTGTGTGTGTGTGTATGTATGTGTAGGTACATGTGCATGCCTGTGTGTGCAGATGTGCCTGTGTGTGTGTGTGTGTGTGTGTGTGTGTGTGTGGTGGGGGGGTAAAAAAAAAGGTCTCCTTAAGAGACCTATTGGATTGGCAATGTCCAAACAGATCTTATCGTATCTATCTAAGGTAGAAAAAGGAATTTTAGCCTACCAAATAAGGGCTGCTTCAAGCTGTCAGACAATAGACACAACACTCTGGGTTTTTTATTGTTTTGCAATGCTCTCCAGGTTGGAATCAGCGTTGCATAGCTCAAAGCTGTTTCTCTCTCTCTGCACACACACACACACACACACACACGCACACACTTTCTCTCTCTCTCTCATACACACATAACACACGCACACACACACAAACACACATTTTCTCTCTCTCTCTCTTACACACATAAAACACACACACAAACACGCACATATACACACACCTGCTTAGATGTCTTATCAGTGCAGTCTTAAAGAACGGTGGGTGTGAATGATGTGTCTGTCTCCTTGCCCCCATCTGATAAGCCCCACAGTCCTCCTGTCCATGAACATGTTGCACGCTACATTTTGTCTTCATTAGGCAGGTGGCTGACTGTTCCCCACAACACAACAGCGCACAGCTCAGCACATTACAGCACAGCAGGCAGAAAGACAGACAGAGGGATTAAAGGATGATGAGTAAGAGAGATAACACGAAGGAAAGGAATGAGTGAGACTGGAGAGAATGATAGAGAGATGAAGAGAAAGTGTGAGGACAAGGAATGATGAGAGTCAGCAAGTCAGCAAATGGAATGTAAAACACTGGAAGAGAAGAAAGGAGAGGAGGAGGAGAAAGGAGAGCTAGAGAGAATGATAAATAGAAAGTTTGATAAGAAGGAATGAGTCAGAGAAAGAGAGGAGAAAAGAGGGGTAAGCAATTCAGAAAGCTGAAAGACAGGGGTAGAGAGGGAAGAAGACAAGAGGAGGAGAAGAGAAAAGAGAAGACAAGCAAAGGAGAGAGAAAAGAGAGATAGCTGTGTTCCAGAGGAAATTCCAGCCTTAAGGTGTTCTGTTCGTGGGCTGCCAAAAGCTGTTTCCCGTATCACACTCTGATGATGCTGTTTGCTGAGAGTTCCACCTCGCTCTGATAGCAATCGGCCTGGGTGAGACACAATGCTATGCTAGGTTACCCCAGCTAGGTCAACTCTCCTTCCTCTCTCTCACTCTCTCTGTCTTTCTCTATCTGTTTGTCCATCTCTCCCTTCTCCCTTCTTTTTTGTTTAGTCTTCCATGTCATTGAAATGCAGCTGAGTTGTGATGTGTATGATGCATGTCTGAGTGAATCTGTCAACAAAGGATTGACAGGAAAATGCAAATATTAGCTCCAGCTTGCTCTTAATTGCTCTCCCTTTCTCAGACAAACATGCACACACACACACACACACTCACAGACATACACAGGCACACATACACGTACACGCATGGACAGAAACACACAAGACACACATCACTTATGCATGCACATAAAGACACATACACACAGCTATAGACTCTCCCTTCCTCTCTCTTTTACACACACACACACACACACACACACACACACACACACCTAGACATATACATTTTCACACTTTCTTAGTATCTCTTTTGGTCTGTTTTCCCTCACACCGTCAGTGTGGTGGCATTTCCCCTGCCACTGATGATTTATGGTCTCAGTAGAGGAGGACAGGGAGGAGGAGGAGGAAAAGGAGGAGGCCAGGGATCTGGAGAACTCCTTACCCTCCTCTCCTCACCTGGGTGGCCCAGCACCGCTGCCTGCTCCTGGGGACACAAGAGAGAGATGGGTGGAGGTGGTGTGAGAGAAATGGAGAGAGAAAGAGATAGAAAGACAGAAGGACGGAAAGAGAGAGTAAAATGGGGAGAGATCGAGTGAGAGAAAGAGAGAGACTGAGTGAAAACAAGTGGAGAGAGAGATAAACGAGATTTCAGCTCGCACCTGTGACTTAAATGAAGAGCTAAAGAATGCACTCAATCCAAACAGCTGTTTTTGTGTGTGTGTGTGTGTGTGTGTGTGTGTGTGTGTGTGTGTGTGTGGATCTGACGGGTGTGTTCTCTCTCCTCTACCATGTAGTTTCGTCTGGTGGTGAAGACGGCTCTCAAGCTCCTGCTGGTGTTTGTGGAGTACGCCGAGAGTAACGCCACCCTGCTCATCCAGGCCATCACCACTGTGGACATCAAAAGAGGTACACACTCACAAACACACACATACATACATACAATATGTGTACACACACATGCACACACAGCCACAGATAAACACACACACACACACACACACACACACACAAACACATGTGCACATGAGTCCCTCACCCACATGAACAAGAGGACTACTAAATTAAACTATTTCATCATTTTTGATCATCTCAGACTGAAGCATATGCCTATGCTTAGAGCCAGACTGATGAAGAGTGTGTGTGAATGTCAATAAGTATTTCTTTGATGTCTGTTGTTGCAGGCCGCAGGCAGTGGTTTAATGCTATGGAGATCTTGGATGAAAAGGATGGGGTGGACACTGAACTTTTGGTGTATGCTATGACGCTCATCAACAAGGTGACACACACATACACTTACACTTACGCACACACACACACACACACACATAAATGCGCATTCATTCTAATATTACAGTATTAGTTCTCCCCGTTCTTGTCACTGCTATCAAGTAATCCACACTTTGACACAACAAATAAAAAACCCTTCATTTCTATTCAAGTTAGCCTTTTCAAGTCATTTCAAGTTTTACCATCGGACTTTACAACTGTCAAAAGTAAAAAAAAAAGAGAGAGAGATATAGGGGGCCTTTAAATTTAACTGATGTCACTGTAGGTTGGTAGGGACCAAAACATCTGTCAACAACCACACACATAACCATAACCATGAACATAAACATGAACCTCTTCCCCAGACGCTGGCGGCACTGCCGGATCAGGACTCGTTCTACGATATGGTGGACATACTGGAGGAGCAGGGCATGGAGACGGTATCTAAGCGGCACCTGGGCCGCAAGGGCACCGACCTGGACCTGCTGGAGCAGCTCAACATCTACGAGGTGAGACGTCAACATGGCGCCAACTTTACGCCAACATCCCACAGGGCTCCTGTATCCTCCTAGTGGGAAAGGAAGGGCAGCTATGCCAGGAGAGTAAGAACTTTGACTGGTTCTCAGAGAGCACCCATGCTGATAAAAACATAAGTTCCAGGTGTCCCAGCAGTAGCTGTAGGTAAAACCATCTGCTAAATGTTATGTAACACTGACTGTGTTCAAACAGCTTCTGTCCTCGTCCTTCAGTGCTACTGAATGCAGTTGCTTTAGGTGCTAGCATCATTTACATTTACATTTACGCATTTAGCAGACGCTTTTAAGCGACTTACATTTGTCAACTATCAATTACTTGAGGGTCATGTGATATTTTGTGGTTGATGCCTCCACTGATGACCTTTTTGACCTTCAGGCAACCTTGCGTCACGAGGACGGTGATGCCGACACAGAACCTCCACCATCGGGCTGCAGGGATCGGCGACGCACCAGCGTTGGGGGCAGCAATGACAAGCGCAGCCTGGAGAGACGCCGTAGCCGAAGGCACTCATTGGGGCGCAGCGGTCCCGCCTCTCCCCTAAGCCCCGCCTCCCCACACCGTGGGGGATTCCAGCCCTTCAATGGGCAGAAGTCTGAGGACATGACTGAAAGGTGAGAAAAAGAGAGAGAGAGAAATTGAAAAGAAATGATACAGTCGTAGGATAGGAGGAAGGAAGGAAGGAGGAAATCAGTGTTGTCTTCAGAGACACACACACACACACAGAGACACATACATGAATGTGCACACAGAGCACACTGTGAATATACACACAATTTTCAAAATGTTTCGCTAAACTGACTTTAAAGCTTCCACGTGTTTCCCTGCCCCAGAAACCGTTGGTTGTGTGCACAACTTCAGTCAATGTAAGTTCATGTTTCCTCAGCCAGGTTTGCCCAGGCCAGCACCACAGACTCCAACATACAGCATACTGGCTTCTACCTGCACAGCATAGACACATCTCTCACACAGGCTGCATCAGACACTGCCTCAGGGCTTAGTTGGGTTTTTTAGCTGTGCGAACAGACCACTCGAGGAAATGTGTGTTTAGCACCAAGTGTTTCCAAACACATTCTGGTGATGGCGCTGACACGCACAATTGTGTACACACACAGCCACACAACGCTCTAGACACTGTCAAAAGGACATGAGTTCCTGGTGATCTCTAGAGGTGTTTTCAGGTAATGAGTTTCAAGCTTGGTAAAACAAGATCCTCCAATCACAAAATTCCACCTCAGGATTAACTGGAGACTAAATCAGACCTGTGTTAGACTCAAATGTGTACTTATATACTTATTTATATTTATACTTATCAGTGTATTATTATTATCACCTATATCCATAAGTGTAAATATATATTTCTCACTAGTTACTATACTTATATTTATTTGTTTAATTTATTTGAATTATGTGTTATTTAGAAAAAGCCTTGCCATTAATATTCTCTGTTTGAGTTGAACAGAGCCAATGTAACATGATGAAGCATACTATTAAAGGAGAAATTTGGTGCGATTCAGTCCATAGCCCTTTTGTTTGATTGTTTGAGTGCTGTCGGTAAGAAAATGAATGAGAAAATCTCATACAACATGGATGGATTGAATCACAACGATTGTCTCCTTTAAACAAAATCATCATCTTCATTCTCTATGAATGCAGATGAGCCCCTCTGTCCCAAGTCTGATTATGGTCCTGTACAACACCAGTCTCACACCCTTCAGTGTTAAAAATCACACACCTTCTCTCCCTTTACCCTGTGGCTGACCTTTTTTGTCTCTCTCCCTTTCTCCTCTATTCAATCCTCCCATCTATCCATCCATCCATCCATCTGCCCTATAACATCCCATCATCTACGCAACACGCACATCTACTACTATGATCCCTCTCTTCCTGGTCTCTCCGCTTTCATTCCCCTCCCCTTCCTTTCAATTAATTTCCTTCACTCCTTCCATTCTTCTGTCCTGCTCCCTCACTCGCCCTCTCCTCCTCTTTGGCCACCTGACCCCTCTCAGAGCTCTGGGACCCTATGGGGACCAGGGCCTGAATGAGGCAGACTTTGGTCCTTGGCCCATGTAAGTACAGTGGTGTAGTGTGGTGTCACACACATACACACACACATGGCTGGAGCTGTAAGCCACAATGCTTATGCTAACAGCATGCACTGGAAATACAGTATACTGTGTATTAGAACTTTTATGTTGGTGATAATCTGTCACTATGTGTGTCTCTCTCTGTGTTTGTGTGTGTGTGTGTATGTGTGTGTAAGAGAGAGAGAGTGCTGAGTGTCATTCTAATGTCATAGGCTCTACCTTCAGTCAGAAGTGTCATGTCATTAAGGAGAATTTGAGATTTGAGATTAGTGTTAGACGAAAATAATTTTGTGGTGATTTTTAAATTCATGGATACATGCAACTAATAGACATGGGTACCAAGTGGACAGAGTGAGTGGGTCTAATAAAGATGTTTGCGTGACCATGAGAGAGAGCGAGAGAGACAGAGAGACAGAGAGAGAGAAGGATGTGAGAGATTTAAGACTAGACATACACTATCAATGTGGTCCATCTTATTCTGGATGTTGTTAGCGAGGCTATCTGTTACTTTATTGTTTTATCTTATCTTTACACACGTGTACATGACCACATATGCACATATACACAGACACAGACACACACACACACACACACACACATTCATCTAGCCCCACACATATGCTCTTCCATGAGGAGCCATAAGGAACACCCGCCCAGCGTATTCCTTTCATAAATATTGTATCCATCTGACATGCTTGTGTTAATGTCCACCATCCCTTGTTAAAGGAATGTTGTTAAAAGTGTTGAGGCGGCGAAAAAAAAAAAACAGCAACGCCTCCGACTCACTCCTCATCTGGTTCGTGTTTGACTGTCAACATGTTAGCCTGAGCATTGAACCTTTGGCCTCCGCTCCCCTGAACATGTGTAAATGCATACCGTGCATTCTCCCCAAGCCATTAACACACACACACATGCACGCACGCACGCACACACACACGCACGCTACATGCACAATATATATTTGATGTCTCATTTTGAAATCAGTCTACAAATTTTCTGCCAGGTCATTGACACGCAAACACACGCACACACACACACACACACACACACACACACACACACACAAACATGCACACACACACCACACACACACGGTTTGTTTGACGGCTTGATTTTAAATCAATTTGCAGTTGGAAGATAGATTTCTGGATGCCTTCTTGTCATTGTTTTATGGCTCTGAAGTGATATCCTAACATCCCATGATATCCTAACATCCCATGGTTGATGTGCAGTATGTCAGCTTGCTGTTTTCAGTGAGTTAATGGTTGGAACAGCGACAACATCCCACCTTGTTTCCCTGTCAGTTTTTGTCAGTCTGTGTATCTGTCTCTCTGTCAGTCAGTCTGTCTGTCTGTGATCCACACGCAGGATGTCATGTCTGTGTCTGTGTCCTTGCATGATGTACCCTCTTCTCTTCTTTTTTCCTTTCTTTATCTGCTCTTTCCTGTCTTTTTTTCTCCTCTTTCTCTCTGTGCTCCCTCCATCCGTCCCTCCCTCCTCTGCAACAGAGAGGAGGAGTATGAGGAGGAGGAGGAGGAAGAAGAAGAGGTGGTGACAGAGTCGGAGGAGACGGAGGAGGAGGAGGGGGAGGGGGAGTCCTCTGGTCAGGGTGGCCTCAGGTACCAAAGGACTACAGGGTCAACCCACCCCCCTCTCCCTCACCTCCATAGTTATACACACACACACACACACACACACACACACACACACACACACACACATGCACACACACACATACAGACACTAACTAGTAGTTCTAGTCAGCCAGTTATTGTGTTCTTATTGCTGATATTCCAGAATTCTCTAGAAACCATATCCCATTACATGGCAGCCATTCTAGAATAATCTAGAATGTGGCCTGTGTTTGGCCTGGACACTTTTCCATCTCATTGCTTCTCTCCTACATCCTCCTCTCCCTTTGTCCCTTGTTGCTTTAGTGGATCTAGTGCCAAACAAACGCAAGCACTAAAAACAATCTCAGCACCGCCATCACTACCAGCCCCATCCAACAAGCCCATGGGCTCAGCCACTGTCCCAACTCCAAGAAAGAGGGATGAGTCCATAGAAGAAGATGGGAAGAAAAGGACGAGTGTCGAGTCCTCTCGTCCGTGTGTAATTGTCTCCTCCCCTGAACCGAGCCCCCAGCCGTCTCTCCTGGCGTCGCTGCTTGCCCGCCGCAAGTCGGCCATCAGCGTTCCGTCAGCATCGGAGGTGTCCGCTCGGCAGGTGGAGCACCTTCCGTACGTGCCTCACTCACCCTTCCACCTGTTCTCTTACGACCTCCAGGAGGAGAAGGAGGAAGAGACGTCGCCTGTCAAATCTAAGGGGGACAGGTTAGAAGAGAGACTTGGAAGAAAGCAAAACTACATTTCCCATAATCCCGGGGGAAAAAAGAACACCCTCCTCACTGACACTACATATAGTTGGCACTTTTCTTTCACCACTGGGTCTCCTGCTGTCCCTCACAAATCTGTTTGTCTTGAAAATTTTCTACACCGAATAATCAAAACTCTCCACTTTTTTCCTTCTCATTTCCAGCACTTCTAGATTTCTTGCTCACCTGACACTGCTTCAGTCAAAACCAGACATGCCAAATCACACGTTACCGACACCACCTGCCTCAATACCACCACCAGTGTCTACAGGATGCTTGCATAACATTTTTTTGTTTTTCTCTTCTTTTCCTCGCTTTCTTTTTTCACTCGTTACTTCAAGCACTTTATACTTTCTCTACACTTCTTTCCAGTTTTCAATCTGACTGCTCCAGTTCAGTCCAATTTGCTTTGTTTTCTATTGTGTTTTGCTGTGTCATACACTTGCCTTTTGTCGCTTTATAACTGCTTCTAGAACCTTCTCTGCTTTGTGGCCCTGCTGTTTAGCTGTTGCTAATGTGTGTATGTGTGTGAATTTCACTGTAGGTGTGACGAACACAAACACTGCTAGTTGTGGAGATTAGCACCTTAACCTGTCCTTCATAAGCATCAGTTCATATGTTAATGGTTGACTAACTCTCTCTCTCTCTCTCACTCTCTTTCCTCTCTTTCTTCTAAACACACAGGAATGGGAAGTTCATCAATCCTCCCTATTCACCAAACAATGCTGACAGGTGAGAAGAAGCATAATTACAAAGCACACACACACACACACACACCTATCTATCATACCCATACAGTTGAGACATTCTCCATTATTGTAAATTGTCCCAATCTCTGCCTCTCCCTCCCCTTTCTCTCCCACAAATCCTCCTTTCTCTCCCTCTCTTCTTCCTTTTCTGCCTTTCTCTCCCACTCTCTCTCACTCTTCGTCTTTGTCTTCTTCCTTCCCCTTACTTTGTCTTTCTGTCCTCTGCTCTCCTTGCCTCTTTCTTTCCTCCCTTTCCACCCTCTTTCTTTTCCTTACTCTTTTCCTCCTCTAACTCTCTCCCTCTCCTTCTCTCCCTCTCCTTCTCTTCTCTCCCTTTGTGTCTCCATGCCTTTCCCTCTCCTTCCATCCCTCCCTTTCTCACCCTCCCCTTAATCTCCCTCCCACTCTCTCTCTCTCTTACTCTCTCCACCTCCCCTCAATCTCTCTTCTTCTCTCTTTTCATCTTCGTCCCTCCCTCCCCCCACCTCCTCCCTCTGTGACAGGCCTCCTCTGGGAGATCTGCTGTCCTCCTCCTACCGGCAGCACCAGGAGTCTCTGGCGGCCGAGCGCGAGAGGAGACGCGTGGAGAGAGAGGAGCGTCTGCAGAAGATCGAGAGGGAGGAGAGGAACCGCTTCAAGTGAGCACACACACACACACACCCAGACTCTCTCTCTCTCTCTATCACACACACTCACATACACACTCACACACACAAACACACACACACACACACATATATATACACATATATATATATATATATATATATATATATATATATATATATATATATATATATATATATATATACATGAATACACATAGGGTGTCCATATCTTATTTATAAGGTTTGAATACTCTATTATAAATGTTTGGTTTTTTGTCTTTACTTTCTACACTGGTCTTGTGTGCTCTATACGAGGGGCTTGAGGACTGTTACTTATTGATGTATTACATCTGAATGATAGCACAGATTTACAGGTGTTATTTATGAGCATGTAAAGCCTTAATGTCAGGCCAGTCTTATTCCTCATGCACTCCTACTTTCAAAGTGTATCAGACTAACTGCGATAATTCATATCTATTCAATTCAATTCAGTTCCGTTCATTTCCGTTCACCTTATTTCAATTCAGTTTGTTTTGTCAACAACTTTTTGGCAGTGACCATTGTCATTGAAATACAGAAACCATTTAACACCTGCTTCAATTTAAAATGGAAGACTCATTGTCTCCCAATAAACATGCTGAAGTTTCTGTGTGTGTGTGTGTGTGTGTATGTGTGTGTGTGTGTCTGTGAGTGTGGGGGGTGCCTATTGAATCCCATTTAGCCTTTCTACGCTTTGCTCTCTACATAAGCCTCACTTCCTTCTCCTTGTCTGCCTGTGGCTGCATGCAAGGTGGATGTCAGCAGGACATCACTGACCCAGCCATGTCCTCTTCTCTCTCTTCTCTCTCTCTTACCTTCTACAGTAGGGACTATGTGGACAAAATGGAAGAGGCCAGGCATGCCCGGGAGGAGAGGTCTGTACCTTGTGTGTGTGTGTGGGTGTGTGTGTGTGTGTGTGCGTGTGTGTATCTGTCTGTGTGCTTTGAAGAGGCCAGGCATGCCCGTGTGGTCTGTACCATGTCTGTGTGTGTGTGTGTGTGTGTGTGTCTGTGGACATTATTCACCCTTGACATCTCACTTATACTTATTTAGTCTCTGCTGTCAATCAGGAGTCACGAGACACAACCTCAAATATTCACTGCTTTAATCCAACACACTAGCCAGTAGCTCTGTTGAATTGGATGGAGACTCTTGCTAGTTAGATAAGCTCAGTACTTACTGTACTGTACTGTAGATAAACTCAGGTAGTGTACAAGTGCAGAGATGTGGACACAGAAAGATTTTAAGCTAATCTATTGGAAGTAGAGGTAATGCACAAGGAATACACTGCTGCTGTGTCCAGTGTATGGCATGTCCAGTGTATGGTATGTTTAAGTAGTAAGTGTAAGTATTAGTTAGTAGTAAGTATGTACTGTGTATAAGGAAGTGTAAAATTTGAAGTGTGTGCACACTTTGGTTCACTGCTTTAAATGCTTTTATAACTATCCAGACTAGTTCTTCTTGATACAACATCTGTATCAATACAATATCATATATCAATACCTGTTATTTTAAAAAAGTATATATATTGTGTATCTATATCACACTGTAGCATAAGGATGCATTATAGGTTAGCATATTATGTCAGGACATTCTAGTCAGTGGAGTGATGTTTTGGTATCTGGAGGATGGATTCAAACTTGTGTGGCTTGATGGATTGGCTTAGCATGTGACATGGTGGCACGAACTATTGACTCAAGTTGGGCAGCTGTGTCTATGTCTAAACATCATGTAGTGGGGTTTGTTGTTGACAACATGTTGGTCGAGGCACATCTGGAAGGTTTTTGTCCTGAACTTTGTTATGAGGCGAGTTTGCTGCAGTTGTTTATTGATAATACATTCCACAGAAGGCAGAATGTGCATGCTTCATCTCAATCACGGGGGCACCTTTGGCCACATCAAATGCAGGGCGGTGTGTTGTTGGTTTGATGGTAGCCAAGTAGACCATATCCAAAAGGCTGCACCTAGCTATGCAGCTTTGTCAGGAGCCCATTACGAGCATTCTCATGGGATGAAATACTGGGGTCTTTCATTGATAACTAGTTCTGTAGAACCATGCATGCAACGTAGCGTGATAGAAGATGAACTGCAAAGTGGAGGTGGGGTGGGGGTGTTGTTTGGGCTCAGGTGTGTGTGTGTGTGTGTCTGTCTGTCTATGTGTGTGTGTGTGTCTGTCTGTCTATGTGTGTGTGTGTATGTGTGTGTGTGTGTAGAACCGTAGAACCATGCATGCATTGTAGCGTGATAGAAGATGAACTGGAAAGTGGTGGAGGGGTAGGGGTGTTTGGGCTCAGGTCTGTGTGTGTATGTGTGTGTGTGTTGTGTGTATGTTGGAGGAGCAGATCAAAGACTGAGTGCGGTTCTCTCTCCCTGTTCTCAGGGCGAGGGCTCATCTGTAGGTGGTCAGGCAGTGAAAGGTCTGACTCCATATTGCATAATTGTTTTCAGGTTCGAAACATTCCCAGCTTTGCCAAAAAGCACTCGTTTATCTGTGTCTCTCAGTGCTTACCTCTGAGTGTGTGTGTGTATGTGTGTGTGTGAGTGTACTCAAGAAAATGAAAGGGACAAATCGGTTCACCTCATTTCGCCTTTCTCTTGCCCTCCCCACATGTTCTCGTCTCTCTTCCTTTTTTCTTTTTAAACAACATTCTGTCTTTCTTTCTCTCTCGTTCTCCCTGCCTTTTTTTCAGTGTGTTTTGTTTTCAAATCGTTTGTTTCCGCCAGTGAATAGATTGTGTTGGCTCGAGTGCAGAGAGAACTTCAGGGTTTAAATTTTGGCAGCCCCTCTCTCTCATCTACACCCCATACCCCCACCAACTCACACACACACACACACACACACACACACACAGACACACACATCTTCCACCCTCTATTCTCAGGTTTGGAAAGGGACTGAGGATAATTGCTAGACCGCATTACTGCGAGGCAAATGTGTTTTTTCTGGGCCAACGGGGTTTGCTTTCTTTGGGTGTGTGTGTGTGTGTACGGAGGAGGAGATCGACAGAATAATCAGGAGGGGCTTGTAAGTCTCTCCACTGGAGGCCACGGTCTCCAGCCCCCCAACACACTCACACACACAAACACACAGTCACACACACACACACATGTACACTCACACACACACACACACACACACACACACACACACACACACACACACACATACTCACACACACGCATACACACACACACACACACACACAGTGCACAGTTTAGGCAGGTGTAAATGACTTTGGTTAAGGGTTTAAGCTGAAGGATGAAAAGGTCACCATGTAGTCTACTGGGTCCTTGTAGATGGAAATGTGTCTTGTTTTAATCGAGTTGTTTCTCAAGCAGCTTGTTGACCTTATGCTAAAAGTTGAAGTGGCCAAGGAACATTAACCATTCTGGAAAATGACAAGCCCAAATTTATTATGTTGTCCTTATCCAAGTTGACTATTTTGAGGCCTCTGAGAAGTGCATTATTAAGAATTAATCTGTTTATCTAGTTTCATCTCCATCTGTCCCTTGTCATATTTCAGTGGCCAAACTAACTGAGAAATGGTTTTAGCAGACAGAAATTTTAACACACTACCAGAAGAGTGTCTTATCTATCTATCTCTGTCCATCTCTCCTGCTGCTGTAGTGATAGATTGACCCTGTGGATGAAAATCTGAATGTCCGTGTAACATACAGCATTAGCGGAGGATGATGCATTTGATGGTTTTGGAGTCCAGAAGATGAGAGGAGCAGATTTGACATAGCAGTCAAGGCACTTTACCTCTAGCAGTCTGCAGGGAGGGATTGTAATTTCTCTGACCTCCATCTATCTGCGCTAACTGTTGCTGTAGCTCTAGCTCTTTGTTAACACTTGCACTGTCTGATCTAACTGCGTCTCTGTCGCCATGTTTGTGATAGCTACTCCTTCTCTGCATACAGTTAAGACCAAAATTCTCCCCACCCTTGGCATTTCCTCTGACAAGAACAGACAGTAGCATGTGGTTTTTGTCTCCTAGTTATGCAATCTGAAGAAAACACTTCTGGTCTAATTTAGATTCACCACAAATAACTGAAAAAAGTATAATCATTCTGAGCTTCTGGAGTCAATCAGCCCATATCCCTGTTCTTTGAGACTCCTGAGTGCTGTTGGTAGGTATAAGAATTACAACATTTTGGTACAGCGTAGACTGAATTTGCAAACTGGCAGCTAACGCTAACAGGTGAGGGCATAAGAAATGACTCATCCTTGCCCTCATCAGTCAGTCATTTCACTGTTTGGTGTATGTTGCACCAAATCCGTTCTCATACCTACTGATAGCATTCAGCAATATGAAACAACAGGGATACAGGTTGATTCACTCTGGATAATCCCTTTAAAGGGGTAATCCGGTGTGAATCAATCCATAGCCCTGTTGTTAGAGGTCACCAAGTGTCAGTAGGAAGAAAAATGAGAACATCATTCAAACAAATAGTGAACTGGCAACTAACTCTTAAGTGAATGGCCACAGAAACATTTCACTATGCACCATTCAGTTAACCTTAGTTTTCAGTTTGTTATTCAGTCTATGTTGCATCAAATTTTCTTACTCCTACAGACAGCATTCAGTGACCTTCAACAGCAGGGCCATTGACTGATTCATATCAGATTTCAGTAACACTTTATTTGAATATCTACATAAGAGTGACATGAGTCTGTCATAAACACGACATGACATGTATCGTGAACATTAATGACACTTCATTAATGTTTATGACTGTTGTAATTAAGTGTCATTTGGTTTCTGTGATGTGAAGTTGACACTGTTTGGGATGCAGACATTACAAAAACCGAATGACAGTTAATGACTAGTAAACACTTCAAAACACCAGTCAACAGACTAGTAAAGTGGGAATTGTAGTTTTTCACTGTATATTGACTTCACTGTGTAATGAATCAGTGGCTGTTGTGAACATAGGGGTTGTCTGTGTCCATCTCTTTCCCCTAATCCCTTTACCTCTTTCACTGTCTTTCAAATAACCTGTTCCTCCTCTGCTTGGCTTTGTTGGAACTATTCTGTTTTCTGCATCTTTTTTTCACATTTTCTCACACTCACTCTTTTTCACTCATTGTTGTGTTATTATGCCCTGGCGTGCATCTATTGCTCCCTCTCTCTCTCTAACCCCCCCCCCCCCCCCTTATCCCTCTTTCTTTCTCTTCATCTGCCTCTCTCTGTTTTCTGAGAGAGCTTCTCATTAATCAGTTTATGCGAGCCACAGCTCTGGGCATGCAAAACCCAACCCAAACCTTCCCCCGGAAATTTCACACCCCATTTGAGCTTGCGTCCCTCTTGATTGAGCTTGTTTTCCTCTTGAGAGAGAAGGAAAGAGAGAAGCCTCTCTTCTTGGTTCACATCAAACAGCTCATTTTCCAGTGCCGCCATGTTTCTCTTTCCTCTCTCTCTCTTTCTTTCTATCTCTATCACAAACACACACACACACACACACACACACACACACACACACTTTATCCTGTTTTTGTCCAGTTTTCTCAGGTTGCATGCTGTACATTGGAGCCATACATCTCAAAATCCTTGTCTGTTTTATGTGCCTTTTCTTATCTTAGATTTTCATCTGGGGGGGGGGACTTCCTTTCCTACCACCTTGGTGTATGTGTGCGTGTGTGTGTGTGTGTGTGTGTGTGTGTGTGAGTGTCACTTACTGCCCTCCCACATCTCTCCTTAAAATGGACTGCAGATGCTTGTGTGAGAATGTGTGTGTTTGGAGGGGGTGGGGGTTGGGGGTGATGAGGTGTCAGGACTTTTGAGGTGTTGCGGTGTAAGTGGTCCCCTCCAAGACTGATTTAAATGTATGTGTGGTTATACATAGACTTACACTCCATGGACATACACATGGACACACACGCTCTCTCACACACACACACATGCACACAAATATCCCTGGATTAGACCCAAATATGAAGCAACCCTTTAATCTCTCTCCTAAAGGGACTTGCATCTCAGCATCCTCTAGTCTAGCACGTGGGATTATTTACAGTATTTTTATGCTTGGCATAAAAGAAGAAAAAAAGCACCCGCTATCTTTGTCCGACAGCTGCAGCCGCCCCACGAGAGTCGGGCCTGAGAGATGCTGCCTCTCCGCTCGCTCGTTCACTTTGCTCAAATTGTCTGGCCTGGCCTCGCTGGTTGCTGCTTTACGAGAGGACATAAAGCCAGGGAGAGTGAGAGAGTTATTCTGCCCCGACTGAGAGCTGGATCCACACACACACTAACAGAGGGAGGGAGAGGGGTGGTGTAGGAAAGAGAGAGAAGTGAGATTCACTGTGTGTGTGTTTGTGTGCGTATGTGTGTGAGGGTGTGTGTGTGTGTGTGTGTGTGTGTGTGTGTATGTGTGTGAAAGTGTGTGAGAGAGAGAGAGAGAGAGAGAGAGAGAGGGAGGGGATGAAGACCCTCAGCAGTAACATGCTGTGGTTAGAAGCAGGTAGTTGTGGTACGGCAGAGACCCTGAGGCGAACAGGGCCAGGGGGATTATGGGAAATATAAGTGTGGGAAATGACTGATCTCGAGGTGATGTTTTGTCGTTGAGAGATAAGTGAGATATCAAACACACGTGTGTGTGTGCAAGTTTGCATGACTGCGTGTGTTCGTGTGTGTGTGTCCACGTGTGTGTGTGTGTGTGTGTTTGTGTGTGTGTCTTTCAGATGCTATATATCCACTATCCAGAGTCACCTACATGCACACATGACCTAGACCCAGACACAAATACACACTCAGAGCTACAGAAACACAAACTTAACTAAAACATAATCATTCACATATAAACACAAACACACAGGCACAAACACATAAAGTACACACACACACACACATACACACACACAAACACTTACACATACACACAGCCCAGCTTCTGTTTTACCCCAAAGCTCTGAAGTGGATTGATGTTAATGAGTTCAGAACACAGAACAGACATTCACACATTCATTCAACACACACACACACACACACACACAGAAAAAGAAAGAGAGAGAGAGAGTGGGAGTGGGATTAGGATTGTGAGAGAGCGACAGAGAGAGAGATAGACATAGAGTCCCGTGAAAAACAGAACTGTATGTGGGTATGTGTGTGACTCAGGCTTCAGTCATTGGGTTTGTGGCCACCCATCTCTCTCTCTCTCTCTCTCTCTCTCTCTCTCTTTCGTTCCTCCATGGCACAGGTTCAGCTTCAGACTCCGGCTGCTGCTAGGCTGGACAGCAGCACATCTTGAACAGGTTTAGACTGATTTACCTCTGGAAAGCCGAGCGGGACTTTCTCTCTCTCCCTCCTTTTCTCTCTCCTTCTCTCTCTCTCTCTCTCTCTTTCTCCCTCTCTCTCTCCCCCTTTCATTTTCTTTCTCTCCCACTTTCACTTATTTTCTTTATTTTTTTTTTGATATCGCTCCTCTCTTCCCTGTTGCCTATTTTGTCTGGTGGTGATAACACTTACAACAGAGAGAGAAAGAGACAGAGCGACAGAGAGAGAGGGAGGGAGAGAAAAAAAGAGAGGGGGAGAAGAGAGAAAGGGAGAGAGACAGCATGCCCTTTGGATTTCCTCTCAGCAAAGAAGATCAATCTACAAAACGAGAGCAAGAGAGAAAAGAGTGAAGAAGAAGAGGAATGAAAAGTGCTGGGAGATGTAATGGTGTGCAGTAGACTGTGAAGAAAGAGAGGAGAGAGAGAGAGTAAGAGAGAGAGAGGCTGTAACAGGACATGCTTCTGTTGGAGAGTGGTGCAACACAGGAGAGAAACCAAGAGAGCTGTGGTAACTGAGGTACTGGAACTCTTCTGCCTCATGAAGACAGACAGACAGCTGAATCTTTTTTGTGTGTATGTTTGTTTAGTGTGTTGGGGGGGTGGAGGGGGGGTGAGTGTCCCTGTGTTTAGGACTTGTGTGTTTTTTTTCTGTTTATCTTTTTATCAGTTTGTGTGTTTGTTCTGTTTATCTGTTTGAGGCTGTTTCTGTCTCATAGAGAAACATTCCTGGAAAGCCAAAAGCTTCTAAGCACAGTTGTCCCAGTTTTTTATGTTTTTACTTTGTACCCCCCACCCCACCCTTTCCTCTCCATCCCCCTTCCTCTTCTTCTCTCACTCTCTCTCTCTCTCTGTTTCTTTGTCACTCCCCCTCTCTCTGTCTGTAGGTATAAGACTGTGGAGCGTCTGGCAGCGGAGGAATACGAGCGGAGCCGTGTGCGTTCAGGTCCACGCGGGCTCAACCTGTCCCTGAGTCCTGACGACTCCTGTCAATCATCCCGCAGTGCCACGCCTTCCTCCATCGCATCCCAAGACATCCAGGACACACCCACAACCTCCTACCCTCCCTCTGAATCAGGTACAAACTCTTTGATTTGCTTTTTTATTTATGCGTTCATTTATTCATTTTCATTCATTCATTTATTCATTTATTTATTTACTATTTCGTTTACATTTTATTTATTTACTCATCTCTTTGCTTATTTATTTTTATCGCATGGGTGCTGATTTCCTTAGAGAAAACCATCACAGTTCGGGTCAATGCATGCACTTAGATGTACACTATACTGTGACATTTGACCTAATTCCTTTTTCATTTCTTAGTCTTCCTGAGGATTGTGTGTGTGTGAATTCTGTTTTTTTTCTGCCATTTGGCTACTTTACTGCTAGATAAAAAAAGGTTATTTAAAGGGGATTTGTCGCTTAAGGATTCTGGTCTAAGTCTGGGACCTGGCTTAGTCCATGTTGATATTGTGTATCATCTAATGACAGTGCTGGTTTCTGAAGACTGTGTGTTCAGCTTCTTTTGGGGGTGGTGCATGAAATTGTCTTGGCGATGGAGCGCTTAAAGCAGGAAGCAGATTTAATATACACAGATTTTTTCCATGTACCTGAAATAACACAAGACACTGCCAAAGGCATGCTGAGCTCATCACACACCTGTGTCGTACTGAAGCATTTTACTGTAGATGTTGCTAATATGGTTTCTGGCGCTAAACAAACTGGTTTCCATCAAGAATATTACATTATACATTATACATACACTGACATTAAGACAGTCAGGGTTAGTAAACTGTTATCTGGCTCATAGAACCATGAATCTAGATTAAAACCATAGAATTAAGAGCTAGAACTTAAAATGGAATTTTTACAGTAGTCTTACATCAAACAAGCTTGTTTTTAGATCTTTTGAATGGCTGGTTCTCCATGTTTAGGTTCTTGAGTTAGATAAATCTACTACCTGGTGGTTTATGTTTGGCTGAAGTGAGTGACTTGACTTGTGTCTGTAGACAGAGTGGTTTTATTACCCCATGTGTTCGACACAGCAAAATGTGTTGAGATGACACAGTGCTCTATGGGGAAAAGTTAGCTTTTTTAATGCACATCATAACCAACCCGAGCTGTTTAAAAGGCGCTGGATCTAAATATATCAAGCCCACGTCGTTCGTGTTTTATGTCCGTACAGTAATGACTGTGTCTGGATGAGTGCAGATATGTATTGCTGGACTGCTGAGCTGGGATTTGGAACTGCCCTGCAAGACGAGCACAGCCAGGAACAGGACATAAGTCCAACGCTACGGTTTGGAATTATCAAAGCATATAAAATACAGTGTACGAAAAAAAGCAACAAAACTACACAGACTTTCTAAGCACCTTCCATGTCTAGGCACTCTTGTGCAGGACAAAGG
Source organism: Tenualosa thibaudeaui (assembly GCA_027481765.1). NCBI lineage: Eukaryota > Metazoa > Chordata > Actinopteri > Clupeiformes > Clupeidae > Tenualosa > Tenualosa thibaudeaui. The sequence goes on from JAIFZK010000011.1 coordinate 3,253,618, forward strand.
CACTTTAATGAAATGAAACAAACATGGCTTTTTTGAATGGTAAATGTCAAGGACACACTTGTTGCTGCTATGGAGTACTTCAGATTAGTCATAAGTGCTGGCTGTCTCATTGCCAGCCTACATACACCCGCTCCATCAAATGTGCTCTTTTAGGTTGAGGGACCCAACAGATGAATGCAGTGAATTGCTGTAAAAGCTCTGACTGAGTCCTACTGTGAGGTATATTTTAAGAAAAAATCTAGGATATTAAGTAATGGGTCAAAAAACAGTGATTATTTTCCTTTCGTGGAGTTTAAAGGGACTGATAGCATAGGGGCGTGTAGCGTCGATACTGCCCCCTTTGTGACAGACAGGCTGTGTTTTGTTGCATGTAGGGGTTGCAGGGTCATGAGTGTATGAGCGGGGCTCTGTGCCGCATGCCTGTTGACGTAAACAGGAACATAACACAGCGTTTCCTGCTCATATCCGGCCTCTGGAACAAGCACAAGCCAAGGCTTTCTGCCTTTATTGTTGACAGCCATGCTAATGAGAGAGGGACTCAGGCATTTACAGAGCACACTTCAGCTAGCGGAACATCAACACTGAACCCTTACCATAACATGAGAGAGAGAGTGAGAGAGATGGAGGGAGGGAGAGGTGGGATAGAGATGAAGAAAAAGAAACAGAAGAAGAGAAACTGAACGAGGAAGGGACAGATGGAGTGAAAAAGAAGGCTAAGGATGGAGAGAAAAGGAGAGAAGTGCAGAGACTGATTGGTAAAAAGTGAGCTAGATAGGACCATATAAGAAATGAGGGAGAGGGAGACAGACAGACATTTTATCCCAAGAGAATGACAGACAGAGCAAACGGGCAGAGAGGGCAGGAGCCTATAGTGAGAGACTGAGAGAGAAATAGGGAGAGAGGGAGGGAGGGTAGAGGAGAGGGAGGGAGAGAGTGAAGGAGAGAGAGAGATGAAAACAAACACTGAAACCTGACTCTCTCCCACACCTCAGCACATGTTTGGTTGCAGCTCTGTGCTCCTTCAGGTAGGAGCCCACTACCACAAGAGAGGCATTGTTTACATGTTCCAAGGGTGTAGGGTGTGTTACCAGCTGACATTATGGTTGGCTGGATACACCATGACCCTGCATCATACAGGCCACACAAACTGATGCTGCACATGTGTCATGACAATGTACACATTCCACAGCCTTGTTATTGTAAGACACATGATATTTCTGTTTGTGCATAGGTCTGAACACGATGTTAACTTGAGTGTAAGTTTCTTTTTCTGTTGTTGATGTTGTTCTTTTTAAACAGAAGCAGGAGTGGAATTAGAACCAGACCTTAACGCGAGTCCAGAACCAGAAGAGAAAGGAACCGAATCCCCAGAGGAGGCCGTGGACCAGGAGGAAGAGGAGGAGCCTGAACAGGAAGTGGAAACAAATAAACAGGAAGAAGCTGAGGCAGAGGAGGAGTCAGTTCCGGAGCAGGAAGAGGAGGAGCCTGTGGAGGCAGGGGAGGAACCCGAGAAGGAAGCGGCCGATGGAGAGGCTGCGGAGGACAGTGGTATCCTTAGCGACAAGGAGCGACAGAATGAGGAAGTGAACGAGAAGGACAATTGCTCGGCCTCCAGCATCTCCTCAGCCAGTAGCACCCTAGAGAGAGAGGAGCGTCTCGCTGGCACCAACAATGAGACGGGTGAGAGACTCAGAACCCTCATTTGGCCAATTCCACATTATAGATGTGACAGATCATTAGCAAATATGGTAATATGTAATTTTTTGTACAGTTTTTACAAATAACCTCATTGCACACAAAAATAGCGAACCGATAACTAATCCTATCTGATGGAGACAAAAAATGGGTTTCTATCCACCCACTGGTTAGTATTAACTGCTGTTTGGTTATTAGGCATATGTTGCACCAAATTGTAATATCAAGTTCTTTTTCCTACCGACAGTGCTTGGCGACCTTGAATAACAGGGCTATGGGTTGTTTAATATACATCAGACGTTCATAGATATTCATGTTTTTACACTTTTTGCCCTTTAAATGTGAAGTTTAGTTGATGCAGTAGATTCAGCTGTTTTCATGTTGCCCTTTAAGGTCCATGGGCCCAGAGTGTTAAAGATGTGGATGTGAATGAACAGTGCAGCAAGATCCTCAACAGCAAGCTCTTTATGCTGGACATGCTGTACGCCCAGACCAAGAAGCCTGCCGAGGAAGAGGAGGAAGAGGACGAGGAGAAGAAGGAGAAGGGCCAGGATGAGAAGGAGAGTGGGGAGGACTCATCAGCGGCTACCGGCGAGGGATCGGGTGAACAGGAAGGAGAAGGGGGCGCCGAACTGAAATTGGAGGGCGACAAGCGCTCCTCAAACGTCCGCGCGTTTGCGGAGAAGTTCGGCGACCTGGTTAAAGGGTTGACCTCGCCACCGCAGATAGAGTTGGCAGAGACGCCGGATAAACAGCAGCAGCCCCTGCCGCCTCCACCGCAGCCCCCCAAAAAGGAGTCGGATTACATCTGGGATCAGCTGCTGGCTACCCCTCGCGAGCTACGCATTGGCGACATCGACTTCACTGACCTCGGCGACGAGGATGACCAGGACCTGCTGGACAGCAGCTCTCTCATGAGCACGAGTGACCTCCAGCCCCCTCCACCACCACCCCTTTGCCCCTTTAACTTGCCCCCTCCCCCACCACTCTTTGGCGGTTGCCCTCCTCCACCCCCAGTGCCAGGATCCATGCGGATGCCTCCTCCACCACCCTGCCTCTCCTCCGCCCCTGCGCCCCCACCTCCCCAGGACCCCAGCGCTGAGCAGCCGCTCTTCCAGAAGAAGAAGAAGACCATTCGGCTGTTCTGGAGCGAGGTGCGCTATTTCATTCTATTTTTTTTACAAAGTGAAGTGAAGTGAGGTGAAGCAACACAGATTTGTGGTGTGGGAATCAAACTGCATATCTACTTTGCATACCTACATTTTCAAAAGAGAGCTCTCAGTGATGGCTTGGCTGAGGAAGTGCTTAACTTTCTTAGGTGACCTTTTATCTATGAAAGGTTTTAGATAAATACATTTTACTTAACTTCCATAGGTGAGCATTTATCAATGAGAAGTGTTAGATAATAACATTTTCCTTAACTTACTTAGGTGAGCTTTTGTCGATAAGAAGTGTTAGATAAATACATATTCCTTAACTTACTTAGGTGAGCTTTTATCGATGAGAAGTGTTAGATAACGAACACATTTTACTTAACTGACTTAGGTGACCTTTTGTTGATGAGTGTATATAAGTGTTATATATGTGAATGTTATATATGTGAATAAATTGTATTTATTCACATGCTTAGGTGAGGCCTGACTGGCAGTACCGGGGATACCGGCGGCTGCAGGGCTCACTCTGGGCCAAGCTGGATCCTGTGAAAGTGGACACGGCCAAACTTGAACACCTCTTTGAGAGCAAATCCAAAGAGATCCCAGTCACCAAGGTATGTTTTCACAGAAGGTTGTTTACACACATACACACAGACACACGCACACGCACACATACACACCCACACACACACACACACACACACACACACACACACAGACACACATGTACACATGCATGCTCACACACACACTCACATGCAAAGAAATTCATTTTTTGCTGGCCTGGCAATACAGCAAAGAACATAAATACATAAAAGCTATTGCATGCATAGATATATACATTTCTGCATTAAGCAGATGCTTTTATCCAAAGTGACTTACAAAAGAGGATTAACTTTCAAGCTACAAGCCAATTAAAAACCTTACCAACCACTAAAAGTGGTCAGTTCTCATAGTCAGTTCTTATTTTCTTAGTTAAGAGTGACAGAAACATACACACATGCATACACACCTGCAGATAATGCATCAGGCATCTGAGTAGATTTTCAGTAGTTTTTTTGTTTGTTTTGTTTTGATGGACGTGCCTTTTTATGATGAAATTGGAGGGAAAGTCTACGGAAGATGAGTTTGAATGCTCAGACGGTAACATCATCCATGGAAGAGAATCAGAGCCAGAGGTGTTCAACAGGCAGCATATCAAAATACAATTCCACCTCTCAACTCAACTCAATCTGTGCTTTTAGAGCAGAATACTTGTCTTCCATGGTCCCAAAGAGAGCTTAGAGGGCTTAGATAAACTCAGATGTACCCAGAGCAAATCTGAAATTCCTACTCTGCATTTCTGTCTGGCTACTGGCTCATTTTCAAATCACCAAAAACCCAGGAACCAATCACAACCATTTATCCAGCATTGGGGAGGGGTTTATATGATTGACAACCAATGAAGGCATGAGTTTAAAGGGGTAGTGTGGAGTGAATCAATCCATAACCCTGTTGTCTCGGGGTTTGCTGAGTGCTGTCGTTACAAATAAGAGCAGGAAAATTTGTTTCAACACAGATTGAATGTGTTAGCCAGCAGCTGTTGGGGCCTCAGGAAAACAAAACTGAAACAAAGTTTCCTTGCCTTGGTCACTGTTTTGCTATTCGGTCTACGTTGTACCAAATTCTCTCATTCTCATACAGTACAGATGACATACGACAGCACTCGGCAGTTGACTGGAAGTTGATTGACTCTGGACTGTTCTGGAGTTCTGGACTGGAGTGTTCAATTTAATTTTCAATTTCACACTGGTTACACCCCTGGGAATGGGAGGACAGTCACTCATCTGCAGACCCCAGCCTCAGTCTTGATTGATTGATGTGGGCCTAATAGGGAGCATGAACACTGATGAAATATACTCAGCTTTATGCTTTTACTTGTCTCTGTGTCAGTGCTTGACGGTTCCAACAGATGAACTGTAAGTGTTAGTGTAACACTGAGTTTGGCCATGTTGGAGGCCTTGTGGAGCACACCTGGATGTTCCTGTGAGAAATGTGCTGGCTGAATACGGCCCTTGATTAGCTCGATGTGTAGCCGTGCTGCTCGTTCTGCTCTCTGTGCCCCCAGCAAAATTACTGTAATGTCATTACAGCTGACTCCCGAGGGCAGAACGCCAGGGTGAAGGGTCAACTACATTCAGGATGTCAGCCAAGGTCACAGTAGGCCTGTGTCAGTCTCCTGGCTACGCTACTCATGCACACACACACACACACACACACACACACACACACACACATACACAAATCCTCCTGGAGCCATTCAGGAGAGGGCACCTGATTGGAAGCAGATTGAATACAGATTTAAGTCATTTGGGGCCTTCAAAGTAACAAAAAGTGTTTTGAATGGGGAAAGTAATGCACAGAAAAAGAAGAATGGAGAGGGTACAGACCAGGAGAGAAAGATAGGGAAAGGTGAATGAAAGAAAAGGAGATGAGAAAGAAAGAGAGAAAAGGGGAGGGAGGGAAAGAGAAAAAGGAGAGAGAGAGAGAACACACATGCACCCACACACACACAGCCATGCCCATGCCCACGCCCACACACACACACACACACACACACACGCACACGCACACGCACACGCACACACACACACACACACACACAAACGCGCACACACACAGTTCCTATAATAATGCAAAGCCCTGTAATAGGCAGAGCTTTAGCTCAGACTCCTGTGGCGCTTACAGTTCTCTTCCTGTCACTTTGAACTCCTGCACTCTCTAAACATGCCAGCCAGCACTTGAAACCACACACACACACACAAACAGTATGGCCTGCAAAGTTTTCATCCTAAGGATGTTTTTAAACACACTGGCACACAGTCACACATGCACATGCGCACACACACACACACACACACACACACCACACATCACACATATAGACATACATACACATACACACACAGTAAACAAAGACAGCTATGAAGGAAAAAATAGTATTCAAAAGTTTTGTCATAAACCCTAAAATCTTATGCAGGTTACTGAACGTTAAAGTTCCTTGTATATCTCTTTTTAAAAATTTACTGTGTCAAATATGTCTTTGATGTGTGCTTGCCAATGTTGCCAGGCAGTAAATGTCACAGCAACCTGTCAAGTGTAACCGCTGGCAACTAATAGCTCCCAGCTGGGAATGTGGATTGCTAACGGTGACAAAGGTATCCCAGCAGCACCTGTTTGAAATGATACGAGACGAGGCCCTTTGATGTGGCAGTTAGCTGCTGAATCTGTGTGTGTGTGTGTGTGTGTGTGTGTGTGTGTGTGTGTGTGTGCGCCCACGCGCGCACCCTTGTGAGTGTGTGTATGTGTGTGTGTGTGTGTGTGTGTGTGCGTGTTTGTGTTCATATGCGCGTGCATATTTGTGTGTGTATGCACTCACTCAGCCCAAGAGGAATGGCCAACTATGACAATTGATATGTGATTAATGAGGAAAAGATTCTCCTGCCCTGCCCTACCCTGCATAGATAGTGAATACAGACATACTTTTATTCTGACAAGGGCAAGATAAGATTTTTCTTATTTTCTTGGTTGTTTATATCGTGCCTCACTTCAACTGAGGCATAAAAGCAGTTAATAACTAAATAAATAGTGATTATTATTATTATTATTTTGTACAATTTATTTATTATTTATTATTATTAACACGCTTAATTAATATTGCTTTCTCCAATTCTTTGTGTGTATTTTGCCCTGATGTCTCCCACCTGAAGGATAGGCTTCAACCAGTAACCTTTCAGGGTTACTGTGATTTTGACCTCTGACCTTGGTGCGCCCCAACAGAAAACCGCTGCAGATGGCAAGCGCCAGGAAATCATCGTGCTGGACTCCAAGAGGAGCAACGCCATCAACATCGGTCTGACCGTGCTCCCTCCCCCTCGCACCATCAAGACGGCCATCCTCAACTTCGATGAGTACGCACTCAACAAAGAGGGCATTGAGGTAAAGTGAGGTGGTGTTTTTATTCAACTGAAACATCAAGACAACTTGGAAAAGATTTGGCCAAGATTTTCAAAAACTTTTCTTGAAGTGAAAGTGTCCCACTTTACAAAATATTTCCCAAATCTTTTTAAAGATGTTTGATGTCTCAGTGCTCATGGCCAAAGCTTTCATTCAAATTGTCGCAGTGAAATAAACCTAGGTCGATGGTTTGCCAAGCAACAATGCTACTACTACCCCCCACATGTCTGTAATCTGGCCCTGTACCTACAAAAGGCTTGAGAATGGCAAGCCAGAGGGCTTTAGCTGAAGGTCAAGAAGGAAAATGCTGCCTGGAAATAAACGTTCTTTTACGAGAACTGTTAGGAAACGTTTCAGCGCGATGCTAAGTGGGATGTAAGAAAGGGCTATTTTGGGAGTAGGGATGGTTAGCGATGCTTTTGAGGAAAGAGGCGAGCAGCTCCACGTGTATTTGACTAGAAAATAAATAGCCCAAACTTGGCTGGAGAGAGGAATACTCTCACGGAGAAGTTACCCTCCCCCCCCTTCCTTTTTTTCTCATTTTCTTTCAGATACAAATTGTTCGCTATTTTAAGCCAAGGCATTCTCTGTGCAAGTACAAAAACCCACGGCACACACCCTATCATAAAATGCTGTGTTGCTTTTCTTAAAGACATGTAAGGGCTGTAAAAAGTATGGTCCTTAACTATCTACTCGCATAAGTAAACGTGACCAGACATACACACACATATTGATATTTATGTAAATTCAAGAACCACCACACAAATACAATCACAGCATATTATTTTTAGACACAAACACACACACACACAGTACATGCAGAGAAACATCCAGTCCACTCCATCGCTACAGACATTTACACACACACACACACACACATACACAGAGACACACACATTTCTATTTGAGCTTCTGACAGTGTAGTGCACAGCCTGCCGTTTCTCTCTCAGTTTTCATTATTGACAGCCTGGTGCTGATGGAGTGTGATCATCATGAAACCTCCACTACGATGTGTACTGAGAACAAGGAACCACAGCTCTGATTATAATCGTCTTCTTCGTCCATCACCATCACCAATCCCTTAATGAATTCTCCAGAGAATCATCTTTCTGATTAGCTACAGACGTTTTCCCGCACTCATTTGACCAGACCCGTTTGTTTTGTTCACACCATACCATGATGAACGTTCAAACATCCAAATAAAATAGCTTTGCCTTTCTAGTCAGCTTGATTAGCATACAGTATATTGTCAATGACATGAGTTAGAAGCAAAAACTTTGCCTGTAATAATAATAAGAACAAATTGTGCTTTAGTCTGTTTTTTTTTTTGTCCTTGGACTAATATTTAAATTCTTCGTCGGTCACCCCTTTAACTTCTCTGCCGTGTTTGTGTGTGTGTGTGTGTGTGTGTGTGTGTGTGTGTGCGTGCACATCAGCACACTTGCACCTTCTCTGTCAGTGTGCTTGTCATTCCTGTCAGGTGAGACAGAGGAGATGTTGGCAGGAGAAAAAGGGAGAGTAGGCTAACTGATGGATTGGATTCTTCAGTGGAGCCGCCTAAAAATCTTTTTTGACTCTCTCTGCTTTCTCTCCTTCTCTCTCTCTGTCTCCTTGCCTCTGACCCTTCTTGTTTTCATCCTGTCTTTCTCTCATCTTGTCTTTCTTCTGTGTTCTTCTATGTCTACTTTTGGGCCTCTCTCACTCCCCCCTTTCTTTCTTTCTTTCTTAATCCCTATCCCTGTCTTTACCTTTGAAAGAGGGCATGCAAAGCCCCATGACTCCCATGCCCTGTAAAAGAACTACAAATCACCTTGGCACAGATCAATAAAATCTGCCTTCCCATAAGTGGAAATGGATTCACATTCTCTTCAGTTCGCTGTTGGAGCTCAAGGAAAGATAAAAAGATGAATTCATGAGTACTTAGGAAAAGAAAACGGCGATTTTAAGAGAATCTGAATCCACTAACACTGACGGGATGTACCTGGGGTACCTTCCAACAAGGTCAGGATAAAGTGGGTAGTGAAAGAAGATGGGAGAAACTATTTGTAAAGGGCCCCTGTGTTTCTCAAACATCCCTCTCTCTCTCTCTCTTCTCTGTGTGTGTGTGGCTTTTCTAGAAAATTCTAACAATGATCCCGACGGAGGAGGAGAAGCAGAAGATCCAGGAGGCCCAGCTGGCCAACCCTGACATCCCACTGGGCAGTGCTGAGCAGTTCCTGCTCACACTCTCCTCCATCAGCGAGCTCTCCGCACGCTTGCAGCTCTGGGCTTTCAAGATGGACTACGAGGTCACTGAGAAGGTGCGAGCATGTGTGTGTGTATGTGTGTGTGTGTGTGTGTGTGTGCGTGTGTGTGTGTGTGTAAATCTGAGTGAGGGAGAGTATGTGTGCGTCCCCATATGTATAGGTTTGTGCGTGCCTGTGTGTGTATGTGACAGCAATAGCGAAAGTCTGTGGTGTGTGTGTGTGTGTGTGTGTGTGTGTGTGTGTGTCAGGGATATGGGCATGCCCTGACCTTGCTGTACACCCCACCAACTGCAAAGATGTGGCTTACTGCCTGGTGTTCCGCTAGGCCACCATGAATTTGTGTGTGTGTGTGTCTGTGTGTGTGTGTGTGTGTATAAATGTGCATGTGAGAACAACACCCAGGCATGTAGTCGTGGTGTGTGTAGCCTATGTGTGTGGGCCATCTCTCGGGGTATATCTGTTTCTGCAGGTAATATGACAAACCCTCACATCTCAATAGTACTGGCAGACATAGACATTCTTCAGTAGGCCCAGGAATGTGTTTTGGGAAGTGTGTTTCAAAAAGCCGTGGATGGAGAAAACAAGAAATAGAAAACACACTCCCTCATTTCCTCTGCCTCTCTGTCTCTTTCTCACTCTCTTTCTCTCTCTCCCCACCCCCCCTCTCTTCCACTCCCTTCTGCTGAGCATGAAGTTGTCCTGTAAATTCTAGTCTCTGACTGGAAGGCGCTCTTTCATCTTTTAGAGGAAGCAGGAGCTGCCGTGTGGAACAATGGCAACATGGCCTGCATGAGCTCTGCAGATGGATGTTTTTGGTAGTGGGAGTTTTAATGGAGAAGAACAGGGTGTGCTCACTTTTTGAGACATACTCACATACTCACTTTACACACACACACACACACACACTCACAAACACATACTCTCTCTCTCTTTTTCACACACACACACAAAAACACATACACACAATCTTTCTCTCTCTTTTTTACACACACACACACAAACCCTCGTAATTACAAACATCCTTTGTTTGCTCTGTGATGTCAGCCCCTCACTATGACCCTCTTATGGGTTTCACCTCAACCAACCATCACCGGAAAGCACCTGCCAGCCCCGCTATTCCGGAAGCATCCGAGGTCTCTCTCTACCTCCCCTCTAATTAGCCCTCGTTAAGGGTCTCTCTTAAGCCAGCTGCTTAATTATAGTGGCAGAAAAAGCTGTGTAAGCAGATGAAGCAGAACAAATACTGTGGGATCAGATCAATTCTAAACCACTTGTTGAAGACTTCATGAAGGAAACTGGCGTTTACTTCAAAAAAGAGAATTACGTCATGATCCTCATTCCTTAGATCCAGAGTGTTGATACCACCTACTATGAACTTTGTTGGGGATTTATCAGTTTAGCCTAATATGCTTAGATCCAGTTTGTGTGTGTGCTTGTGTGTTTGTGTGTGTCTTTGTGGGTTGTGTGTTTCGGTACACTTAATTAAAGATTTAGCGCTCCATCAATGAAGTGCAGGTGAGGCGTTCACATGTTATTCGGCGCGTTTAACCAATGTCGTCACACACACACACACACACGTTCTCCCTGACAGGAAGTGGCGGAGCCACTGCAGGATCTAAAGGAGGGGATGGACCAGCTGGAGAGGAACAAGACGCTCCGCTACATCCTGTCCACGCTGCTCGCCATCGGCAACTTCCTCAACGGCTCCAACGTGAGTGATGCCAGCTTGATGCCCCCCGACAGACACGCCATAGCATGGCATGGCATGGCATGGCACTGCAGGGCACGGTGTGGCACAGTGCAGCATGATGATATCATCAAAGTGGGCGCAGTAAATAAGAGGAGACCACATGCAGTTTGTAGCATAATAATGACATACTTCCCTTGTCCTGGGAATGCATTGTTAAAACACATGTTTATCGTAGAGAGGGGGTTTGTTTTGTTCAGAGTGCAAACAACCACATGGAGAATTAATGAATGAGCACACATTTGAAAAAAAGGAAAAATCTGACTTCTTTTTCCTGTATTAAAATTTTGGAACTTATGCATGACCAAGGCTCAAAATTAGCACCAACCACCAAATGCTGTCTTCACTCTTCAGTGGCAAAAGGAAAATGACTGAGATAAAATGTGAAAACTACATCTATCAGATTGTTTATGCATAACCTACATTGAACACCCATCAACTATTGAACTTCCTGTAAATGTAATGCATGTGTGTTCACAATGTGCCATGAATTAGTGTACAGACTACTGATGTGTGTGTGTGTCATTGTGTTTGGAACAGGCTAAGGGCTTTGACCTGAGCTACCTGGAGAAAGTTCCAGAAGTGAAGGACACGGTACACAAGCAGTCTTTGCTCCACCATGCCTGCGCTGTGGTGGTGGAGAACTTCCCTGAGAGCACAGACCTCTACTCGGAGATTGGCGCCATCACTCGCTCAGCCAAGGTATTGCAGCTGTGTGCACAGACAAACAAACACACACAGACATGGAATAATACACAGTTAAGTTTACAAAATTGACTTTATCCACTTCTTTTTTTTTCGTCGCCACACAGGTTGACTTTGACCAGCTGCAAGAAAACCTCACTCAGATGGAGCGACGTTGCAAAGCATCATGGGACCACCTAAAGGTCATCGCCAAACATGAAATGAAGCCGGTACTGAAGCAGAAGATGTCTGACTTCCTGAAAGACTGTGCCGAGAGGATCATTATCCTGAAGATTGTGCACCGCAGAATCATCAACAGGTACGTCTTGGCACACCACTGACAGGAAGGAGCCAATGCGTTATTTTTTGGTAGTGGATGATGTTTTGTCCTTTACCAAAACAAGGATGTTAAGTGTGCATGCCTGGTTTTGTAATAAGCATTGAGGGTCAAAGTCAAATAAACAGGCTTTGCCATGGCAGTTGGAATAAATGATGGTGGAATTAAATGTAACCAAATTCATATCATTTCAACCCATGGGGCAAAAAGAGATGAATGACAAGCAAGTTGTCACATGTGGGTATCCAGCATAAGTGTTCTTAAGGGCATTGCATTATGTGATATACTCTGTATTTCCTGTGAGGTATTCGAGGTAAATGGTTAAGTAAGAAAATCTGAGTAAATTAAGCCAGAGATTGTGGCAAACCTGACAATAGCCTGAAGTCCTTGTTCCCTTAACTAAACACAGCAAGCAGGTTACTCTATTAGGAGGTTTACCGCTTCCTCTAAGTTAACTTATACAGGTAATTACCGCCCCCCCCCCACCCCCACCCCGTTCTGTAGTACAAAAGCAATCTGTGAGTGTGTAATTAAAAACAGGACTACATACATTTCATTTTCATTTCATTTGAAAGTGCTGGTTAAATGCTGACCACGCACTTGAAAACTACTCAAGGTAATTCTTCATGTAAGAGTGTCTTAGTTGGCTCAGCATAATATTAAGAATCCTCAGTTAGACCACCCTTTTTATTTGTCATGGAGCTTAGATCTGTAACAGTAGCTCAGCACTAAAGGGATGTGTACATGCTGTGCTGAATGAGCCCTCTAAATTACTTAGTGATAGTCTTGGAATGCAAAGGTTTTCTATGATGGGGTCCAAGACATGGAGAAAAACCTAAAATTACTCTTGAATTAAAAACTTCTAGAAAACTCTAGAACACTAGAATTACTAGAATGGCACTCAGTAGAGGGGTTGTCGTTGCCAAGACCCAACAGTCTCAATGGTTTTAATATCACCTCCTCAGATTCCACCACCTTCGAGTGGACTTACTTTGCATTTGCAACACACTAACTAGCCTTCTAGCCAAATGAATGGACAAGTATGAAAGTAGAACAAATTTCCTGTTTCTAAAACGGTGTTGTTGGAACGGTGCTACCTCATTCCGGCGGACTCCTCTCACCCTCCCCTCCTGAGTGGACTACAACCAACACTAAGGGAGGCCTATGTCAGGACCGACTCTCCATCATAGAGGCCCTTCCTGGACGCCCATGGACGCCCAAGGTTTCTTCCTAGATTAACTGAACATAAGGGAGTTTTTCCTTGCCCCTGTTGCTCTTGGGTGCTTGTAAAATGCGCTGTATAAATTAAATTGAATTGAATTGAATTGTTCTGTGTTGTTCTTGTGTTTTTTGTTCTATTCTGTTCTTCCCTTCTCGCTCTCAGGTTCCACGCATTCCTGTTGTTCCTGGGTCACCCGTCGTACGGCGTCCGAGACATCAGTGTGCACCGCTTCAGCAAGATCGTGAGCGAGTTTGCGCTGGAGTACCGCACGACCCGCGACCGCGTCCTCCAGCAGAAGCAGAAGAGAGCTGACCACCGCGAGCGCAACAAGACACGCGGCAAGATGATCATGGACGTCAATGCACCTGTGAGTCCCTCACCTTTGACCTTTGACCCTTCACCCAACACCATGACCATTTGGATCTCTGCAGGGCGAGCAGTGTTCTGTCTCCATTGCTATCGGATAATTTTCTCAAATGTGGCTTAGCTGAAGGTGCGTGTGTGTGTGTATGTGTGCGCGTGCATGTGTGTGTGTGTGTGTGTGTGTACTGTGTGACTCAATGTTGGAGTTGAATCCGAGGCCTTGTATATAGCATATGTGCCCAGACGTAATCAGTAAGATCTGGAGTCAGGTTGGGAAATGGCCTTTGATTAGCACGGGAAAGCGCAGTGAACACGAATCACGTGCAGCGCCAGAGTTTATTAAGATGCTTGCAGGTGTTTGATTGGCTGACAGCAGTCGTGGGACCTGTGGTTAATTCCTCTGCGGTGAGACCACAGACACCCCAGGGAGCCTGGTGTTGGAGGGAGGTGTGTGTGTGTTTAGGTTGGAGCTCTTCACCACAGTGGTCGTGTGTGTGTGTGTGTGTGTGTGCATGTGTGTGTGTGTGTGTCAGGGTTAGAGCTCCTGACCACAGAGGTGGTGAGTTCATGTCCCTGCTGCGTCGTTACTTAACCTCCCAGCTTAGACTCCATGGAGGAGGCTCAGCTGTGCAAACACTGAGGCTGTAAGCACTGCAGTAACAATTATCATCAGCATGTCTTTCACCTTTATTCAGTCTGTCTACCTCACAGACACACACACACACAGACACACACACTCACACACGTGATTGCTTTTTCTTTCTCTCTCTCTCATTCAGTAACGCATTTTCTGTCTGTTTTTACCATTCTACACTCTGTTCATCTCACTCCATCCATCTCTCTCTCTTTCTTTCTCTTTCTCACAACGTTCCTCTGGGTGCCTCAGTGCTAAAGTAAGTCTATCTGAAGCCTTTGAAGGCCGCCCTTCAAATTAAACCTTCTTTTCTAATATTCTTCAAAGTACAAACAAGCCCTGAAAACTGCTAATAATTAGAGCAACTAATTGGGACCAAATGTTGGTTTGCAGTTAGAGGAGTGGGAGGTGTGTGTGTGTGTGTGTGTGTGTGACCCCCATTTGTTTTGAGAGATCTTACAGAACGTTCTGGCATTCGTTTGGGTTCAGATGAAAGGCTATTATAGCCCTCATTCATATCTTAAACGTAGATTATAAAGACATGAAGAAGATGTTTACCAAAGAAATAACTAACTAGACTTAAATATCTATTTTTGTTTTGCTGTCTTTTGTTTCCCTTTGTTTTGTGGGCCTTTGGTGGGTTTTGTGAGCTTATGGTGGTGAGATGTATGGTCTGAGACCCTTGGCCACACAGGAGTTGTTGATCTCCAGGGGGCAAGTGTGGCAGACATTACAAGTTGATCCCAGAGAGATTTAGGAGATCTGAAGTAGATGATGCCAACCGTCTGCAGGTGAGCCCTGGGATTAAGCTAGGGAGGTCTGCATGCTCCAGATTCTGTGTGTATGTGTGTGTGCTTTGCCCAAAGCTAGAAGCGATCTCAGTCCAAGAGCGTGTGTGTGTGTGTGTCTGTAAGTACATCTAGCTCTACTATATGATCCCTGTGGCAACAATAGCAAACAGAGTCTAGGACCAGGGTGGTCCTGCTTTCTTCCCTCTCTCTTTCAGTCTCTTACACAACGGCACATGCACACACACACACACACACACACACACACACACACACACGCAAGATATAAACACATAAATGCTAACACAGACAAACACTCAAATTACACAATATATAACACTAACACACATTCACACAGGCACAAACAAACACAAACACACACACACATATGCACATGCACACACAAACACAAACATGCTCTTATACTGATAAAAACATATGCTTTAGAGAGTCTCTCTTCTTTCCTTCCTTTTCTTCATCACATCTTTCCATTTTCAATTTCTTTCTTTTCCTTAGAGTGATGATGATGATGATAAAGAAGACACAGAGGTATGAGAATAATGTCAATGTGTGTGTGTGTGTGTGTGTTTGTATGTGTGCCTGTGCATGTGTGTGTGTGTGTGTGTGTGTGTGTGTGTGTGTGTGTGTGTGTGTGTGCCTGTGCATGTGTGTGTGTGAACGTGAGTGTGTGTGTGTGTGTGTGGGGGGGGTGTTCATGCTCAAGTGCGCATACGCATGCGGCAACCTCTAACCTCACTAAATACCTTTGACTCGTCGTCTTCATTTTTGTCTGGTCTTCCTTCTCCATTCCAGCTCTGTGTCTTTGTTTGTGTTGGACGTGTCCACTCACAGAAAAAAAAAACAACAAAAAACCCATCAATGACAAAAAATAAATGAACATCCTTCCGTGATTATTTGTTAAGACTGAGAAGTATGACTCCCTGTTGTCCCAGACCCAGAGCAGAGCAACAAACCCACAGTGGTTAGAACATGATGTGCTCTGCCTTGTCCTGTCCTCACATCTATCTATCTATCTATGTCTGTCTACCAGTCTATACTTATCCATCCATCCATTCATGCATCCATCCAATGCAAAACTCATGGTGGTCAAAGTTACATAGTTGTTTCTTCCCAGTGTCGAGGTACTCTGTTAGGGTGGGTCATTGTTCAGGAGTGACCCTATTTATCTCCATGGGTGTCAGGTTTGTGTTGGGCCTGTGCAGCCCCCACTGTTAGAGCAGATGTCTCTTGTTAGAGCTGTAATTGGCTGTTCAGCATGGATGGCGGAGGAGGGTGGGGGGTTGGAACAAAATTCACATAGCAGGAATGATACTGGAATGGACTCAGCTCCCAACATGCTGTGTCTGATGGACCCTTGCCAAAACACTCAGAACAGAACCACGTCAAGACCAAATTTGTCTCTGAGCTTTTTTTTTGGCAATCTGTTGTTTCATTTCAACATTACACCACGGTAGATTATATTAACAGCCAAGAAAGCTCAAAGATGGATGCCTAAAAACTCAAGAGGAAGTGGCAAGAAAGGTGAAAGTGCACATACAGTACAGTACATCAATTGCTATATACTGTTGGATATAAACATTACATTTATACATGCATGTATTGTTCAGGGCCAGTCACCCCTAGAGCAACTTAGGGCAACTGGGATTTGAACCCACAACTTTTCAAGCTACTTGCACACTAGCCAAGTTCCTTAACCACTACGCTACCACCGCCTCGCGTGTGGACCCTGTGCGAGCTAAAAGTACAGTGAAATTGACTGGTATTTAGCAGACGCCTTTATCCAAAGTGACACGGGACTTACAACATCGAGAATCAAACTCAGGTTTCCCTGTGCTCCACAACCCCCGCCCTACTACGCCCACCCTGTGGTCTGGTTGGTAAAATTGAACATTTAGGTGCATCATTTAGAAAGAGTGTGATAAGCTTGTCTGCATCAGTGTGAGACCAGTCAAGCTCAATCAGTGGGCTAAGGTCATACCTAAACTACTGAGATAACTAAGCTAATCTCGTCCATTAGCATCTAGCATTAGAGAATTCAGAACACATTACAGTAAGGTGTCACATAAATAGTGAAGTAGCCATTACCTAATATTTTGGGTACTAATTGTCCGTACTACTTATATAGGTAATTGTTATTACTAATAGTCAACTTATCCTTTTGTAAAATGAATTGTTTATAAACCCTCTGCACACATCGCAATATTATTTGACACCTTAGCTGTGTATGACTGAATTCTTTTATCATTGTAGTTTCAGATAATGCTGCTGTCCAAGACAGTCCACCTTGTCATAAGTAACAAAAAGTATTTACTACAAGTTATTAACTGTTTACAACTAGTTAGTAATACTAATAAACTACATAATTGCTATTAACATCAATCAATGAACAAACTATTAGGTAATGACTATATCGCAGTTTATAGTGTGTCATTATTATCAATTTGACCAAGAATTCTATTCCATTACCATGTAGCTTAGCATCTAGCAATGATGAAGTGCAGCTCTCATCCCTAAGTGGCTGTCTTTGGGTTTACACCTCGGATGAGGAACGGCCGCCTGGATAGCAATGCTCAGAGAGCATTTATTAGGGCGGACATGTTTTCCCTCTGCTTGCTTGGTCTGCAATGCACCAGGAATGCTGAGAAGTGTCATAAAACTAAGATCCATTATAAACTAATTACTGCCTAGGGCATGGTAACGGTCAGGCCTTTAAAAAAAACAGCCAGACTTCCCATCCATCTACTGTCTGTGTGTACAATGTGTATGTGTGTGTTTGTGTTTAAATTAATGTTTCCAAATGTGTGTACATTTAATATCGACATTTCTTAATGCATGCAGATCTACAATGTGTGTTTAGTTGGGTTTGAACATATGTGTGCATTTATTGTGTCTACTGTATGTACTCTATGCAAGCACCATATATTAATTGTATGTATATGTATATGTATGTTTGTACAGTATGGCTATACAGAATCTATGTATATTTGTATGTATTGTACAGTATATGTATGCTGTGTATGTGTTTATGTGCATGTGTGTGTATTCACGCACATGAGTGTGTGTGTATGTGTATGTGTGTTTGTCTGCAAATGTGTGTGCATTACTGTAACATGTACATCTGTCTTTATCTGTTGTGTAGTCTGGCCGTTTGGGTGGTAGTGGAGGTGGTGGCAGCAGCAGCAGTGGTGGCATTGGCGGTGGTAGCAGTGGCATCGGTGGGGCTCAGGAGAGCCAGCAGCCCCAGGGCCTGGGCCACGCCGAGGATGCTGCTGAACACGAGCACATGAAGGCAGTGCTGAAGAGCAGCCTTCAGGGCGGCGACAAAGAGGCCTCCATGGTGCCAGGACTTCGCATGCGGACGCGTACTAGGCCCAGCAGAGGTCAGTCTTCCCCTATGTGATGTGGTGCACTAGTAGACATGCTGTTCACACTGTCAAACTACACTACACTAACACACTACACACTTCACACATTTAATTTGTCTATATTAAAATCTGTCTAAAGGAAAATACTGTACACTACACTAATACACTACACACTTCACACACTTAATGTGTCTATATTAATGTCTAAAGGAAAATACTGGTAATCATGCCAGGGTCTTAAAACTGGAACAGGAAATGTAGCATTTGCACAGACATGGAATAAAATGTAATGTGAAATGTAGAATTTGAAAGTATATCAAATGTCAACCAACATTAAACTTAAAAAAAAGAAAAGAAATCAGTCTGTATCAGTCAGTCAGTGCTGTAGATTTGGCAGCATATTGCCTTCATTACTATTCAGGAAGGTCCAAGGATCATTTTTACAGAGAAGCATGTGCTAGTGTCCATGGAACCAAATTGATTACAGTACTTGCAAGTTTAGTTAAAACTCTTTAGAATCAACAGAGGCAACATGTTGCTGCTCTTCCTCCCCTATCAGGTCGCACAGCCTGGTCCTCAGCAGCCAATGAGGATGCAGTTGCCATGACGGATGACGCTGCGGATGAGATAATGGAGCGCATTGTGAGGTCAGCGACACAAGGGCCCAGTCAAAGAACTCAGCCACGGGAGAGGAGGCGATCCCGTGCCAACCGCAAGTCATGTACGTCCGTTATCATTTTTGGGGGGCTGGTTCTCTACACTGGTTATTATTTCTTTTTTTGGGAGACCTCCACAAGAATTACAATGCACATGCATTGTACTTGGGCAAATGCCAAATAAAACGCTTCAGCTGCAGTTATTTATGCCTTCTATCAGTCTGATAAGAGGAAGGTAATTTCAGTATAGTTGAATCATGACCATTGGTCATGAAAGAAGCCTAATTAAATGAAGCAATGTCAGTAAGAGTCAAGGGAGATTGCATTACATTAGAAATTACATTATGTTTCTGCAGAGCGTGGTAAGTAAGCTCAGTAGGGTATACTTTTGTGACAAGGAATATGTACATAGATGCTAATGAAGTGTCAAAATGTGGCTCTTCAAATTAAAGGCACATTTGGGAGGTAAATTTCATTGTAGTGAGTTTCCCCTGAACTGTGTATGAAACTGCTTATACTGCCTACAATTCCCATCATGCACCTGTGTGTGTGTATGTGTGTGTGCCCACAGTGAGGAGGACCCTGAAAAATGGATTGACGGCAGAGGAAGCACAAGCTCTTGGGTTGGCTGACAACCCTGAGATGCCAGTGTGAAGAGCCGAAATGGACCTCTGAAACAACACACACACACACACACACACACACTGACCCTCTGCAGCACACACAGCATCCACAACCCTCAGCCCAATCCCAAACCATCTGGCACACTTCGGCTTTCTCACTGCCACCACTTGCAGCATTCATTGGCCAGGCCATTCGCAAACCTCTCCACAGCTCCTCTCCCTGCAGCTGATGCCGCTAATAGCTAATTCTACTGTCCGTGGCCATGTGACTAGCCATGGCATTGTAGTCCCATGTGTGTGTTTACCTTCCTTGTTTTGGTGTCGCAGAAAACAAGGGCAGAATGCATTAAAAAAAAAAACAATAGCAAAAACAAACAACAAAAAAAGAACTGTGAGTTGTTTCTGAGAGACGGACACTGAAAAGGGGAGGAGAAAGAAAGTGTTTTTGGAAAATAACAAGCAAAAGAATCACCTGGGGTGAAAAGAAAACTAAAAAGGAAAAGTTAAGCGTCTGTTACGATTGTAACTCAGGGTTTGATCCCATCATCTCGTATTGTTTATCGTTGTGGCTGTTTGTTTTTTGTCTGTTTGTCTTTAGTGAAGTTTTTTTTTTCCAGAAATGGTACTCACAATGCCAAGGAGACAAGGCAAATAAAAACCCCAAGTCCCTACACCCTTACTCACACACATACACTCTCTCTCTCTTTTTCTCTCTCTCGCTCCATATAGAAGGCCTTTTAAACGAATACCAAACACTGTGGTGTTTTCTAGAAATTTCCATTACCTTTGCTTTTTTGTGTCCCAGAGGCCTTTTCACAGTCCATATATATGCTGTTTGGAAATTCACCACCACTTCAATACTGATCATGCATTTTGTTCATCTCATTCTCTAGCTATTTGCCAATATTGAGTGTCTCTATGTGCTTGTGTTAACTCTGAGCACATGGCCTACTTTTCCACGACCATTTGGAGTGCTTTGCATCAGTTGGTTGCTGAGACACATTACAACAGTAATGAACACTGTAAAAGTAAAGTAGACCACAGACACAGTTGCTTTTCGAGGCTTGACGTTAGAAGTTGTTACTGATACAATGTCAACTTGAAGTTAGCAGAGGGCAGGTCTAGTTTTGATGGGAAGTGTTTTTGTTTCCTTTTACAGTTTTTTTTTTCAGAATGTCAAAAGCATACTCAACCCACTGACGTCCCGTGTTGTATTAGCTCAAAATGAGTGTTGAAGGTTGTAGTTTGGCATGTGCCTTCCTGAAAAATTAGTCTGTAGTTCTTGAGGTACATCCTGTTCCATTACAGCGCAAGACTACAGATGACAAAAATAATGACATGCCTCAAGTCAATTTCATTAGGATAAAACAAACACTTTCACGGATCATCTTTTGGTAATACATACTTTAGAATACAAAAAGGCTGCAAGAATTTTGGTTGTTGTTATTGTTTATTTGTGTCATTTCCTAATTTCATTATTTATTGAGGAGATTCAGAGTCATTTTTGAGAAGAACATTCTGGGTTTTGATAAACTATTTACTGTTCAAGAACCGTAGATCAATTTATGACGCGGTAGTCTGGCACCTTAATCTCAAACTCTTGCATAGGATGTTCATGGAACCATTGTCAGAATTTGACAGAAGATTTTATTCAGTCTCCTTCATAGTCAATCTTGTAGCCTACTGGAAATTGTAAAAAGGACAAAAGTGTACAAAAATAAACATTTGAAAGAGGGATATTGTAAAAAAAATGTAAATGCCCTGCTTTATTGTCAGGTTTGTTTGTTTGTGTGTAACGTTTATTTGTTTGGTTTTGTTTTTTTTTTGTAATTTCTGTAGAATAGTGTATTATAGGCAAAGATGAAACAAAGAGCAGTGTTATTATATTAACTGTAATTTAAGAGAAAACAGAACAAAAAGCCATGCATGATCACAAATATATTGATACATGTTAACTAGCCAACATGTTTTTGTTTTTCAAACGGCTTTCACCCATAATTTTTGAAATGTGTTCGTTTTTAAAATCTCCATAATTTCTGTTGGCTTCTCAGATTTTTGTCAGCTCTTAACTCCATTACAGTCCACTGAATATGACATTGTGGAATTAGATGCCTATGCTGTTTTGAAGCTCCTGTCTATGAATTTACATGTCCACTGGAAACAGTAGCCTGCATTTACACAATCTGCAATAAAGCCTTGTATAAAATCGTGTTTCTTTACAATTTGTCAAGAGTTTTTTAAAAAAGTACGTCATACTGACACCGAAATTAATGGGAGAAGAACTTGGGCGTGTACGTGCGTGTGTACGTGCGAGATGAAAATCAGCGGAAGAGAATGCATTGTCATCTAAACTGAAACGATTGTCTACTAACCATGCATGTACGTGGGCAAGGGAGTTACATAACCCGGCTACTCTCATGTTTACATGACACGGAAACTACATAAGAGAGCAGGCGATTCGTGCAGCCGATACCTTATTTCCCAGCTACAGCTAAACAACTTATAACTACGTGCTGACAGGATACCAAGTTTCGGCAGGTCAGTTGGGTGTAGACAGAATTTTTACGACCGACCGGAGATCATGGCCAAGAGCATGACGCTTTTGTGGGGATCTGGCTCCCCTCCGTGCTGGCGAGTCATGATCGCCCTGGAGGAGAAATTGCTGCAAGGCTACAATCAGAAGCTGCTATCGTTTGCGAAAGGAGACCATAGATCTAAAGAAGTCTTAGACATCAACCCGAGGGGACAGGTATGAAGGCCCTGTTTTATATGTATTCCGCTCAATCGCACGAACGTCACACGACCCGTTTAAAAAGAGCCAAGTCATCCTTAACTCAGCACCTTTTCCATAACAGTTACCTGCCTTCAAGCATGGAGAGAACATATTGAATGAATCTTATGCTGCCGTTATGTACATTGAGGTAAGTTATGTTTACTGTGGCCCATTATCCTACAAACATCAAGTGAGTTTAAAAAGATCATCCACGCTGTCTTGGGTTCGTCATTGTTCGTCATTTCATAACATGTTGGCCTAGAGTATATTATAAAAGCATCATGGGCCCATTTGTTAAGGAATTGATTGTTAATTGATCATGCTGATCACTTAGGTCAGTGTTTCCCAATCTTGTTTGTGTTGGGTGCCCCCTGAGCCCTTTTGTCATATCATGAGAACCCCCTCACTCATACGTGTTGATGATTCTCTAAAAGTAGACCGTAACACAACTGATCGTTATTGGCGCGGATTGCCACAGGTTATTGTCTACTAGGAAACTAGTTGCAACGCACAGGTACCATTTTATTGACGGGCTTAATATGAAATGACTGAGAATATTTATTTATCATCTTGGAAGTAAATTGATAGAAAATATTTCCACGTACCCCCTGCAGTGTGCTCGCGTACCCCTGGTTGGGAATCACTGACTTAGGTGATTCACTGGCATTCAGAAGAAGTTTTACCATTCAACTTCAGAAGAATGTCATTTAGAAAAAAATGTTAGTCTGGAAGACAACAAAAAGATCATGGATGGTTTTACATCAAAGACATCATCATATAGGCTTGCATGACTGTAACAAAGTGAGAATGATGTCACATTTTTCTTTGTCTCTGACATGCACTGTTGGTGTTTAGTGCCAGAGAGAATTTTTTGACGTCATGCTTGACTGAATGAACCATGCTTAGTTTTCACTATACAGTACTGTGATCTTTACTGTGTTTGCCTGTGATCTTTCAGAACCAGTTCAGGTCCCAGGGCACTCCACTGATCCCTGAAGGCCAATCAGAACAGGCTCTCATGTACCAGCGCATGTTTGAGGGGCAGATTCTGCACCAGAAACTCAGTATGTATAGAATATTTTATTAGTAACTTGCACTTAAATATTGGTTGTACAAAATCACTATCTTACTTAGTAAGATGTAAATAGTACTGTCAGCCTGTACCAATGTGTGCTCAACTAGTTTTGTTGTAAGTAGGCTATACAGAAAATTATGTAGGTTAAATGTAATGTAGAATTTTAGAATACATGGATTATGTGTCCACCAGGTGACAACCACCTTGTCCATGATCCAGACCAAATCAAAAAGAAAAAATGAACCCCCCTGTGAAAATCACAACATACTTCATCAATCCAGTAATCATTCTAAGTGTGGGTCCTTATGTGCAGAAAGGATTAATGGCCGAGTGTCAATATCCTTCCTGCAAACTAAGCCCTGAGCCCTCACTTAACGAATGCTGTTTTGTGAAAGAGTTTGCAAGGCTGTAAGTGCTCACCTTTGCAAACCCTCATAAACTTAGTGTGAACGCACATTGAAGTCTGAAAGCCTGTAAGGGCGGACATTGAGACTGGGACATTGACCATGTTAATGAGATGTATGTGTGATTCACATGGCTTGTGTGTTGACCAGGTGACATTGTGTACTACAACTACCGCGTTCCTGAGGAGGAGAGGCATGATTCAACAATGAAGAGAAACATGAAGACTCTAGCTGCTGAACTCAAGATGTGGGAGGGATACCTAGAGAAGGTACCTTTACCCACACACGTAACCCCCCCCCCCCCACACACACACACACACACTCACAAGAATGCACATGACACACTTCTTGATCTATTGACTGTATATTTCTCTTTATATGGATATAAAACATACTTGACCTATTTTATTAACTTGTGCAGAGATGCTGACTTTAGAAATGGACTCAAAAGGGTGCAAATGAAGCCTCACACACTTTTTGATTTGACAGTGGCACCCTTAAAGGAGAAATCCGGTGTGATTCAATCCATAGCCCTGTTGTATGAGGTCACAGAGTTCTGTCTATAGGAAAAAGAACGAGAAAATGTGATACAAGATAGACCGCATAGCAAACCGGCAACTGAATGGCGCATAGAAAAATTCAACTAAAAGTGAGCTTTCTTCTTCTTTCATATTTTCCACAATGAAGCAGTTTGCTGTCTGTAGACTTGCTCGGAAGCTGAATTGCATTGGATGCAGCGAACAGGGGCTACAATTAAGATGAGTGGTTAGTTGCTCAACTACACATTTTTCTGCAATTTTGGCCTGTAATTACTCATATTTTTTGTGTCTCCTGATTTATGGACTGGTATGACAGTGGCTGACTTCCACTCCTTTGGAAACTTTCCTTCTCTAAAGGATGTGTTCTTGGTAATTGGTCCTTAGAGTAAGCCAGCATGCTAATCTAACCCAAAGTTTGAGTTTTTGATTTAGAATTAGAATCAGAGAATTGTGAAATATGAATCTGCGGGGAATCTAAAGAACCACTCAATTCAATTCAGTTTTATTTATACAGCACCTTTTACAATAGTATTGTCTCGTGGCGCTTCACAGAAGGAGCACCCAAGAGCAACAGGGGCAAGGAAAAACTCCCTTATGTCCACTATGATTGGAACATGTCATCTTCACACAGTTTATGAAATGGATGTTGAGAAGAGTCGCTTTCTACTGCTCCTCTAAATAGAGTACCATTATCATTCATTTCCAACTGCTTTGCTGTTCTATTTTGCCCTTTACCTGTTAACGTCTGTAGGAAGTCCCAAATTTGCCTATGGTCTCCCTTCGCTTCATTCAGAAGATTTACAAAGAAATTGTACTTAGTTGCTCTAATATCCTTTGTAAGCCTGTATCTCTATCACTCCCTCTTCAATTTAGCTCAATCCAGTTGTTCTTGACACCTTTATGTAGCCTCTCAAGGCTCTTTATGGGAAATATGAGCCTTTAAAAGTGCCTAACCTAATCAAGTCTTGTGTTTCACAGATGCAGCCAGGCTCATATCTTGCAGGGAAGGCGTTCTCATTAGCAGATGTCCTCGTCTTTCCTGTGGTTGCTTATGCTGTGCGCTTTGGGTGAGCAAATAATCTCAAAGGCTAGCTTGACCCATTATGATATCCCTTTAAATGTGACTGGCTAATTTGATGGATTTGTTTATTGTCTGAACCCTCGTATAATTACGCATCTGATAGAGAAGGTTACTCAGGCTTGGGGTATACAACCCTATTCTGGATTCTAAACTGCTGATATTGACCTTAAAACTTTTGTCAAGACAGTTGTCAAGGCATTTCCTGTCTCTGGAGATTGGACTGTGCTCTTTGTTGAATTACAAATTATTACAAAACATACTAATTGATTATTTTAATGTGCCCTTAATTATAACAACACTGTTTTCAAGAGAGATTTTCAACACTACATTTGATTTGAATTCTTGAATCCACTATATTTGAACTACTGAATACACAACAGGCAGTTCATGAGTAGTACACAGAGAGTGCTTATGTGGGTATTGAGTTCCACTCCTTACATGTAAAGCAAGAGAAGACACAACTGAATGACTCACTCACTGTTTGCTATTGATATGCTCCTTCATGCAGAATGTCCCAGGAGCGCTATCCCAGATTGGCGGCATACTATAACATGCTGAAGGACAGGCCCAGCATCAAAGCCACCTGGCCCCCTCACTGGCTTGAAGGCCCTGGGTCTGACACCATCAAAGACCTCTGAGATATCCAGCATCCAGCTCAGTTCCTTTCACATAATAGTAATAGTAGTAGTCGTAGAATCTTTACGTGGTGTTACATACTTCTAAAACCTCAATATCAAACACATTTGTTTGCACTTCACTCTTTTTTAGGCTTTTAAAATGTTGTTTAAATGGGTGTGTATGTTTTTTTGTTATCTTGTAGTTACCCAAGGTGACAATTTGTAATATTTGATTACAGTGTGTCAGAGGCTACACAATAAAGCCAAGTCGAGGGAAGGAAGGAAAAAACAAATATTAGAATAGAATTCATCCCTAGTTATTACTAAGTGAAGTCAAACTCACCAAGCCCAGGGGTGCCTGCAGGAATTAATCTTACAGTACGCACATTGGCTGCGTCCCACACACACCCCAAAAGGACAAATAGATCTGTCTATTTGTTTAGTTTTATAGGCTGACAGACTTTGCTTTATAAACTACATGGACTGATTTACTATATGCTGGCATGTGGCTGGCATGGAAACAGCACAAAAAATAGTAACAGTAGACTACAGACGATTTTGCGGAAACACCAACGGCAGCACTTATTGGTCACTCTGTAACAAGAGCCCGATATGCATTCAACAGACATCTTCCTTTCATATCTATGTGCGCAGAAATGCGTTGTAGGTTTCTGTCCAGAATTAATGAAAAAATCTCATGAATGCATCGGTCTGGCATTGCAAAATTGCTTGTTTTAAAGCGAAAGCTGAACCTGGCAACAATATTAACTTAACGTACCATCCCTGAAGAAATCCCAATTTTAAATCAACAAGGGATGATTTAGAAATAAGGGGTTGGAAAAACAGGTCAGGGCAATTGCACAGAAAGTTAACTTTTTTGGTCAGGTATTTATATGATTGACTGTATGAAATGGACTGTGAGAATATGCTGTATTCAGCTGTACATAGAGGTTACGTGAAATACATGTACAAAACAAGACTATTAACTCATGTGCTGTCAGATCCATGTTGTGCACATACTGTAACGAATAATGCAATAAACATAAAGTGAAGTAAGAACTGCAACACATAATTGTCCGGATATCTTTAGAAAATATAACATAATCTTGTCCGGATATCTTTAGAAAACATAATTTAGGCCATTTGATTGGTGGATCTTGTTCCATACATAGGATTCATTGTGTATTTGAGAGCCGAATATACATGAATACATTCTGGCCTCCAGCAGTAAGGGCAATCATTAGATTAAATAGATTACATGTTATTCAATATGGCCTTTAGATATAATGTAGCATTGTTTTCTTAACCTAATCTTTTAATTATAGCTGATAGAACCAACAGTACTAGTATCTTGGGTATACCCTTTATGGAAAACAGGATAAACCAGTCATGGAAATAATTGTCCAGTCATCATTACATCAAACTCTCTTCACTGAAACACCTCCTTTAAAGAATCCAGCACAAGTCCTATTTGGCTTTATCGCAGTACGCCCATAAATGGTAGCCTGGGCTTGCCTTCTCCCTACCGTGCTAGTGTGGATTTGATCCCATTCAGCTTGTTGTCTCAGGAGGCATTTTAACCTGTCCAATCAGCGAACAGAGGGAGGCAATGTGAATGCAGAGCTGAATGTTATCAGTCAAGGCAAGCTATCAGTCAGGGGCTGTAACAATCTTTTTAAACTTAAACACCTCACGCAAGCAATTGAATTTCACTACCAAATGCTTTGGAAGAGAAAAAAAATAAAGCTATAAACAAGTTGTGTCTTTTGCTAAAGGACGGCAGAAATGAAAGGAGATCCATGATATGAACCCAAGAGGAGAGGTAGGTTACCTTCCTACCTACCTAACTTTGGCAATAATGGGGAATTCAGTATGGGTGAAATTCTGTGCAAGTCCAACAAAGCGCTTAGCCTATATCCTCTACATGGTTCAGAGGCGCATTGACTTTTCAACACAACTGAAACTTTCAACACTTTGAAATGCCGTCAGCAGTCAGCTGATATCCTACTGTATCTAATGTTGGGTTTTTACAGGTTCCAGCATTTCAGCATGGGGCCGAATATAATAATTGAATGGGCTGCTGCTTGCATGTACTTGGAGGTAAAATACAGTGGTAAAGTATAGTCTGCTAACTTTTACACTTACTAGTCTTCTCCTTGCACATTCAAATCAGTGTTCTTAAGTGCAGGCATTGCATGATTTTGTATACATTATATTTCCATATTTGGTTTAGCTGTAATTTTGCACACAACCTTGTCCAGAGGTTTAGGCCAGACATTTCATATAGACCCTTTCAACAGTAAAAACAAAACCAATGTCTGGACGTTCTACTTCATTTCCAAACTACTTCCGCTACCTTTAGTATATCACATCAAACATCCATATGAACTAATGAGAATGGGTCCATTTGGGATGTTAAAATGGAAAATCTGTGGGAACAATGACCCTGTGATAATGGCCTATACAAATTCTCTTGAAATGCTCTATATGTAGACCAACAATGGGAAAAACATAAGCAACTGCCATAATGGCATTAAATTAACATTAACATCAAAAAGTTACACATCAGATGGCAAATTATTAAAAATATGATCTGTGTGTCTGTGTACATGTAGAGTCAGTTCAAGGAAAAGCCACTGATCTCCAGTGATCAAGTGTACCAACAGCAGAAGACAGGTGAGTAGTGGTGAGATGTCTGCAAACTTCAATAAGATGTGTTTTTGATTTGTCTGTTTTCATGATGATAATGATTCTGATTAGAGTGACTCTGATGTCCTGAAGATCACTGTGCTGAACAAAGATATCAACAGAAACAATAAAATATGTGTTTTAGTTTAATTAGAAATTATTCTGAATATTCATCTATTCAATGCTGGTTTCAGAAAAACATCTTTTGAAGCATGGGCTTATATCCCTGCAGCTTGCTGTCCTCAATCGTGTTGATGAACTCTGAAACTCCCAGCACGCCCTTGTGTGCTTCGTCGAATAGCTCAGGCCCGATCTCTTGACGCACCCGATCCCTCCAGGCACTGAGTTTTGGCCTACCCTCGAACACATCCACTCCACCACCAAAGGGCTGCACAGCACACACACACACACACACACACACACACACACACACACACACACACACACACACAGAAGCACCAAATATTAGAAAGACACGAAATGACCTTGCAATGTCTTGAAAGCTGAGATGAATAGCACAAATTTTGACCTGAACTCAGTGGCCTGTGCAGCACAAATTACTTGGTATCTGAAAATGCTCTAAGAGAGGCACAGCACAAAGGACCAGATTGAAACCCCTTGATTGGCCTGGAGGTCTAATCAGACAGGCTGGTGTCCAGTCAAACATCCAGCTCAAAATCAAGGGCCGATTCAAGGTGCTTCTTGCCTGTGATTTTACCCCATTCTTAGAGACTTTTAGCATACTGAATATCAGCAGGTATGGAAAGATTACATCTACATTACTTTTATATTTTGGATTGTATTTGGATTTTGTCGTCACTGTCATACAAATACAACAAGAGGAGCATGCTCAAGCTTCAGTAACTGACAGGACATGTTGAGGTAAACACTAAGAACCTATTCTAGCACAAAACTTTTGATGCCTTTTCAAACTGTCTGCCTGTCTGTCTGATATGTCTTTGTCTAATGCAAGTTAATGGAAGTGAACAGTGTAACTGTGTTCAAGATAACTCAAATTCTATAGAATTTCACACTACTTCTTTCAGGAGACAATCTTTAAATGGCACTGACCTGGTAGATCTCCACTATAGCCACCAGATCTGCCAGGGAGATCTGTTTCCCGGCAATGAATGGCTTGTCCTGTAGAAACTTCTTCTCAATTGCATTGAGGGAGTTATTGAGCTCCTTAATGGCATCGTCCCTCTTTGCCTGAGGCAAGTCTTTCCCCATGATCTTTGGGATCATCACCTGACAGTGACAGCCACACAGGAGTTTGAGTTTAACAGAACTATGTGTAGTAATTTGAGGTTAAAAGCTCCAAAAATAACCTAGAAACTGTAACAGAATGTGAAAAAAAGCAGTATCAATGTAAAGTAAAAAATGCCTTAGCACTGTATTTGCCCAGTCCAGATATGCTCTAAAGTTAGCATGCAAAGAATCAAACATTGGGCTGTCTATCCCATAATATAACATATTATGTTTGTAAGGATGCTCTATTGAATACAGTGCAAATGAATACAAAGCTGTGTCCAAGATGATTCAAAACCGAAAGTATTCCATGAAGGAATCACACTGACCAGCAGCGAACAGTACATTTCCTAATTCCTATTAGTGGCAACTCAGCTGAACTTGAAAGAAATCATGTTATGCCAATCTAGAGTGTTCCACTGTCTTTTACAACACCAATACATTATTACTGACACAGCGCACGAGCACTTGTCTTGTTTTATATTCTCATAAAGTTACTGCTGTGTAATTGTTGTAGGTGTGTTGTTGATTCTGTGTTTAAAGTAATGTAATATATGTGTTGCATGTCTTTTTCATGAAATATTCAGCTCTCCAATATGTAAGCACTATGAAAAGTCAGCCTTTTCTTTCATAGCCAAACTCACATAAATACATTTAACAAAGTGAAACCCTTAGGGTTTAAAACTTTGTGCTGGTGCCACAATTGTAAAACACAATTGTAGCCAGGCTAGCACCACTAAGTGGTTCCACTCAGTATCACATTTTGCTACAACACTGCATCAGGGATGCCTCCAAAAGCACAGGTTTCCTTTAGCAAATTTTTGGCTGACCAATCAGCAAGCAAAGGGCTCTGGCATGGCCAATAGTTTTAAAGTTCAAGTATCTGCCCACGAGGAAGGAAATGTACGCCAGTTGAGGGATCCCAGACTCTTTGCACTAAGTGAAAGAACATGAAAGCATTTGGTATACAAAGCTAACAATCTTGAACCAGTGTCAGTCAATGATGTGTGAGAGAAACCACAGGCGGTTATTTACTTTAACCAAGAACACTTTGGAGCCATGTGCCCGTATTTCTGAATGCTGCCATGACAGGTACTCATTCACCAAAGCTCGCTTCTGCAAATCAGCTGGATACCAGTGATCGGGTGTCTTGAACTTCTCCACCATGTACATCATCATGGCAATGCTACAAGGTCAATAAGAAAATGTCTCATTAGAATTATACGGTTCTATCTGACATTTTTGGACCTTATGCTGTATTTAATTAAAATTGTATATTAATAAATACATAATAATAATAAAGAAATTATAATAATAAATAATAATAAAATAAATGATTGAAACATTGTACAGTCTACATATCAGTGTAACTCAATGAAATTTCAAAACTTTGAAGCTCAACATCTTAGAATAGTTTATAGGGGGCTCTAACTGACTAAAAAGTAAGCTCTAAATACAGGAAATACATATATTTTTGTATGCCAGATTTAGGTTTCAATGTTTAATTCATGTTTCTAGTCTTACTTATATATAGACTAATTCTAAATGAATGTTAAATTTTTCATCAACAGCAACAAAATAAGTCATGAGACACCTGTTATGTAGGGGAAACAATTGCTGATATTTTATTATTGGTGCTTAGACCTAATTTACTGTAAAAGAGCATTCAGATCTACTTTAGAATATGAGCAAATGTATCAGAGCCACATGTATAAGCTAATCTTCAATGCTTTAAGTAGACCTATTCAGCAGCTACAGAGCCATGTTAAAATAGCAACAGTTGCAGCCACAAACAATTCACTTATGACAAATCAAAATAAAAAGGCTGCAGAATAGGTTACAAAACTGGGCAACTGTCCATATGCACAACATGTAATAACACAAGTAGAGTGCATGTAAGAGTATATTATAGTAAGTTCGTAAGTTCAATCAACTAGAACTTTATACAATTGTACCTTTCAGCCAAGCAAAATTTTCCATCTCGCAATGCTGGCACTTTCCTCAGTGGATTGATCTTTCCAAATTCTTCCCCATACTGTTGTCCTGCAAGGTTTGAGAATGACAAGCAGAGCATAGGTTTACAACTCGACTTGGAATGAGAGCGGGGGTGGCTGGGTGGAGAGTTTGCAGGGTTTCTGCAGGGGGGGCCTACTTCTGTCATTTACACAATAATAGTCTGCCTATATTGTGCACGCACATGTGTTTCTGTATGGATGTTTTATTTTGACAGTTTTACATGTGATGAATGGCAAGTTCGTGAGCTATGTAGGCCTGCAAGTAAATCTATAATCTGATGTAAGTTTAAAAGTTGATACTCTCGCAAACCGTTTATCACGGAGGCTAGGCGAGTGACTAGCAGCATAACTGCCAAGCTTCAGATGCGACGTTTCACGCACGAAAGCTCAGCGCAGATGAGCTTAGGCATATGATCAATTGACTCGCGCGTATTTGAACCTGCGTGCGTCGGGAGGGGAGAGTGGCACAGAGGAGTGCCATTGTGTGTTAACTGTGTGTGCTATTACTACAGGTTATATATGTGTGACGACGCGTAGGCCCGCAAAACGTGAACACGACTTCTTCTTGCTTGAAACTTGAGAGCCCTGATAAGATAACACATAACACATTTATTAACACTCATTTAAAAGATCACTCATATTCTGAACCTGTTATACACATTTTTCCATTATGATTTTGCTTGCATGTGTGGGTCTTCTCAATGATGGTCATCAAATGCATAGAAATAACATTACAATAGAGGAACCTGTAGCCTACAAAGTCAAGTTTTAGTTCGCCGTTTGTGCATTTTGGGTTGAAAACACCAAAAATAACCAACAGGACGGGAATACGCAACCCAAGATGCATCGCCGGCTGCAGTCAATATAAAGTCTGATAATGTCGAATTCACCTATTGTCAACGCAAACGTCGGTATGGTCGTAAGCTCACGCACGTACTTGCAGCTCAAGCTGCTCCACGTTGTCACAGACGTTGTTGCGTGCGTCAGAATCACGCATCATGGTGTTCCTTGCGTTTGCGTATGCTTGCGTTGACTATGTTTGGTTAGAGAAGTTAGTAGCCTATTAGAAAGTAGATATAGTCAGATTGATTTGTGAAGAAGAATACTTACCCTCCAGGAGCGTAATCTGCTTGAAATCAAACGGTATGTTGTTTTTCTTGGCAAATATATACACTGAACGACATGGTTGTGAGAAAAGATCCAAGTAGAGTTCTAGAGGCATTTTGGCCGTAATTCAACGACAACACTGTTAGCACACTCAACTCTGAAAGGGAACGAGTTCCACCTACAAACTTGGTCCAGTTTTAAAGGCACAAGCACACCCACAGCCTTCCGTCAGTAAAGTACCCACCCTACACATTTGAGTTGATCAGATTCCATGGCCTACATTTGAAGAGTACTATAAGATTCTATATTATATTTAACCTACACAATTCTCTGCATAGCCTACATACTAATTGAGCACACATTCAAACAAGCTGGCAGCATCGTTTACATCTGGAGTTTCTGGTTCTGAATCTAGAATCTAATTTATATTTACCTCTGCCAAAGAGCTTATGTTATGGCTCTTCTGCCAACCACCAAAGTAGCTATGGTTTTGGGAAAGTTGATACCTGGGTGAACTAAAATATGGAGGCTGTAACTGGACATTCCCTCTCCCAACCTCTCTCCCTCCCTCTCACACACAACCTTTAATTATGCTGCAAGTACAAGGTTGTAGAATAATTTTTTGGCAAGACATTGACATTTACAGTGTGCAGATATTGGGTTTTACTCTACTCCAAAACAAACTGATTGATTAGTTTCAAAAAAGTTCCTGCTGTGCCACTGGAGGACATACTGCACACCAGGCATGACTCTGCATTTTACAGGCTAGTGAAAGCTATCAACCACTATAAAAAACGTATCAAGTGTAATGATTGCAATGCAGTTGCAACCACTGAAGTAGCTAACTGGTTAGCAGCTATGGTTTTGAGAAACAAAGTTCATGTCTGGGTGAACTAATATATGGAGGCTGTAACTGGACCCCCCCAACCTCTCTCCCTCCTACACACAACCTTTAATTATGAGTTTCAGTGTGATTAGGCTGTATGGTGGGAGCAAGTTCTTCTGATCAGCTGTTTTCTGTTATGAAAACGGATGTCAAACTAGCAAGACTTGAGCTTTGTGCTGGACCTTTCTCCTACTTTAGCTGACATCTGTGACGGCTCATGTACATCTCCTAGCTAGACAATGTGTGTCTCTGGCGGAAAACCAAACAATGCTCTCCCACCAAAATAGTAATGACAGGTTACATCAGCCGCAAAAGCACAGTGTGCCTTCGCATTATAGGGTTCATTGACATTTGCTGTGTCTGGAGATTGCACTTAACTACAAGACATACTGATGGATTAGTTTATGTACCCTAAATCATAACAGCACTGTAAAAAGGTATTCAAGCAAGATGTACACTACATTTGATTTTTAGCCACTAAACAACGGTGACCTGATGACCGTTCATGGGTTGCCTACAGCACAGGGAGAGCTTATGTGGGTAATGAGTTCCACTCCACTTTACATGTAAAAGAGGAGGAGACAACTGAATGACTCATTCACTTATTAGATTAGAAAGACTAGATTAGATGGTAATGGTCCATTAATCAAACCTCCATCTCAAACACACTTGCTGTTAACACTGCACTTTTTCATAGGCTTTTAAAATTGTGTTTTCAGTGGGAATCCTGTGGATTGACCAATTTTTGCAGGCATACAGCAACACCAGACATTAAACTAATTGTTTCACATTCCCTGGGACCTTTTATACGAGTTTATGTTACAGTGGTAACATAACAGAAATGGTATTTATGGACACAGTGTAAAACAGAAACTATGAAAAATAGTAAGACATGAATAAAAACTATGAACAACAGTAAGACCTGAATAAAAAAAACACTCGTCTTGAAAAGAGCCGCACCCACAGGAGTAGTTAGTTGAGTAGTCTCCAGGGTAGGGCCAGTTCAATCTAGGTTAGAGGGTAATAAACACATTAAGGTTCAGATGGCAAAATGCTGCACCTTAGCATCATGTATTTCCCAGGTAGAGAAAATAACATACATAGCAAAATATTTCATATTTCTGTGGCCTAAACTAGCTAGACTACGGTCTAACTCCTATAGGCTATACGAAATCAATGCAGCTTTAATCAATTGTAAGTCACTGTGAAAAATAGCTGTCTCCCACCGAACATGCTGCACAGTAGGTTAGGCCAATTTGACAGACATCTCCAAGACAGAAGATGAGAAGACACATGACACATCAACACATGATACCATTCTGTAAAAAAACTGCATGACATACCCAGAGGAGAAACTATATACTTATTAGTGCTTGTTGCACCTATCAATAAAAATGTATATAAAATTAGCGACAGATTGCTTGGTAATCTGGGACACTATATTAAATCAATGGAAAACCTTTGCGCTAGTTAGGAAAGTTGCTAAATTAGGCTAACTGAGATACCAAGATAGCTACCTTGTCAATAACCAGACACACACACTGTTTCCAAACTGGCATATTGCTGGATCCTTTTTTGTCCCATGTTGAGAAAAATGTGTGCTGCTTTTACTTATGTTTTATGAAAAACTAACCTAAAACAAATTTTCAACATTTTATGCATGTATCGTTTCCTTAACATAGTTCAAACATAGATGAGTAACAATCAGGGACATTGTTTTATTAATGATACATTTACACTCTTAACATTAATCTGGTCAGATTAGTATGGCACAGACCTTGCCATGCTGTTTCTGGGACAAGCTTTTGATTGACCTTTGCCCTATCCTTTTCTAAGATATCTCTCCCATGAAATCATGCAATTTCATTTACAAGTGTAAATATGATAAACCTGCAGTAAGAGTCTTGTTCACTACAATTTGTTAGAATATGAGATTTAGGCTTCTACGGTGAAGCTTAGGTGTCCCACATTACCAAATGTTCCCTCAGCAATTAATTATGGCATTTGTTAGAGCGAAGGAGCCGTAGATATAGCTAAAATAAAGGAAGTGACAAGACCTAGAGAATTCCATGTCTTGAAACTGACCTCTAGCAATAAAACACTGGCCATAGACCTTGTCCGGATATCTTCAGAAAACATAATTTAGGCCATTTGATTTTATTGTTCCATACATAGGATTCATTGTGTATTTGGGAGCCAAATGTACATGAATACATTCTGGCCTCCAGCAGTAAGGGCAATCATTAGATTAAATAGATTACATGTTATTCAATATGGCCTTTAGATGTAATGTAGCATTATTTTCTTAACCTAATCTTTTAATTATAGCTGATAGAACCAACAGTACTAGTATCTTGGGTATACCCTTTATGGAAAACAGGATAAACCAGTCATGGAAATAATTGTCCAGTCATCATTACTGGATGCAAATCAATGGATGTAAAATCAATCTCTCTTCACTGAAACACCTTCTTTAAAGAATCCAGCACAAGTCCTATTTGGCTTTATTGCAGTACGCCCATAAATGGTAGCCTGGCCTTGCCTTCCTAGCACTTCCGCTTGATTATCATCTCCCTACCTGCTAGTGTGGATTTGATCCCATTCAGCTTGTTGTCTCAGGAGGCATTTTAACCTGTCCAATCAGCGAACAGAGGGAGGCAATATGAATTCAGAGCTGAATGTTATCAGTCAAGGCAAGCTATCAGTCAGGGGCTGTAACAATCTTTTAAAACTTAAACACCTCACGCAAGCAATTGAATTTCACTACCAAATGCTTTGGAAGAGAAAAAAATAAAGCTATAAACAAGTTGTTTCTTTTGCTAAAGGACAGCAGAAATGAAAGGAGATCCATGATATGAACCCAAGAGGAGAGGTAGGTTACCTTCAATAAGTTTGGCAATAAGGGGGAATTCACTATGGGCGAAATTCTCCCAGATGCGCAAGTCCAACAAAGCGCTTAGCCTATATCAGAGGCGCATTGACTTTTCAACACAACTGAAACTTTCAACACTTTGAAATGCCGTCAGCAGTGAGCTGATATTCTACTGTATCTGATGTTGGGTTTTTATAGGTTCCAGCATTTCAGCATGGGGCCAATATAATAATTGAATGGGCTGCTGCTTGCATGTACTTGGAGGTAAAATACAGTGGTGAAATATAGTCTGCTAAATTTTACACTTACTAGTCTTCTCCTTGCACATTCAAATCAGTGTTCTTAAGTGCAGGCATTGCATGATTTTGTATAAATTATATTTCCATATTTGGTTTAGCTGTAATTTTGCACACAACCTTGTCCAGAGCTTTAGGCCAGAAATTTCACATAGACCCTTTCAACAGTAAAAACAGAACCATTGTCTGGACGTTCTACTTCATTTCCAAACTACTTCCGCTACCTTTAGTATATCACATCAAACATCCATATGAACTAATGAGAATGGGTCCATTTGGGATGTTAAAATGGAAAACCTGTGGGAACAATGACCCTGTGATAATGGCCTATAAAAATCCTCTTGAAATGGTCTATATGTAGACCAACAATTGGAAAAAACATAAGCAACAGCCATAATGGCATTAAATCAACATTAACATTAATAAGTTACACATCAGAGGGCAAATGATTAAAAATATGAGCATGATCTGTGTGTCAGTTCAAGTCCCAGGAAAAGCCACTGATCCAGTGTACCAACAGGAGAAGACAGGTGAGTAGTGGTGAAATGTCTGCAAGCTTCAATAAGATGTGCTTTTGATTTGTCTGTTTTAGCAAGAGCATGGGTTCTAAATAAACAGATAAATTTGATGATGATAATGATTTTGATTAGAGTGACTCTGATGTCCTGAAGATCACTGTGCCTCTGCGTGTCATGCCACGTAGTGGATCTTCTTACATACACTGAACGTGTCCCTGAAGAGGAGAGACATGAAGGAGCAGTGAGGCAGGACAAGGAGGCGGTATTATCCTCACTCCTCAAAGGATATGAAATGAAAAAAAACTGCAAGCAAGCAAAATACACAATTAAAAAGGACCTATACCGATCCTTCAGACTGTGATGCCTGAATATGCAATGAAAGCTCACATTTTGACAGATATATCCACCACATTGTTTGAAGTTTGATAGATACATCACGGCCACTGCACATTCAACAGGTGACTGACTGATACATGTGAGAACTCTTATTTTTTTTACTTTTGATAACGCTTGAGATTGATGTAGGCTACTGGGTAGGGAATTGGCTTGGTAAGAATGGTGTAACAAAAATGATCAAGGATAGACTGTATGTAATACTCTTAGTATTACAAAGTAAGTACCAGGAAATGTCTCTGACGAACCAGCATGAGGCAGCTGTTGTGAGGATGAAATGAGAGAACACTGCTGCTTGGACTACTGCTGATGATTTAGGCACATCTGAAATCGTGGGAGTATCACACCTAAAAACTGTAGTCTACTTAATAGTGGGGCTTTTCATTGATTCAACAAAAAAGTGAGACATAAAACACAACCTATAAGTGGGTTGTATGACATGATGGTGATGGGCTATAATTAGGCTTGGAGTAAAATTAATGCCTGCATTGCACATTCCAGCCTACTTATGCAGTAAGTCAAATGTATCCCTGACTACAGAGTATTTATTTAGTTGTTTTTAAGGTCACTTGCATGTTACGGTACTTACTTACTAGGGAACATTACATTTCATTCATACACACTAGTGGGCTAGTTTCCCAAGTCGTAATCTTAAGTGTTACCTTTATATATTGATATGAGTGTGTTTAATTAATTGACTGTGATCAAGGTGTGAAGATTTCAAGTAATTAGGCAAAAATGCCTGTAGAAAAGCATCCCATTCACCTAGTCTCTAAAACTTGTGCATGCAAGTTCTAAGAAAGGAATAGTAGTGATACTAACACAATACTTTCTGTCAAATACAACCAACATATCCTCCGGTCTGTTTCATTGTGGTGTATCATTAGATCATTGTGTTCACATTATGCTTTCTCCAGTTTTATGTAGACTGGACCACACCTGGCTGGGAAAAAATTCTCAATGGCTGATGTTGTGTTTGTTCCCGCCTTGGCTCTCGCATTCCCCCTGGGGTGAGCAGTGTCATGATGTAAATAATTCCCATTAGGGTATTATGTTATGGTATGATGTAAATAACTCCAATTAGGGTTTTATGTTATGGTATGATGTAAATAACTCCAATTAGGGTTTTATGTTATGGTATGATGTAAATAACTCCAATTAGGGTATTATGTTATGGTATGATGTAAATAACTCCAATTAGGGTTTTATGTTATGGTATGATGTAAATAACTCCAATTAGGGTTTTATGTTATGGTATGATGTAAATAACTCCAATTAGGGTATTATGTTATGGTATGATGTAAATAACTCCAATTAGGGTTTTATGTTATGGTATGATGTAAATAACTCCAATTAGGGTTTTATGTTATGGTATGATGTAAATAACTCCAATTAGGGTTTTATGTTAGCCTAAACCATGACAGTCTAATAGGGCATTTCCAATGTTATGGATGTAACACTTTACACAACAGATTTAGTTAATCTGAATGGCCAACATTTTCTCTATGGTTGAATAGGCTACAGACATATCCATGGCATCATAAAAATATGTGGAATTGTAGGCTTTGTATGGCCCAATTTCCCAATATCATTGAGTAGGTTTAATGGCAAACAAAAATAGGCTATTATCCTTTTATAGACATGATTTTGTTTTTATACCATATGACATTTTTGCAATATAATGTTTAATGATGTCATTGTATGTTGTCACTGTCACGTTCGCTAAAGCTCAAGACAGAAACCCAAATGCAGATCCGCACGGTTTATTTCAAAAGAACAAAAACTATACAAAAAGCAGTATGCGGAGGAAGAAAGCTCAGGAGATCTTGGAAATATCACGGTGGCAAAAACAGGTAAACAGGTATCAAAAGAGCAGGGGTTCGGGGAAACCAAAAGAAACTCACAAGAATTCCACGAGGCAGACACGAGAAACGAGAACAGGTAGAAACACGAAAACAGAACTCACGGGTAGGTGAGCAGAGTAGCTACAAACTTACAACAGATGGGGAACGAGGTCGGATGATCAGACAAAGGACAGAGAAAGACTGGGGCTTATATAGGGAACAGGAGCACCAGGACAAACAGGGGACAGCTGAAACTCATTATGGGGAAAACAGAATCACGAGTAGCAGGTGTAGAGCAGGGGAGGAGAAAGGGGCAGGGCAGGCAACAGAACAGAAGCACATGGGGAATGAAAACAAAACACAGAGGTTGCAGTTCATTGATAGTCCAGTGGGGGGGCCAAGGTATCAGGAAGCAGGACCATGACAGTCACTTTGATGAACATTGTGATCAAAGTGGCAAGTCAGGCTCAGATACGGAGTTTTAGAAAAATATTAACATTTCTTTTGCTGACAAAACTTGTGAAGTGACGTGACGGGCAATTCCAAAGTCGATATCAGGGTTCACAGTCCAGTTCAAAAAGACAGTACTAACAAAAGAAATACATTACAAAACTATAGTCCATGGGATGGAGGAAGTTGGGACATGTCTCCACACATGTTAATTCACATATTTTAGTTAGAAGTTTAGCTATATATACACCTAAATAAACAGGTTAAACAGCATAAACATCTCTACATGTGCAATGAGACAGAATGAAGTCATCACGCAGCTATCCTAATTAGTAGATTGATCACAGCTGATTAGAACTCCAAGGGCAGGTGTAGGACTGGAGAGAGCGTGGCAGATGCAGCTCAATCAACAGGGAATGCAGCCTTCGTTGACAGGATGTTATACAAAAGTGTTTGCTAATTATATAAGATCAATAACTGTGGGGTTTACCGTTTGAAAACCATTAATAAACCAACAAAATATCCCCAACTTGGTGGTTATTCTGCTTTCCTCAAATTCTCTTGGCCTCCAAATTGGAAGGACCCCCAAACAATGATGGACCCATTTAAAGACTTATGAGGGAAGGGGTTCCCCCCCGTGGGCTTACCAGGCTTGTCATTCCGAACCAAGATCCTACGATTGATGAACAGTAATGAACTGGAAAGACCACCAGAGGGAAGTAAAGTTGCCCGGAATTTGTTTTGGCTCTCAGGAAAGGGCCCTTTAGGATTATGTTGCTTTTGATAATATTGGTGGAGTGTTGATCAAAATATTAAAGATTAACCATAAAAAATACCAACGACAAAAGCCCTGTTGAATAGCCTCACCTACCTAATTTAGGCTATAGATAGATAGATAGATAGATAAACTACCAGAAGGGCATTAAGGTGTCCTGTAGATTATACAACAACATACATAGGCACCCAGACATATCACATACACACACATATATAAACACTTCAAAAATATGAAGGAAGAAACCATTTGTGAGCTATTAGGTAGGTTGTGCTTTAATATCCTCCAAGATATAAGTAGCCTACACACTTCTATAAGTTTGTGTAAAGTTAGGTTGTGAAGTGTTAAAGGAGCAATGTGGAAATGTGCAGAAGCATGCAATGGTCTCATAGTGCAAGAGTGTCAGTGCAAGTACATTTCCAGTGCACATGCTATACCTTATACTGAACATTATAATTGCCTATACTGCAGGGGTGTCAAACTCATTTACGCTTTTCCTAAGCCAAAGGGCTACAAATGGCCATGCATCCAATACACTTCATACCCCCCAGTAAAGTCCAATCAATATGACAAGATTCTCCATTTGGGAATGTGCTGAGTCATGGCAGTGTTTTCTATGCCTTCCCTGACACTTCTCCTTTAAACCACCACATTTGTCCCATTTGGCATTCTTGTGCTCAGCACAAAAAATGGGCGTGCTATGTCACAGTTCACAATATAAAATCACGTCGGAAGATTTTAGTGGGCTAGCCCTACTAAATAGAACCGAAGCAGGTTACGCAGACGCACACTTAGGTCGCACTACTAAATCCGTAAAGTCATGGCCAAAGATATGTTTCTTTTCTGGGGTTCTGGCTCTCCTCCATGCTGGAGGGTCATGATTGCTTTGGAAGAGAAAAACCTGCAAGGCTATGAACACAAGTTGCTTTCTTTTGAGAAAGGAGAACACAAATCAAAGGAGGTTCTTGACATCAACCCAAGGGGACAGGTAGGCAAACTTCCATAACTTTTGCAAAGGTAGATAAAGACGCCATAAATGTGTTGCTTTAACGTTACGTAATAAGAACCTCGTGGTTTGTTCTTTGTTTTCAGTGCTTTGACAGCGAGTCTTGAGTCGCATACATTTAGCCAAACCTATTCTAAGAAACAATATTGATTCATCGACAATAAAACTATAACTATAAAGCTAAAATAACCTGTACTGTATGTACATATGTGTACAAGAGTGCACGCGTGCGTGTGTAGTTGAGTGTGTGAATTTGTGTAGTCCCGCAATAGTGTATGTAGGCACTATTACATATCTGTCTTGTCCATACTGTGTTTTAACAGTTACGTGTATCACCAATTGTTCCCGGTGAAACGTTGTCTTCTCTCACTATGTACTGTGTATATTGCTGAAACGACAATAAAAACCTACTTGACTTGGTTGAACTTGAACTTCCAGATGAACTTTACGCCAGTGACGCTACAACAGGCGCTTTTGGTTTTAACTCTAGTTAGCACCACCCGTCACCTGATGGGCTATCCATATGTTGTGTTTTACAGCTTCCCGCGTTTCGGCATGGGGCCAACGTAATAAACGAGTCGGTTGCAGCTTGCATGTATTTGGAGGTAAAATCCACACGTCAAGTCTAACATCAGCTTTTCCCTTTTTGTGCACTGAAATTTTGTCCTGCGGCAATGGCCAAAAGTTTGCCACCTTTGTCCAGAAGCTATGGCCTAAATGTCCTATAGTAACAATGGGGGAATTAAACAATACTTAATTAAATTCAGTAACATTATGTATGCACATCATCATCTGTGTGGCTGTGTGTATAGAGTCAATTCAAGTCCCAGGGAAACCCACTGATTCCGAGTGATGCAGCAGGACAAGCTCTTGTGTACCAACGCACCTTTGAGGCTCTTAACCTGCAGCAGAAGATGGGTGAGCAGCTTGGTGAAATGTCTGCATGCTTCAAAATGTTTTGTTTTTCTGGTTTAGCAAGAGCATGTGTTTCCGTGACTACATACAGATCTGTGATACCTGCAGTGAGAAACAATTAATGATGGTAACAGATTTTGACCATTCTGATTAGAGCAACTCATGTAGTAGGCTCACCTTTGTGTGTCATGTAGTGGATCTTATTACATACACTCGACGGACACCTGAAGAGGAGAGACACGAGGGAGCAGTGAAGCGGAACAAGGAGGCAGCAACTGCCGAGTTTCAGATGTGGGAGGGTTACCTCCAGAAGGTAAATCAGCTTAATATTCAGTACACTCACTGCTTAATAGTTTCTTAAAGGAGAGAATTTGGTGCAACATAAACTGAACAGGAGTATTGATTGATTCTCACCTGAAAAGTCATAGGAGAAGTAAGTGTGGGAGTGCAGTGGCACAGGTGACTACATAAAACAGGCAAATGCCCATGGGGAGCCTGGGAGCCTGACTGGTGGTCATTTTCTGATCCCACCCTATCTCCCTCTCTCACTCACTACCTGTCTCTCTTCACTATCCTATCACAATAATTCAGGTCAATTGATAAAGAAATAGTGAGTGATTCTAAGCCACCTTCTGTCAAATTCAGCAAACATCTCACAGGCCACCATAAGTTTGATCACGGTGTTGCTATCATTATGAATCTTCATGCTCTCATTACGCTTTTCCTTGTTTAATGCAGACTGGGCCATACCTGGCTGGGAAAAACTTCTCCATGGCTGATGTTGTGTTTTTCCCGGCAGTGGCACTTGCATTCCGCCTGGGGTGAGTTGTATATCATGATGCAAATGACAAAAGTCTAATGACAACATTACATACATATCACAGTAAAACATCACAGTGTAGGGCACTGCCAACTTGTGACATTTTACATAACAAATGTCTTAGAACATGATCAAGCATAGTAATCATAGTAAGCATTAGTTATCTAATTATTTTATATAGGGGCAATTCCACGCAAAAGTCATCCTACCCATGAAAAAAAGTTATAAACTTAAATGTTCACTGAGATCTATATTTTATTGTATTCAGCTATGGAGTCTGCATAATAAAATAAACAACATTATGAAATATTGCTATGTTTGCTAAAGTTATGTGGCATTTTGTTCATCAATAATAGTGCAAATGTCACATCCATAACTCTGGAATTGCCGTAGGTTTTCCTTATTGCTGAATAGAGACAAATCCTTAAAAGAACTATAAACTTTGAAAATAAATTAAGATAACTCAGTAATTGTTTATGGCGTACCACCTGATAACAACAACTGAATTACATCTTTTTGCACAGTTTGAGCCAGACAAAGTATCCAAAACTTGGTGGTTACCATGCTTTCCTCAAGGATCGGCCCAGCATCAAGGCTACCTGGCCTACACATTGGCTCAAGAACCCCCCAACAATG
Organism: Tenualosa thibaudeaui; assembly: GCA_027481765.1. Classification (NCBI taxonomy): domain Eukaryota; kingdom Metazoa; phylum Chordata; class Actinopteri; order Clupeiformes; family Clupeidae; genus Tenualosa; species Tenualosa thibaudeaui. The sequence goes on from JAIFZK010000011.1 coordinate 3,298,107, forward strand.
GACCCATTAAAGGACCTGTGAGCAGCACTATTTGTTTGTTAGCCTGTCAACCCAATGGGCTAGAATGAACACCAGAAGGTGATAAAATCGTCCTTTAAATGGTCTTTGCTTAGTCTCTAATACTCTTTCATTACGAAATCAGGCCTCTTATGATTCTGTTGTTTTTTAAATATTGGTGAAGTTTTGATCAAAATGTTAAAGCTAAAAAAAAAATGCTGAGTATACTTCCTTTGAACATGCATTTATATTCTAATATGTGGTATATCGTTGTGCTCCTTACTCCTACTTATTTTACTTAAGCTAAGAGTCTTGTAAATCAAATAAAGAATGCTGCAACTATTGTTTGATTCCCTGTGGTAATTACTAGCACAATCTGTCATGTATCTAGTCTTTAGGGTGATCAGATAATGCCTTATTTCCATGGACAGTCCCAGATTTTGGTGGTCTGTCCCCGGTAAAAATACAAGAAAACCCACTTTGTTCCAGATATTTTAAGCTAAAACATATTGACTGTATAAATAGGAATGTCCCCAGTTCCCAAGTTCCCAAAATCTGTGAAATGTCCACTATTTTCACTTCAGGGGCCTGGTCACCTTTAGCCTATTTGATGTGCGTTAATGGTGGAACAACTTCATGAACTAGCTCACTCAATAACCCTTGACACCCATACTTAAAAGATGCGATAAATGCAAGTGTACACAGACTCCTATGCTTCTTCATCATCCACAAAGTTTGATAGCACGGATTATTCAAAAACACCATGTGAAATTCCACACGCTTTTTTGGCATGTAACAGGCAGAGTTTCAATTGTGTTTTGGTGATATTGTTGTGGAGCCTATGAAAAATGCCCAAAAATTACGCCATTGCAGTAAGTTGCAACCAAAAAGTTGAGCTCCGTCCAACTAAATAGTAAATAACCTAACTAAACTTAAAACTGGGCAATACATCATGACTTGGCAATGTCATGACAATGGCATCATCCTCTAGAGGCAGACCTGTGATGAAACCAGATGCTTTGAAAGAGAAAAACAATAGTTTGAAGCCAAATTAACGGGAGGCTAATGATAGCGCTAGCTCAGAAATTGGAAACGTCAGTGGAAGAATTGAAAGGGGAAATGGCCAAATTAGAGAAAAGAACCAAAGAGGCGGAAGATCGTATATGTGTTACCGAAGACAATGGAAGAAGGTATGAGAGAGCCATACGTTATCTGCTACGCTGAGAGAGAGATCTAACAGCTAGATGTGAAGACAGAAACAAGGCACAACAATCTGAGAATCGGGTGCCTGAGGGTAGCGAGGGGAAAGATGTTAAGAAATTTGTCAAGGAGATGATTCACTCTGTACTTAAACCAATGCCAGATGTGAATATGCAAATAGAAAGAGCACACTGCTGTCCAAGCCGAAAGACCCTAATGCTACACTGAGATCTCTCATAGTCAGATTTGTGGATTATTCAGTCAAAGACAAGATCCTTCGACAAGCATGGAGCTAAAAATGAATGTACAAAGACGACAAATATACTTTGACCACGACAACTCTCCGGAATTGCAAACAAGAAGGGCAAAAGTGCGAGAGATCATCGAACAACTAAAAGAGAAGAACGTCAAAGCCAAATGCCTCTATCCAGCGCAACTGAAACTGATCACGGCAACCGGGGAACAGACTTACTCTACGCTCAAGGAGGCTCTACCAGTACTGGCCGAGTATAACATACATCCAAAGGTCGACGACAGAACACAGATGGAGGACGAGATGTCTAGCTACAGGTGGAATGTTGTGGGAGAGAGAAGTGGCGAGGGCGCAGCGGGAGGGATTACAGTGTTCTATAGCTATGCTCCGAGAAACTCACTTGTCAGAAAGAGAGCATTTAAAACTTAAAAGAGAATGGGTAGATCTGGTATTCAGTTCTTCTTTTGAAAAGGGGAGGGAGCGTGGTGTGGCCATCTTTATTAAATCAGTATACTTCAATCATACAGAAACAGTTAGCGTCAAGATCTTGCTCCCTGGGACCTTGGCCACCCACTGGACTGATGCTGCATTGCAGCTTCTTTGTTTGTTTGTATTATCCATGTGCTTCGGTTCTGTTTGCCTGCCCTGCCCCTTTCTCCTCCCCTGCTCCACACCTGTGCCCCATGATCCTGTTTCCCCGTAACGAGTATCAGCTGCCTCCTGTTTGTCCTAGTGTTCCTGTCCCCTATATAAACCCCAGTCTGTTATCTGTTCCTTGTCTGATCGTCTGACCATGTACCTTGCGTTTGTAAGTCTGTTACCTAGTTCCGATTGCCTGCCTGTGATTCCTGTTTTCCCGTGCTTGCCTTTGTTCTCGTTTTCAAGTTTGTCTCGTCGAATTCTTTTAAGTGTTTGCATTCCTGAACTTTTTGGATTTTGGATACTGCCTACTTAACGTTCTGGATGTTTAGTTCTTCTGTGAATTCTCCCTGCCTGATTGATCCCCGACTGGCTTCTTGCCCTGCAGAACTTTTGTGTTTTTCCCCGAACCCTGATTTTGGAAAAAAATGTTTTGATTACTTGTGTTCTTTGTTAGCTGAGATCTTCTGAGCCTTTTCCCGTTTGGTACTGTTTTTGATCACTGTAAATAAAACTCTCTGCACTGATCTGCATTTGGGTCTTTGTCTGAATCTTACAGTTAGAGATAAAAATGGTAGATATGTCCTTGTAAAGGGAGACATTAGTGGCACAAAAGTAACACTGCTTAATCTATATGCCCCAAATGAAGACAGTGCTGTCTTTTTTTAAAGACATAGCAACTTTATTAGCAGACACAATGGAAGGGGTGGTGTTAATAGGAGGGCACTTCAATTGTATCCTGAGACAAAATGTAGGCTACCTGCAGAAGTGGGCTCAGGATCCAGAAAGTCCTCTACACTACATGCAATGATGAGTGAATTGGGTTTGGTGGATGTATGGCGCTTACACCCCAAGGAGAAGGACTTTACTTATATGTCACAGGTACATGGCAGCTGCTCTAGGTTGGACATGCTGTTAATATCAGGACTGGATCTTTATAGGGTCACTGAGTGTAATATAGATCCAATTACCATATCAGACCATGCCCCAGTCACCTTAAAGATAAATATAAGGCCATTAAAATCATTTAGGCACTGGAGACTTAATGTTTCATTGTTAAGTAATGACTTGATCAAACAAGAAATACAAAAGGAATTAATAGATTATTTTAAGACAAATGAAGATGACACCATCTCTCCAACAACCCTATGGGAGGGGTCTAACTGTACGTTCACACCAGAAGCGACCAGGTCGCTGAAGAAGCTTCACTGTTGAGTTCGCTTTGTTCGCTCATGATGTATCATTTGGAATGTTAGTCATTTAAAGGGCCGCAGCCAAAAAAAAGCTATTGTAAAAGGCGCTGTATAAAATAAAACTGAATTGAATTGAACCCACCTGATTGTTGGACGTTGGTAAATCTATGTATTCCGATTGGTATTTGCCGAACCGCGTCATAGCTCATTACCATAAAGTTAACGGACTTTTAACTTCTCTTTTTCGCTCTGGTCGCCCAGTTCGCTTCACTGCCGGCGAATTCGCTCAAGTCGCCGACTCTCCATAGAGAGATAATGACTTCCGTCACTCTGGTCGCTTTTGGTGTGAATGTACAGTAAGGCTGTGATGAGTTGCTGTATTATTGCCATTTCCTCTAGATTGAAAAAGCAAAGGTTAAGTGAGCAGAATGAGCTAGAGAAAAGAATTAAGCAAAGCAAAATTAAGTATTGCATACACTGAAAGAGACAAGGAAAAAACTAGATGACTTACTAACTTACAAAACAGAGGGAGCTTTAAGATTCATGAACAGAAAATATATCAAAATCAAAATGGGGAACAAAGCAAGCCGCCTGTTGGCAGATGCAAGATGCAAAGTACCAGGACAGTTCATAACATCAAAAGCCCAGACAGTGATGAAATTCTTACACAACCTACAGACATTGCAGAGGTTTTTTGCCACATACTATAGAAAAATATATGAAGAGCAATTAGATCCATGGATGAATGTATTCCTTTTTTAGATCCATCAAAATCGCAAAACTCAGACCAGAAGAGGCTGATATGGTGTCACTACCAATTACAGAGAATGAAATTAGAGATAATATTCTAAAACTTAAAAACAACAAATCTGTTCTCAAGAGAATATTACAAAGCATTTATAGATGTCCTGACCCCAATTTTGTGTAAGGTTTACAACTATGCTCTAGAGAAGGGAGAACCTCCTGGATCATGGTCAGAAGCGATTATAAGTTTCATTCATAAAGAAAACAAAGACCCAACCCAATGTACTTCTTATCGTCCAATTAGCCTTTGTGTTGATCTCAAAATTACTTCAATAATAGCAAAAAGAATCCAAAAAATCATACATAAACTAGTAAAACCGGACCAAACTGGTTTTTATTAACAATCGACAGAGCATGGACAACATCAGGAGGCCCCTAAATTTACAATCTATTGCAGCCAAAAGGACTACCCACTTCAATGCTTCTCAGCTTAGATGCTGAGAAAGCATTTGATAGGGTTGATTGGTCTTTCTTACAACAGACTCTTAGATGTATGGGCTTCAATGACACACTTATTGACTGGATTTGCCTATTTTATAAAAACCCTAGAGTTAGAGTGAATGGTCACTGCTCTAACTTCTTCCCATTGGGACGTGGTACCCGCCAGGGGGATTCCTTATCCCCCTCTTTATTCGCTTTAAGCATAGAGCCACTGGCGGATTTAATAAGGTCAAACCCACTCATACAGGGCATTCCTAATGAGGGAATGGTTCAACACAAACTAGCTCTATTCACAGAATTATTATTCATAGAATGCCCCATGGATTCTATCCCAGAATAAATACAGTGAAGTGTCAGGATATAAGGTAAATACCAGCAAATCTGAAGCAATGATGATAAGTGGTGAATGACACTAAAGCTTCTTTAAAAAAACGCATAACAACATTTATTTGGCAAAATAAGAGACCAAGAATATGTCTAAAAATATTGATGGCTAATAAAGACAAAGGGGGCCTGGGTCTACCTAATCTTGAAATGTATTACTGGGCAGCCCAACTTAGAGTAATACTGGTATGGTTGACCAAAGATGAAGAAACTGGATGGTTATCTATTGAACAGAATTCTATGGCAGGGATCTCATTGTCTACTCTTCCTTTTCTTAGTCAGCAGACTCAGAGGAGGATAAAAATAAACAATATCTGGATCAAACACACATTAAAGGTCTGGAGCAATGTTCAGAAGAAGGGTTTATGGCTCTATCAAAGGCATTGCCCATTCTTGGAAACTTAACATATAGAAAATGGGCGGAAAAGCATACAGATTGGCATAGTCTTAAGAGAGACACAATAGGTATTTTATACATATTTCTCAACAGTTGGTATCAACAAAGCATCAGATATCACATATCTATACGTGTCTTATGAAAATCACATCAGACAACACCTTTCATATTAAGAGTGAATGGGAATTAGAACTCAATACAATTATAGATGATGGCACTTGGGAAGCTATAATCATATCAAGTCATAAAGGGATTGGAAGTCAAATGTGGAAAGAATTTGACTGGAAGGTGAAACTGAGAATCTTTAGTACTCCCCTTAAGGTGTCAAGGTTGAAAAGCAATGCCTCCAGTACTTGCTGGAGGAATTGTGGCATGGTGGGAGATCATACCCACATCTTCTGGGACTGTTCAGTGATACAGACATATTAGAAAGACATTAAAGAAGAATTGGACAACATTTTTGGGATTGATATCCCTATGGACCCTTTTTCATACTGGAGATAATACCAGAAAACATGCTTTCTAAGGACCAGTGGAGAGGGTGTCAGAGCAAAAACTGTACTCTACTGTTGCAACTGTCTCGTGCCACTGAACAAGCCAGTTACACTGTCTCAGGCCACTGTCCTGCGGAAGTTGCGTACTGTTGCAACTGTCTTGTGCCACTGAACAAGCCAGTTTCAACTGCATCAGGAATGGCGGTGACATGTCATCTGTCTTCAACTTTACGTCGTTCAAAGGAAAAGACATTGGATAAACTGAGGTAAAATTGTTTACTGATTTGTTAATGTTAGGATATGTTGTTGATATGTTATTAGTTGAGAAATGTCAGTATTTACTCATCTTCCATAGTTTATATGACCGCGAGTTGTCATATCAGCCAGTTATGTCAATTAACAAGTAGCATTTTTGAGTTATTGTTGTATTTGACTGACAAGTGTAGGGCAGAGTAAAAAGGTGAGGTAGGTTAATGGGATAAGGGCAAGAGGAAATGGATAGGTTTGGAGATAAGAGTGATATTGCACATTAATATACCAATTATTGCACATTGATTAATATTGCACAGCAATGATTCTCTTGTGCTGTGTGTAGTGGATGTTGCACATTGAGGGTGGTATGTCACAGAGTGCAGATGTTGCACAGTACAGTTGTTCAATACCATTAAATTAAATATTGCATACTAGTTTAAGGGTATAGACTGTGTTGTCAGTGCATTTTTCAGTTCAGAGTGGTTATGACTTTTGGGAAGAAACTGTTCCTAAGTCTGTTAGTCCTTGTTTTAATGGACCTGTAGTTACTCCCTGAGGGCAACAGGTCAAACAGTTCAAAGCCTGGGTGGGACCTGTGGTGCAGCTACTGTGATACAGTACGTCATGTGATGTGATGAGCAGAGAAATAAGACAAGTTATTAAGTTATAAAGTTGTGTGTTTTGTTTCAATTTCTTAGATGCATGGAGAGAAGAGCCAGTTCTCTCATTTGCTGGGGTCTCACAGAAAGGAGGCAGAGGATGGGATCTAGGTCATTGTGGAAGAGAACTTGGAGGCATGGATGCAGAGGAGGAGGACTTCCTGGACAGGTAGCTGTTGGATGATGAGCTGGAGAGTGATCCACCATCATCCTTTTCATGCCATAATTTAATATATTTACAGTTTTATTATTTAGCAGTAAGTTTTATTACTTAGCAGTGCCATTATGTCTTCTGCCAACCTTTTGCTTTCCTGTTGTGACATTCAACTTGGCAATAGTATGCTGAAATGGGACATCCTGCTTTCTGCTGGCTATATTAGCCCCATTGCCTCCACCTGCACCTTGTTTCACCTTCAATATTTAAACCCACAGTTTCCAGTCAGTCCCTGTCAGACCGTCTTTGTGTCGTGGTGTTACTGAGCTGTTTCTCTACTATCTGTTTTCCCGATACCGACCCGGACCAACCTGGCTATCGCTGCTCTTCTGCCCCGGAAAAACCTGACCTGCTGTCTGTCTCCCTACCTGAATCCTGGCTACTGACTTCCCGATATCGACCCGGACCGACCTGGCTATCCCTGCTCTTCTGCCCCGGAGAATCTGACCTGCCGCCTGTCCCTCTTCCTGAGTCCCACTCCCTCTCCCCTGCCCTTGAACTCAATAGACTGTTCTTGTTTGCAAAGTGCTGCGCTTGGGTCGTCTGTGCCGCACCATTACAACTGTACAACTTTTACAGCCTGTACAACCCCATCCACAAAACAAGTTTGTTTTTTGAGTAGAGAGTATGTCTTGTACACTTAATTGCTATTAGTTTGCTGTACTGTTTTGTACTTGTCTGTCAGACACACTTTGTTACAGTGTTGTATTGTCTTCATGCCTATTTGTACTGTCAGACACTTTTTTGCACTGGAGTTCCCTTGCCCTGTTCACTTTTGATCACTTTGGATGCTTTTACTTTCCCATAGCTTTTTCGCTTCACCTCCACTATGCACACAGGTATCTGTTACAGTTACAGGTATCTCTTACAGTTGTCTCATTCTTCTGTGAGTGATCTATGGCTGTGTGTATGTATGATATTGTGTATAAGCTGTACACCTTAATTTCCTTCAGGATAAATAAAGTATTTATCAAACAATTCTATTATGATACCACATTTGTTGACATAATGAGGGGATAGGCATGACGTCTTAACAGTTTTTATCTATATATCTATGAGCCTGAATAAAAATCCATATGAAAATTAACAATGAATTTGAACTGGTGATGTCTGTCACACCTGTCCTTAGGCTTAGATGTCAAGGGACATTGATTTCATGGCTGAGTGCGCAAAAGGGTTCCAGTGGTGTATTTTCCCCACCTTCCCCACCTTCATTTTTGTTGGCCTAATTAAAGTCCGAAAAAGTAGTTTTTATTAAAACTAAAAATCACAAACTTGGCAGTTTTTGCTCCCACCCCTACTGGACCAGTGTTACATGTTACATGTTTTGTTAATGATTGCTAAAAAAAATAATCACTGTTAATTGGATGCAGCCTTGTACCCCTACAAAAGGTCAGTGGATACAAAAAGTTAAGCAAGTCCATGTAATGGAAAATATGACTGACATTCTACAGTTGAATGTATCACTGTTCATAAGAAGATGGACCCCAGTTATTCTAGGCCTGAACTTGTATATACTGTTGACAGACTATGTGACTTGCAATGTTCTTGCAGTTACTCTGATTTTATGTAACCAAAATGTGTTGATATGTTGATGTACTACAAGGTGACCTTTTTATTTATTTACTTTTTTTAAAGGGTTTTGTGTGTATGTGTGTTTGCATTGATTTGTAATGTTTAAATTGCCTGCAAAGTTTTATATGGGCAATAAAGTAAAAAAAATCCAAAAATACTGTAAACATAAAATAGCCAAAGACAAAATTGACAAAAGACAATTTGGTTAGAGGAACAATAGAACTGGACTTAAAGCATTATCGTTTTTTTTTCCACAACAAAACACGTTTTGCATCGTAATTAGGATTGGCAAACATCCCATCCTTAGAAATCTTGGACACTGCGAAATAGGTTACATGATAGGAAAGGGACGCCTAGAACAATTTGTTGTTTTGGTGAATACACACTGAATGAGATTGCTGCATGCATAGTGTCGTAAAATATTAACAGGTTGCTTCCTGTGTTGCTCACCAACAAATGGTTAGGTAGATTAGTAGCCAGGAGAATGTTTTTTTGTAAATCATAGGCCTGTAGTTAACAACATCTGTATGCCCACGGAATGAAAGTGTCTTGCTTCATTTATCACCAGTGTCTTAAAGCTGACTTTAACTTGCTTAACTAAGCTAATCAGACTGGTTACTGGAAGTGGTTTTATTCATTACACTTCTGTCAGTGTTACTGGAATTAACAACCCATGGAAAATTGATGTAAGTCTAAACCCAAGCAATTAAACAGGTCATCATCAGACAAAACATCTGATATGCATAATACGTTTTATTTAATTTTAGCCATCTATTACTGTTCTGCAATTTTCTCCACTTGCAGCAGCACTCACTTGCATGATAAATTGACCACTAGCCTACTTATCCCTGTTTTCAATCCAAGATAACCCCACCCTCGCATTTTGGGGGCGTTAACTGGACTTGCCGTCTATATCTAAAGTCACCATGACATAGCATTTTGTGTTAAGGCGGAGAACAGCTTATTAAAGAGATACACTTCTCCTTTAAATTTATCTGTCTCTGGCATTACGCTTTCTCCTTTGTCCCATTAGGCTTGCTTGTTCAACATATTTGCGCTCAACCCTGAAAGCGTGTTCTGTTGCAGATAGACGGTCCTAACAAACACATTTCTGTTAGAAAGATGCCAATTTCTTGACCGCCTTACACCACGAGCCTCGCAAAAGCAATATTACTGTAACTGAACGCAACTTCATTCACAGTCATTACATTTGGCATTCAGTCCATGGGTGTGACACAATATAAAATCAGGTCATGGGTAAGCTACCACACAAAAAACATTAGCAACAATGACGCAGAATTCACAGACAGCAATCTTTTACATCTGAGAAGTCATGGCCTCAGACATGTATCTTATATGGGCTTCTGGTTCTGTTCCATGCTGGAGAGTCATGATTGCTTTGGAAGAGAAAAAACTGCAGGGCTATAAACAGAAGTCGGTGTCTTTTGAGAAAGGAAAACACAAATCAAAGGAGGACATTAACCCAAGGGAAAGGCAGGTTACCTTCAGTAACTTCGGCATGGAGAAATCCAATCGTAAAGAGTATGTGTGTTATGTAATGAAGCGCAGCTGATTTGTTTATTGTGCTTAATGATTAAACAGTGGATGCGTGTGGCATGCTTTAAAAGTAGAATCTAGGATAACAATTCTCAATAATTGTCATAAGTAGCAATATTTGGAAATCTGGAATATTTGGAGAATAACTTCTAGATGCATGAACACAAGGTGTTTTGGTGTAAATCGAATGGACTAGCTACCTAAAAGGCGATGGCGATACAGTCAGCAATGTCATGCAAAGGTTTTCTTTAACTTAGTGGTGGTATCCTGCATCCAGACCTGCACAGTGATTTTCTGGGATAATAAATAACACTTAATAACATAATTACACTCGTGCCCTTCATATGAGTATATGCTCTAGAAATGAGTTTGAAGATAATACCAAAACAAATTGTCTGACTCTGATAACAAAATAGTTGCAAGTTGTGCTGATACTGAATCTGCTTTTGTGTTTTACAGCTTCCAGCATTTTGTCATGGGAACAACACAATAAATGAATCCATTGCAGCCTGCATGTATTTGGAGGTAAAATATAAATATGAAATATCAAACGTAGGTTATACTAACTTTAACAGTTTCTCTTTAATTATTTCTGGTAAAGGAGAAATTTGGTGTGAATCAATCAATTGCTGTCACCAAGTTCTGTCTGCAGGGTAAAATTACCAGAAAATCTGGTACAACATTGACCGAATAGTGAAACGGCAACAAACATTGACTGAATAGGGCACAGGAAAATGAAACTGAAAATGAGTCTCTGTCTTTTTTCTATAGTGAGCGATGGCGATTCGCATTCAACTGACTATTTGGTGCATGTTGTATCAAATTTTCTCGTTCTTTTTCCTACTGTCAGCACTGTGTGACCTGGAACAACAGGGCTATGGATTAATTCACACAGGATTTCTCCTCTAAGTGCATGCCTTGCATTTATTTACTTTAATAGTGGTGACTATACCTCTGTGTGTCATATAGTGGATCTTGTAATATACACTCGGTGGACATCTGAAGAGGAGAGAAAAGAGGGAGAAGTGAAGAAGAAAAAGGAGGCAATAACTGCTGAGGTTCAGATGTGGGAGGGCTATCTCCAGAAGGTAAATTAGCCCATACACTTCAAGAGTATGTGAGTGTTAGTGTGTGAGTGTGTGTGTGTGTGTGTGTGTGTTTCTGACTGTCGTGTAGTCGTGCTGTGTCACGTCGTCTCATGTTCAGCTTATAGACAAGTCAGACCATTTAAAAACATGATTTCCACTGAACTGATTTTGTGCATATCTTTGGTTTGTTAAAAATAAAATTGCAATTCGTAATTCAAGCTGAAGATTTGTTTCATTTTGGATCCTGAAACACGCGTCAGCCACAAGACTCCTCTTCTTTAGAATTGAAAAATACCCTCCAGGGGGCGTGGTAGAGTCTCAGGCATAGAAAGCAGTAGGCCTATATGAAAGCAAAGACTGGAGCTTGAGTGTGTGTGTGTGTTTGTCAGATTGAAAGGAGGTGGATGTGATGGGGGAGAGAGGTGTTGGGGGTGAATATGTATGAGTGCAAAGTTAGTTTTGTGTTTGAATTATGAATAACTATGATCTCTGTACAGGTGACTGCCCTGTGTATGCACTACTTCTCTGTGTATGCATTACAATACCTCCTGCTTGGCATTGTGATGTGCCGCAATAAGACAGGGCTCACTGTGTACACCAACTCACACAAGACTATTGCAGCAGAACGCAGAAACAGGTGGAATTATTACACACGTGCAAACCAACAGATTACTGAAGGGAAGGATAGAAGGTCTGTTTAGGCTGTAAAGTTCAAATATCATCAGTCTTTGAGCAGTGCCGTGCAGTGCAGTGGCGTGTAGAGATAAATGAGTAATTATCACATTTTCTCCAATTCAGTGATAAATGTTCCACAAGTACCACATTTTCTCCAATTTAGTGATAAATGTTCCACAAGTACCACATTTTCTCCAATTCAGTGTTAAATGTTCCACAAATGTTTTACAATTCAGGTGCCACAGGTAGTACAGGTGTAGGATTGAGCAATTACTCAAATTAATTGAATTAATAGATTATTAGTCATCTATGAAGATGCTGTCTACTAAAGATGCTGAAAACATCCTAATTAAAATATAACTTTAGTTCTGTCCATTTTGCTGCATTTTATCATGAGTTATACATTTATTTTAGTGTGGATTTTTATAATGTAATTTTCATTTTTCCTTTTTCCGTTGTTTAATGAAAAGTCAATAGGATTTACTGTTGGCTGTAGAAGACGATCATTTTAAATGAAGAAAATCATTTAAAATAATTGTAAATAATCATGATCTTAAAATTGAACAAAAATAACAGTGACATTTGTCATAATCAAGCACCCCTAGGTGCTTTGTCTTTACACAACTAAGAGAAGTGCCATAGACATAAGCACTACGTTGTATTATAGTGCATCACCATAAAGCATCATTATCTCATTATGCTTTTATCCTTTTCATTTTGTAGACAGAACCACACTTGGCTGGAAATAACTTCTCCATGGCTGATGTTATATTCTTCCCCTCTGTGGCATTCGCATTCCGCTTGGGGTGAGTCTCATAAATAAAACCAATTCAGTTATTATATCACAGTAATGCATTGCAGTATAATGAATTGAATATCATTCGTCACCTCAAAACAACAAATATATTTTGTCTTTCTGTGTAGATTAAGCCAGACAAGTATCCCAAACTTGCTGGTTATTATGCTTTGCTGAAGGAAAGGCCCAGCATCAAGGCTAGTTGGCCCCCACATAGGCTCCAGGACCCCTTGGCAATGGAGCTATTAAAGGACATCTGAGCAGACAGGTTCTCCAAGTTCTCCTCTATGGACTGATAGCTGTTCTGGGGCCAAAGTCTGTACAGCAGTGTGCTGGAAAGAACATCAGAGATTAGTCAAATCATTGAGAGTTGGCTTTCATGGTATTACATGCTTTCTCATAAGGAAACCTTTCCTCCTTGCCTTGTCTTGTCCAAATAAAGCATGCTGCCACCTTTCTTTGATTCCCTGTGGTTATTAACACAATCTGTTGTTGCCCTATTCATTTGAAGCAGGTGCATTTGTTATGGTGATATAACCTCATAAACTGTGTTGGTGACAACACAAATATTACAAATATATACAAATACATTTGCATTTATGCCATTTATAAGTCTAAATGGCATAAATGCAAATGTCTGCTACAAGTAGACCTAAAATATTCTAGAGAATATATAGAGAAGGAAGCGCACAATATCAGATACACATAATGGCTTCGTTTCTGAAATTCTTCTGACAAGGAAGCCATTTAAGATTATACGTATACAATACATAGAAAAATGGGAAATAATGATCCAAAAGCCAATCTGTTTTGGCAAATACACACTGAACGAGATGGCTACGAATAAGATTCACAAAGTGCAAAATATTAACTGTCTGTCGTCTGTGTTGCTCAACAATAGGTGGTAGCCAGGAGTCTTCAAATCCTCTCCATATCATGTAAACTTGACAGATAGCTGTTGACCTTGCAGAATGACCTTGTGTCTTTCAAGTCAGAAAATGTGTCTTGCAAAGTCAAGAAGATATATTCAGTCACCCCAGCATTTCTTACAAGCAAGATAAGATGGGGATTGTTTCAGCATATTTGTGCTCAACCCATAAAGGATAACGCGTAGGTGTGGTCTATCGTCGATAGACGATAAAAGCGAACTTGTCAGAAAGTTGTCACGTTTTTGGCCGTCCTAAGCCATTATCCACGCAGAAAGAAACTTACAGGTAAAACTGTGAAGTAATGGCCGGCGACATGTTTCTTCTTTGGGGCAATGGTTCCCCTCCATGCTGGAGAGTAATGATTGCACTTGAGGAGAAAAACTTGCAAGGTTATCAGCACAAGTTGCTGTCCTTTGAAAAGGGAGAACACAAATCCAAGGAGGTCTTTGACGCCAATCCGAGAGGACAGGTAGATGATGCATTTTGGAATGAATGAATGAATAAATAAACAGCAATATTATCAAGAAGAATGGTCCTTTTAGCGTCTTGTCAAAGCTAACTATGCTACAGACGCAAAGACATTTGGAATGATTTCATCCGTTCAGTGTTCTAATTCAAATCTAATTAATTAACTCTATGTACAGCTTCCCTCATTTCGCCATGGGACCTTTGTGTTAAACGAATCAGTTGCAGCCTGCATGTACTTGGAGGTATACCGCATAGCCACAACACACAGACATGCACTTTAGTTTTGCATTTTAGTTTAATGTAGAGCCATAGTCATGTGATGTCTGACTTATCTGACTATATGTGTGCCTGTGATCATGCAGAACCAGTTTAAGTCCCAGGGAAACCAACTTATCCCCAGTGATCAAGCTGAGCTAGTTTTGGTGTACCAACGGATGGTAGAGGCCCCCAACGCACAGCAGAAAATGGGTGAGCAATACAGAAAACCTGTGTGTTCAAATGAGGCATGTTTTTTTCACAGCAATGCAGTTTCTCTTCCATTAAAAGAGTCTATCCTGTTTTGGTCACAGTCAACTGAGAGTGCTGCTACTTGGTTACTTGTAAAGTCTAGCAGACACGGTGTCCCGCCAGAGCCCTCAAATCCACCATTAATAGACTTAATGATTGGCTGATTCTTGCCATAGGGTTTGGGGGGTCAGGACATATGGATTTAGGAAGAAGACTGGAGCATTCCAGAAACAAGATGCTTAAAAAACAACAGAGAGTAGTAAAATCACTTAACCTCTCAGACATATTGTTAGAGCATAGGGAGGACACTGGGATTCAGGCAGAACAGTGGCTAGACCCTAAGGCCCCCAGAATCTCTTGAAATGGCCCTTACCGTCTTCATGTGTTATGTCATGCAGTCGATGTTCTGATGAATACCTTTCACACGCCTGAGGATGAGAGACACGAGGCAACTCTAAAGAAAACCAAGGAGGCAGCAACAACTGAATTTCAGCTGTGGGAGAGTTACCTGCAGAAGGTAATTTAGCAAAGTCTCATCACTGATACAAGTAGCCTCCTAAACTTGACTTATAGCCCTAAGTTAAGGGAAGTCTCCAAAGTTCCTAAGCTTTATGCTATATCTTTACATCTAAAAGTCTTAATTTTAGGAGGGTAGTGTATTTAAATTAATTAGGTGTCAATTAAGGAAATGCTCTGACAAAATAAAAAATATCAGTCACCTGTGGAATGGTCTGGGCTGTGAAATTCACATATTGGGGAAATACAATTTCCAGTTTAGCACTATTACCCAACATAATTCACCGAAAGTAAATGCCACCAGCTAGCCTATAGCTCCCCCTATAGGTCACTGAAAGTTAAGCACTATGAAGAGAAGTACAGGCACCCTTCTTAGGGTAGACAACAAATGTGCTAATTTCCCCCAAAATTGAAATTTAAAATTCTTAAAAGGTGGGTTCTGTGATTCTGGTGAAAAATTGATGAAAGTAGACTTTAAAAGGCAATCAAATGGCATATCTCTCACTTCTGTGTTGAGGAGGAAGTGTTGGCTGCAATAGTGGATGGCTTGGTCCCAACGACTTTGTGTCCCATTTACAGTGTGAGGACTTTGAGCCCACACACACAGAGCTGACAGTCTGGGAACTGTGTAGGGAGATAAACTGATTTTGGAGTAGAATAGCCCATTTAGCCTTTCATGCAATGACTGAATGCACTCAGTCAGACAAGCATTGTGTAATGGTGCACCATTAAAGCTCTGTCTTCTCATTAGGGGTGGGAATCAAGACCCAGGTATCCAGTAGAATCGAGAATCTAATGCTTCATTGTACTTGAGCTGTATGCCTTTGACCTTATCAATCCCTCTTATCAATGCCAGTATATTTTTGAGATCATTGGTATTTGGTCTTTCTGAAAGTAGAATTGAAATAGACAACACAGTTCTACCTACTTTAGTATGGTATGGTCTAGTACAGGCTACATTATAGGTCTGTGTGGTGATACTAACCTGTGTAGTTTATCTTCTCGACATTGCCTTATGTAAACCAAATAGAGAGAAAGTCCAGCTCCTTATGCATTTAGTATGAAACACATAATCTGGCTTCCTGTGAGCTAGGTTAAGAAAGATCTTTCTGATTTATAATGGCATACAATTCTTCAGAGCTCAGGAAAACTGTAAGGAATTGCTAAAAGAAATGCTAAAAAAATAGACCAATAAGCAGGATCAGCAATGGCATCAATATGTATGATAACATCCCATCACTTCCCACCCTACCTCTCATAATCCAGAATTCTCCCTGTGCATTGTAGACCGGACCATACCTGGCTGGGGAAAACTTCTCCATGGCCGATGTTGTGTTTTTCCCCACACTGGCATTTGCATTCCACCTAGGGTGAGTATTATGGTATATATTCAATTCAATTCAGTTTTATTTATACAGCGCCTTTTACAATAATATTGTCTCGTGGCGCTTCACAGAAAGAGCACCCAAGAGCAACAGGGGCAAGGAAAAACTCCCTTATGTTCAGTTAATCTAGGAAGAAACCTTGGGCAGATCCAGGACTCAAGGGGCTAACCCAACTGCCAGGGGTCATGGAGAAAAATTACAATCAGTAGTAACCATGACAGACTATAAGTTGCCTATGGTTTAAGCTAAGGATCATAATAGTTCATAATAGAGTATTATCCCACTTTTACAATACATGGTAGTCAGTCTATAGGTGGTTATCAGGAATTATGGCTGGACAATGTAGCAGCGGCCAGGCATAGTGACAAACTCAAAGGAATGAGATGGGTCATGGGGGTAACAGTAAGGGTCCATTTGACAGCGCCATTGTGATATATAACAATAACATTATCATTTACATATTACTTTACCTACCACAAAAGGTGCCCTATAATGTCCACATACATGTAGAACAGATAATAAAAACGTCAGTTACAGTTTATTATCATGTCATGTGTCCTAGTTTATAATCATATTGTATTTTTCACAGGTTGAGTCAGAAGAAGTATCCCAAGCTTGCTGTATACAATGATTTTCTAGAGGATCGCCCCAGTATTAAGGCTACTTGGGCCCAGAATTGGCTTCAGAACATCCCATTTAAGGACCCTCCTCTGGAGGACCTGTGAACTGCCAGCTTGTACATGGTCTTCCTTGTGGATGAATCAAGCCTGTCAGGCAACAGTACGATAAAATAATACTGAAGCCAACGCTAGAGGGCAGCAAAGTCACCAAGATTATGCCTACCCTCTCTTTTAGAAAGATTAGCCATACATCCTGTAATGATGCTTACTGACAGAATATCAGTTCCTGGAATTCAAATGTTAAGGAATGGTAATAGCAAGCAAGAGAGTGATGTTGAGTTACCACCACATCAATATGTATGCCTACTACTGTGTCTCATTTTCTACTTTTCATATTGATAGTATAAATTCAATTCAAATCAGAATAATATTATTCATTAGTTCTCACTATAGACTACAAACAAATGGAATATTTGAGACCTAGGTGCTGTACTCTGATTTCTTGACTGATTGGGGAGAATTTCTCTGCAAAATTAACTTTCGTGATCAATTGCACTCCTGTAAGTAACTAACAGTCTCAATAAAGAACTTTATCGAGTAAATCCTGTCCTCTGTCTGTGGGCTTTCATCAAACATAGACCTACTGCTACCTATAGCTTAGTCGCTATTTGAA
The DNA here is from genome assembly GCA_027481765.1 of Tenualosa thibaudeaui. Lineage (NCBI taxonomy): Eukaryota > Metazoa > Chordata > Actinopteri > Clupeiformes > Clupeidae > Tenualosa > Tenualosa thibaudeaui. The sequence continues at coordinate 3,315,823 of JAIFZK010000011.1, forward strand.
GCACTGATTCACTTTGGTGTATTTATTTCAACAACCACCGTTCATTAAGACTTAAAAAGTCTGTTGAGCTGACTCAGCGAAATTAGCGATAAATCAGACTGCATACAAAGAGATATAGTTAGGCAAGTAGAATCATGTTTGCAATGATGCAGTGGCCTGTGGAAGGCAAAACGAGTAGGCTCAGGTGTGTTTCAGTTCAAGAATAACATCTGTTGTATTAGCTTACGATGATGTTCACAGGCATCATCATCGGTCTCAACAAGGTACATAGAAGTCAGTTATCTTAAACAGACTGTGGTCTAAGATCTTGGATTTTTTTTCTGAGGGCCAAATCTTCATCTAGAATTGGAATGACTTCTTAAGGATTTGGCAAAAAAATTGACGAAAAGAGCAAAACACGACTGAACTAATGCAGTGTGCAAAGATAGCCCCGAGGCAGGTAATTTATTACGGTTGCCCAGGCTGGAGGCAGCTCCCACCGAGTGTGTGATAGCGCAAACTGCTGCTTCAGGGCTATTATTGCTGAAAGGGGCAGATTTTAGAGCTTACATGCGTGTGGAGAGCCACCAAAGGCCTGAGACACACACAAACACATACACACACACTCACACACATTAGCCTGTGTGTGTGAAAAAACCCCACCACCCAGCTCCTGAGATAGGTGAGTCTAATCTCTATGAGCGGAAACGCAACACACACACACACATACACACTTCTCTGGAACGACTTTAGAGTGTTAATGCTGACCAGTGTTATCTTATGGGCAGTGACTAGCATGCTAGTAGCCCAAAAATCTACTGAGTACTCTACTGCCTACTCTACTGTGGGCTAGAATCTCGGCTGCAACTGTGCCCTTGAGCAAGGCCCTTAACCCTAAGTTACAATGGGGAGACTGGCCCTGATGTAATGGACAAAAGTTGCTTTGGACAAAAGCGTCTGTTAAATGCATTAATGTAGTGTAAATGTTATAGTATGCATAACATGTAGCTCAGTATTCCAAAACATCGAAATAGAACAACCATTTTTAGTGACGTTTTTCTCACTACGTTATTGTTTTAGGCCCATATATTTAAGTACAGTAAGGTTTATAACTTTTTGCAAACAGCATATAAGAGGAGGCATTTCATTAAAATGTAGACAGAATCTTATTGAGTTATGTACATGTTAGTACCGTAAATGTAGAGAAAAAAAAAAGAAATGGAAATAGGCCTCGTAGCCAGACGGAGCTCATCAAAATCCAATTGATTCCACAGATCAGTATGTGTGTCAACCAGGCCACTACAAATTATGTGCTATTTAATTATGTACATGCTACTAAATGTAGAAAAAAAAGATCTGGCTTATATAAACCATACAGAGGCAAGCTTAAGAATTCAGAAATCTCTATAATTCCATAAGACCAGCAGAAGAAATTGGTTAAACCTCAAAGACTTGCTGATTTGTCGCTTACTGTATTATTCCGCCGTTATTGAGTGCAGTTAATCATGCTATTATCCCGTCAGGGTATAGTGGCGCAGAAAGCGTGGGTTGTGTTGCCGTGTATTAATAACTGATATTTTACAAAGGGCTCTTATGAAACGCAGTGTCTTATTTAAGAAATCAGGAAATCCTTTGGGAGATCTTCAGAGGGGCGTGTGGTCTATATTTAGAGTTGCATTGAGAGAAACTGATGAGGGAAGTTTTCTTTTTGTGAGTTTGGGTGATGTTTGCTGCTGTGTTTAAATGTCACTGCTTTGTTTGAAATAACTTGTTTAGTCTACCTGTATTGGTAGTAAGGACAAGGGATGCTCACCATAGCTTTGATGGTCTGAGAACAACAGACGCTAAGATAATACAGCAGACAGGCAGATATAAACACACTCATACACACACACACATACAAAATCATACACACATGCACAGACACACCACACACTCAGACACACATACTAAGATCAACTGGCAGATGCCCTCACTAACAGGGAACATGTGTCCGAGGAAATGGTCAGTGCTTCCTATGTAATTCCATTTCCACACCCCTGAGAGACTCTGGCAAACATGTCTGGATGTCCAGGACTGGGCCAGGGGGGATTGGTTAATGGTGCCCAGGACCTGGAAGCTAAATGGATAAGCTCTGCTAACGGAAGACTGCAGTCATTCTCCAACCGGGCAGCCCAGCACAGCACAGCACAGCACAGCACAGCACAGCACAGCACAGCACAGCACAGCACTGCACAGCACAGCACAGCACAGCAAAGCCTAGCACAGTACAGTACAGCCCACCACAGCAAAGCCCACCACAGCAAAGCCTAGCACAGCACAGCACAGCAAAGACCACTACAGCAAAGCCTAGCACAGTACAGTACAGCACAGCACAGCAAAGCCCACCACAGCAAAGCCCAGCACAGTACAGCACAGCACAGCAAAGCCCACCACAGCAAAGCCCAGGACGGCACAGCAAAGCTCAGCACAGCACAGCACAGCAAAGACCAGCACAGCAAAGCAAAGCAAAGCCCAGGACAGCACAGCAAAGCCCAGCACAGCACAGCACAGCACAGCACAGCAAAGCCCAGGACAGCACAGCAAAGCTCAGCTCAGCTCAGCACAGCACAGCACAGCACAGCACAGCACAGCACAGCAAATCCCAGCATAGCACAGTACAGTACAGTACAGCCCAGCACAGCTCGGCAGAGCACAACAGAGGCAGGGCAAGGAAGACCAGACGTCACTTCGATCAGGTCTGTTCAAATGAAGCTGTTATCCACCAAACAACAAAAAGTTATTCTAACAAATCTTAACACACACACAAACACACACATTTGCATGCATTCACACATACACACACAGAGAGATGTGTATGCATCTACACACACAAACATACATACACACACACTTACGTAAACACACATTTTCAGCTGTCATATTGTGTGCCCTTACAAATGTGTATGAACCAGACTCGGTGTACTTGGCTGTGTTACTCAATTAATGCTATTAGCCTGCCTAGGTGTTACAGTAAATGACTGCCATTGAGTGTGATAGCTGGTGCGTAGATGGCTGTATGAACACTATAACAACATGTGTCACCAGCGCTAGAGTTTCCAGCACCACTTCCTATGGGTTTAGAGTGGCTTGATAGCTTTTATAATTGGAACAAAAGACCCTGCGGATGAATTGATTGCTTTGTGTGTACAGTAACATTCCTCAGGGGGGGAGCGTCATTGATCTGGTGTGATTGATGTCAGTGTGTGTGTGTGTGTGTGTGTGTGGTCAGAACACAGCACTTTTCCCCTCTGTTTAAGGAAAAATGACACTGGCATTATTACACTCACTGAGTCAAGATTGAGGAAGCAACCCATTCTTGACAATTTTCCAAAAGTGAACATTATCTTTATGAAAGAATAGATTCTCTAGAAAGATTAACATGCTCTCTCTCTCTCTTTGCTCTCACAGTATTTGTTTATTAGGCAGCTTCTGTTTCATTTGAATGGCCTTACAGTGCCACAGAAAACAGATACATCTCAATTACTCAAGCTCAATGATAAATCCTGTCCGTGGCATGACACCTGTTAAGCTACGCTCCAGCACTCACACTGCATAGCCTACAGCCCTTGGTCATCTTATGAATTATGTTTCTGCAGGGCTTGTTATCCACTAATTCACTCATCAGTAGCTGGAGCTGATTAGGGGGCTTAGTGAAGCATTACAGATGGATGGGTAAGTAATAGTGTTGTCATGACACCCAAATTATTAATCGAGGTCTAATAGAATCATAGGTAATAGAAGTAATAACCCAGATGACCCCAGAGTTGACCAGACGACCCCAGCTTTCGGGGAGAGTCTCTAATTTTGGTGGTCTGTCTGGTAAAATACAAGAAAAAACACTTTGTCCTGGATTTTTGAAGCTAAAATATCACTTATTTTAATGACTGTGGAAATAGGAACGTCCTCGGGAATTCAAGTAAATGTCCCTAATTTTCATCAAGAGATCTGGTTACCTTAGTGTAGACGGCAAAACATTTGCCTCATAACAAATGTGACTTTTATTAAAATCTGATTAAATAATTAAACAGCATTCATGCAGTATATATATACACATATATGTATATATACTTTGGTATTGCAATATATTTCTGGTGTTAGTGCACTGTGCAACACTAGTAGGAAAGTTAGTGGATGTTGCGCTGTTGCCCTGAGGTTTTAGCCTTAATAAGCTCAGGCTGGAGTTGCTTCTCGCAACACCGAGCAACTGGAGAGAGTGAGCCTAGTTACACAACACAGACTTTGAGCAGCCTGGCATACTTGATGAAAGAGAATAGTCATGGCTTCCACCAGCTCCACTGACTAACTAGTTTAGAGAATTTTCGTCCTTTAATGTTAATATGTTGTTAATATTTCTATTCTTTCTTTTAATAGCAACCCCTCACTTCTCTGATTTATACTGCATTTATGCACTTTGAACATGCATATCAACATTTAGCACTGCAAATGTGTTTTTTATTGAACCCTGTGGGAATTTCTGTAAGAACAAGTAATATATGTGTGTTGAGTGTATACAAGAATAGAATAGTGCATGCAGTAGAGTGTGTGCTATAAAAAGAATGTACAAGAGATTTATGTGCATGACAGTAGACTTCTTTTGAAAACCATGTTGAAACCATGTTTGAAGCACAGGACAGAGACTGAGATCTTGTGTAGGATTGGCTCTGTGCCAGTTACATCATCTACTGTTAGGAGTATTTAAGGTAGACAGATAAGGTAAAAGGTCAGAATGGTTGAGGATTATCGTTGTATAGCCATTCTCTCTGTGAACCCAATAAAGACTTGGTTGAACAAGACAAACTTCTCTGCTACTTTGGGTTTTTCCAAGAAACTTCTCCACAACCCCTCAGAATTTTTAAAGCAGAAGTGTTAGAGTAAGATGACTGCAAATGGAATCTATAATGCAGAGCTGATGCCCATTCCTATATTCAAGCACACGTTCAGGCTATTTAGCAAAGATAGAGTGTTGCTCTCTAGAATCTTTGCTTTTGACTAAACCTGCCTTCTACAGACACCTACTGACAGTGTTAGTACCACATCAGAGGTCATAGACTCCTTAGTTTACAGTATACCTACTGTTATATGTTTTTTAATCTGCAGGTCACACCAGTTTCTTGTGAGCCTGCTGTTGGGCTGGGCATATTACTTAAACAGTTTTTCAACCAGATCAGTTATGCCAGATGAACATCTTGAGTGGCAACAGATTCATGTAATATGCTCATAGGATTAACAGCCTTATCAGGGACTTAAGCCCCCTCTTCCCCAATCTAGCACACACACACACTCTCCAACACCATGCATGTCTGTCTGTCACAGGGGATCCACATAATATGACAAAAAATGTGTTGTGAACACTGATGGCTATACCTTATTATATTACCTTATGCATCAAAACTCATCATTTATCCATATAGATGTTGATGGCCAATGTATCTCGCATAGGAATTACTTTTTTCCTAATGCACAGTTGCACAATTGGGAACTGACATCTTTTATCTGACTAACTAGTAAGCTGCTCCTTAAAACTTGCAGTATAATAATATTTCCACTGTAGAACTTTTCCATTTCCATTTCCTTTTCCATTTGCTTTAAAAAAGCGATTCTTACAAAGACATGCAGTGAACTGTCAATCTTCAGTATTAACGAATGAAATTCAGGGGGGCACATGGTGTAGCCAATCAGATTTCATGGGGGTCCAGCGCCACCCTGGCCCCTCCTCTGGCTCCGCCCCACAACATTCATGATGGCCAGCGAACACAAACTTTCACTGGCTTAGTAGGGTCTTACAGGGTTTCTGTGCTCTTGTAAGATGCTTGCATGGCGTGGTTTATTTTTGGGGGTGATATTTCTGAAAGCAACTGTCAGTGTGAGTACAGATTATTGCAGATTGTTATTACAATTTGTGAAAACACTTCTTAGAACTTCTCACCACTTCTCATTTTGGTAAAACAGTTGTTCTGTCTATAGTTTTTTGGCTTTGATGAATATCTTGGAAAGACCATGTTAGTAAGCAAACTCATAAGACCTCGTGTTCCTAAATGTAAAGTAAATTCAGTACCCTAACCCTGTGTTAGACGACCCAAAAGTAACACCAGGCTACAATTATTCCCCTAGCTCGAAAATCTCAATGCCTTGGCAGATATGCTTATCCAAAAAAAAATATTTCAATGGGTAAGAAGTCCATCGGAAGCCTGTGCCTGTCCATGCTTGTTGATGGGTTTTAAGTTAATTAAGATTCCTAATCACCGCCTCTTATCATCCTGCATGTGCTGCTTGCGCCTGGGGAGTAAGTGGGTCAGGTGAGTAACCATGGAGATGAGTTAGCGAGGGAAAGAGGATGAGGCGGCGTTGGGCTCGCTGCGCTGCTGTACAGTGAAAACGCGCCGCTGCTGCTGTGGTATCAGTCACAGCAGTGCTTCATCGCTCTTGAACGCAGCCTAGACCTCGCAGCCCGCGGTGGATGCAGCCCCTCGAGTCGGAATCGGATACAGGCGTCGAAGAACCAGCAAGCGAAATCACAACGATGCCATTCTCTACGAGACAAAAGACACAACATATTATTTGACAACTTCTAACGATTCCGTGCTTCAGCCGCAGCCACCGCTTGCTGTCAACCGGTAAGTGCATACAAGCCGCTGGTGCCAGATACTGAGTCAAATGCTAATGAAACGAATTCATCCCTCGACTACACACATTCACGAAAGAACTGCTAACACCAGCGGAACGGACAGTGACTGTGTTTTCCATGTAGTTGTTGTAGCATATCTGAATACTCGCAAGAATTTTTTGTCTTTAATAAATTAAATGAAATATTTCAGCTCCTCATAAATTCTTCAAGTAGCCAACGAGACAGCATGATTCAAATCAGTGTTTAGCCGTAATGCTTGTCCTTTTTACTGGCTTATCATTTACAATATCAGTTTTCATATTCAGAAGGACCGTTTTTTATATCGACACTAACCTTACATTCGTTCTGAGTATTTCATGGGCTTTTTTGTGATGTATGCTGTATACCGCGATGGATAGTTTCACTCATTCGTCCGCTAAGTGGAGCACGCAATCACCATGTTTTCTTCTTTAATGAGATATTATTTATGTAGTTAATTGACAAGACAATTTGCCACAGTTAAGGTGACCAAATAATCCTCACCCGCTAACCTGGAGATTACTTGCGCTAAAGCGCGGATGTTTTGGTTACCTTCTGGAGTGCACAATTTAGTTGTGCACAGACTTATGCTGAATTATGTCTATTTCATTTCTGCGGCGTCAGTTCACAGTCTGGATTCCAGTTAGTGCCTTTTATTCACCAAGTGAGTCGTAAATGGGTGCTTGGTCAGCGCACATGCTGGCAACGGACTCTTGGCCAATATTTTGTGGATTAGAATATATTGTGCTTTTTGAGACGGAATCCATTAAAATACATGAGTGACTAGAGTAGGTCTGCTATATTAGTGAAATATGCCTCTTTAACATAATGTAGAAAATAATAAAACCAAGTGATTTATAGACCTAAAAAGAAAAACACATACATTAGCTATCTGCACATAGGCCTATAGGCAAATTAAATATTTGAGTTCTTATCTGTTAAGTTTAATATTAGATGACCCCCTTGACTCTACAAAATTCACGTAGAGACAGTCACACCTTTTCACATGGTGTCCTTTAAAACTCCTAGGGTTCTCTGAAAGGAACAGACAGGTCGTGAAAGAGCGCAGTTCATCTATTGGCAACCAGATATTGGCTGGATATTGGATATTGGCAACCAGACTCCAGCCGATGTTTTGTCAGAATAAAATAGTCTATCGAGAGATCTTCTGGCTAGCACAGGTAAGCACCCCCGTTTAGAGGTACGATTTTCTGTGTACATCGTCTCGGTCTAATAAGACCCCAAATCTACCGACCAATCGAACGATTAAGAGGACACAAGCAACTCACTGGAAAGACAAGAATACTACCCAGAAATAACAGGTGCGTAATAGGCGGATGGCGGTCCGATAGATTCTCAACAGGGAAAAGTAAGCCAACTGTTAGCTTGTTCCTCTCCGTCGCAGCGAATCTGGGCAACGCTCCTACCTCGCCTGGCAAAGGTTCAGTCATCAGAGCCCATATGTTAACGCAGGATTTATCACCCGGACACATATGGGCCATCTTGCGGCACACAAACACACATAAACGAAGCCACTCATCATAGTGTTAAGACGTGAGCTGAAATGCTGAAAACGGATGGAACAGATTTATGAAAAAAGAAAAAAAAAGAAATATGAGACCATAAATTATAGATGCTCATAGTTTGTCACACATTTTCCCTTAGTTACCTTGTCTTGGCTTTTAAGGGCATGTAGTTCAGACCCTCACATGCATTCAGAAGCTGAGTGGTGTGCTGGTCTTTTGAAATATTTAGAAGGCAGAGAGGAGAGAGAGAGAGAACAAATTAAATCTCACTGGCTGACCCAGGAAAGACCACTGTGCTTGATGGTGATGCTCAGTTAGGACACAACCCTGGATGAAGATGTTCTGGGTCAGTCAGAGGCTTCCAATGGTGATGCTGATGCTTTGTGTGACCCAGACCAGACAAGGCTGCTAAACTGAATATAGGCCAAGAATTTCTGGTGTATCCTCTTCTGCTATGGACAGTACTGATGCTGGTTTGTCTTTATTCCCTTTTGTATGATGGCCCAAGTGAGCCGAGTCGGACCATGTTCAATGTCTTGCCTGTGAAAATGAAAGCCATCATGTGGTTAGCACTGTAAAAAGAATTCACTGATGTTTGTGTTCAAGATGGTGTGAGCCAACTGATTTTGCCAAAGTACACTATCACTATAATAATTTAACCTAAAAAAAGTTTTGGGTGTAAAACTAGTAAACTACCAACCAATACAGTCAGCAATGCCATGCTGTAAAGCTTTTTATTTTATTTTATTTTGTGGAGCTTTCCAATACCCCCCACCAAGAACTGCACAATCAGTGCAAATCCTGGATGGCTGGTGGGAATATTTCTTCACGTGACTATTTAGAGATGGCACCAAAATTAATTAGCTGATAAAAGTTACATAGTGTTGCTTTAATTCATGTTTGGTCATTGCCTAACTTTGCATCTTGCCTACCAATTCAGTCAAGGGCCCCCGATGTTTAGTCTGTTCTGACACTGGAGAAATTATGGGTTAGCCTGGTCTATGGTGCCAGCTTAGACCTCTGTATGTTATATTGCCATTTAGGATTGCTGTCCCATGCAGGGTGATATGGTTGCAATCAGACAGAGACAAACTGCCAAAGTTCATTTCTCCAACACACACACACACACACACACACACACACACACACACAAACACACACACACTTCTTTCTTCTATATTACTTTCTTTTGTCTTAATTCTATGTATGTTTTATACCAGTGCAGCAATTGCATTCTTGTTCTGGTTGACACTTTATATTTATCAGTAGACTTTGCTCTATCTCTGTGACTTTGATGTTATGCCTTATCCCGACACACTTATGGAAACACCACTGCTCCTATTTGCACTACCCCCTACTGGTGCATACTACACCACAGTGACTGCTGTCAGACACCCTGAATGTGTATATTGGTTATGTATTGTGTGTGGTTTAGTTTATAAGTATGTGTCTTACAGACTATGGGATGCATCTATACGGAAAGTATCTATCCAACTATCTATCTATCCATCTATCTATCTATCTATCTGTCTATGTATGTATGTATGTATGTATCTATCTATCTGTCTGTCTATCATTACAAATTTCATCATCATATTACTAATTTCTAAACCTTTACCAGGAAATTTCCCATAAACATACAAATGAAAGACAAATTTCCATCAAATCATCAAATTATGTGATGTGATGTTTATTTTAGATCACAGCATCCAGACCTCTTCCAGTGACATTTCAGCCCCCCCCCACACACACACACACACCCTACCCCGCTTCAGTCTTTGATCTCTGTGGTCCTTACAAACACATCTACCTACAAAAGCACCCCACCACCACACACTGACACACACACCCGTACACTGGGACACAGAAACACACACGCACCCTCCTCTTCAATCACGAGCAGGGCTTTTGGGGGTGGAGCAGCCAGCTTTCAGAGTCTGGCCTTGAATCACCACTGCCTCCCTAAGTGATCGCAATCATAATGCAGAGACGCTCTTTTGAAATGAAAATGAAGGGAGCAAGAATAACACAAAAGTAGATAGTTATCATAGTAATCAGTTGGGTTTCATGGAAACAGTGAAGGAGGTGCTCTGACTGCCGTTGTGTTTATGAACGTCATTTGAATCGCTGTGTGGAGGCCTCAAGTGACTACAAAAGTTGCTCATCAGCAGTGGTCAGCCTCTGCGAGTTCAATCATGACAACTCGTGCCTAAACACGACCATCTTCACCACAATCTGGACACGAGCTGGAGGAAGAGTCATGTTTTCACACTTTTATCTTCTAACACATCTAGCCTTTCCATGCTTTTATACTTTTATTAACACTGACTTTGAGTGTTCTTTCTCACTCTTTTAAAGCCAGAGCATGACAGGAGCAGATGGATAGACCAGAGGCAGTAGCTCTGATGGATGGGGCATGATGCAAGTGATATGAAGGGAACAGACTAAGTGCTTTTTTGCTTGAAATGTCTTCTTAGTGAACTTGACTGTGTGTCAGATACAGGTCTGGTCAAGATCTACACTTACCAAAAGCTGCGTCGAAAAACTCTGGTTGCCTAACCCTTGAGATGGTCATAAGACCATTACAGGAAATGAGGCCATGCTGAGTCATATTGTCAGATTGATAAATTAGCCTTCTGAGTAGCAGGTTAAAGAAGCCAGTTGGCCTGGCTTCATAAAAGAATCTCATACCCCTCCTTTAAGTGTGTGGCTATTTAGAGTCGGCCTGTGTGCAGGAGCATGTACCATATTTAAAGGCACACCAGGAAATGTTTGTAGGTGAATTTACCAGCTTTGTAGTCACATCGATGATTAAATGGCTCATTACGGGGTGAATGAAAGCTCTCTCAGCCACCTCTAGTGCAAGTTCCATGGTTATTACAAGATCTTAAACAATGAGGCGGTATTAAACAAAACTGAAACTGAATGAAACTGAAATTGCTTTTATTATCTTGTTAGTCAAAGTAATGCTACGAAAAGTATTAGCGCTGGTTTCTATTCTTTGGTTTGCAAAAAAATCCATGTGGATTGTATGCATGAGAATGTACAATGTTGTTGCTATTTTTTTTAAAAAGTGTTTGTAGGGGGAGCTCCAGAGGAAAAAAAATTGCAGGCTTGCCTGGTATTTTCTTAAAATGCCTTGTGGAACCTGGGTTTGATTCTTGGCCTAACCCATCCCTTTCTTGATCCATACTTCCATGTCTAACCATGGAAAAGTCCTATCTAAGTACCAAAAATGTGAAAATTAATTAAAAATATCCTAAGTTGTCAGCATATCTATGTTGACGACCTGTCAGGGACCACAAAATGAGCACTGACCCTGATGTGTGTGTGTGAGAGTGCGTGTGTTTTTTTCTGTGTGTGTTTTTGTGTGTCCAGTTGCTTCTCCAGTCCTCCCCTCCTTCCTGTCCATTCCTCGGACAGTGAGTCCCAGTCGGGAAGGAGGTGAGCCTGCTGGTGGTGATTAGTCACTGCTCAAGAAAGCAGGACAGTGGTCAGGACAGGGCCCAGTGTCATATCCATCACTGCTCTGCTAACCCACATCTTTCTCTCTCTCTGTCTCTTTTTTCTGTCTCCCAGTCTCTCCCTCTCTTAAGCTCTCTCCATCTCCTTATCTCTCTTCATGTCTCTGTCTGTCTCTTGCTCACTCTTCTTCTATCTCTCCGTTTTTCTTTTTTCTTCATTGCTCTCCATCACTTTTTGTGCCCATTTAATCCAGTTCAATTTAGCTCATTTGCATGTCAATATTTTTTTAATTTCCATCTCACCTATTAAAAACACAATGTTACCATAGAGAATGAATTCTGTGATTAACAATCGGTGCATGTGTACGTGTCTGTGCTCGTGTATATGTGAGTCTCTCTCTCAGTGTCCTTCCCCTTTTTGTGTTCTGTGTCCTGTTATTAGTTCCCATCCACTTGTTTGCACATCTTATCCTGCCCTTCTGTTGTTTATTCAGTTTTAGCTTTGAGACACTGAGTATTGCTTGCAATCATGTCACATCTTCAAGACTCAACAGTTGAGTAGAAAACATGAGACAAAAACAAATCAATGACCTTAGCATAACACTTAGCATGTGTGACATTAGCACAAAACCAGCCTTTGAATCAAGTGGATCATGTGTAAAATACACTATTCTTTGGCTTCACGATTTGGCTTTTTCCTTGTTAGATTTTTCTCAGATAATTAGTTTGTGTGTGCACTAGGGGTGTTCAATACAAATGTAAACAACTGTTTGAACTCTTCAGTGCTAATATCCAAGTGTGGTTAATGTGTTGCACAAGTTTATGGTAGGATTGGGAGTGTATTTACCAAAGGCCATGAACCTGAGGAAATATGTTCAAATATTTAGATGCAGTTCTTCAACTCTTCCTCACAAGGTATTCCATGTACATGAGTGATCATGTTGGAGAATAAATTCATTTGGTCACTGTTATGCCTCTCTGTATCCCACTTTCTTTATAATGTTAGTGCAGTAATAGGCTCAGGATTTTGGTAGGTGTTAACTAGTTTCAGATGCTACGTAGCATTGGTTGTTTTGGCACCAAGACTGTTTGCCATTGGCAGATCTGTTTCTTAGTGGCTTGTTTCAGTCTCACAGGACTGTGGCCAATCAAATATGGTCTTGGATACTATGACACACCCTCCAGGATTTTGCGATGTTGCGCAACTATTAACACAAATTCAGCTAATCCCTACAAATTAATCATGGCCTTGCAATTTTGATGAATCATCAAACTTTTCCACAGCTTTCTGGGTGGCTTCTCGAGACATATCACCAACCAACATATCAGTCCCTTGCATGTCATAGGCTACGTGATTGCAGAGCATTGCCCTGTTCCTTGTTGTGTGCTGTGAACATAAACTACATGCATCTCCAATGCCTTGCCAGCAGCAAAAACAGCTGCTTATCACCATATATTTTTGCTCTGCTGACTCAGCCATTCAGAGTTTAAAATGTTATGATACAAGTTAAGGCTACCTTAGTCTTGCTTTGGTCTGCATCTTTGTCTTTCTTCCTCTCTCTGTGCATGTGTGCATTCCAAAAAAACTAGTTTTCCCTCTTATAAAATAGATAAAGGAGGATATTTAGCAGAGTTGCTAGTTGTTATTGCTGTTCTTGTGTTCTATTACCTCCATGAAGAATTCAACAAAACAAAACTCTTCTTGACCCAGCCACTTTTCTCATACTTAAATTCACTTTTCGTAAGCTACCCTATTCCTCATCTGGCCTACCAGACCAACCAGCCGCATCATCACATTTTTCAGTTTGTGTAGGCTACATCTTTTCCCTGTTTTGAACTATCAAATCCTTTTCCACCATGTTGACAGTTTTGCTTGGTTTTCAATGTGTAAACTATAGCAAACTGCAATGTAATGCTTATTAGCAGGGCATTCTTATTTATTAGATAACAATGACTTTTAAATCAGATTTTGTTTTAATGCTTAAATGCATAGCTTACTCACAGTCCAAGATGATTATGGTGATGGTGATGATGAAGAAGAAGATGAGGATGATGATGATATGCAGCAATTACACCCTCTTTCCCTGCCTTAAAAAAAAACAAAAAAAAAAACAAAACTTTATGCTATGCGTTGTCACAAGGCACTACACACACTCACACAGTTAGGAGGTGGGAAAGTACTTTGTATTTGAGGTGTCGCTGCAGTTGTTTTCATTCTTGGAGGACATGCAGGTGGAAACAACTTGCATAGGGCTTGCCTAGGGCTGTGACCAATAGCAATTTGTCTCTGTGTCACTCAGCAACACAGCAATTAAATGCCTGACAGGATTGAATAAGATTAGATTAATACAGAAAGTCACTGGTATCGCCCCAAATTGAGATTGTTGGCCTTGTTAATTACGTGTTCGTAAACCACCATGCGAGTGCAGACGTGCCCTTGGATTCTCAGTGCAAATCAAATTTCACGTGATGGAAGCAAAAATAAACCATAACAGAGCTCCTGATTAAAAAGACGATCGACAGCCGGGTGAGCGATGATGTCTCTCCTCTCCTCACCCTGCCATTTGAAATTGATTCCAATTGTTTACTGAGTCAAATAATAGTTTCAGCGTTCCTTTGGCCTTCATTAAGCCCTGAGCTGTCTGTTCATTCCTTGAGTTGATCAGGGGTTTAAGTGGCAGAAACCACATGGCAGGACAGTCATTTGGCATGAGAAAGCTGGCATCACAGAGCCTGTTGTCCAATGGTTGGATGCCACTGTGGCAGGAAGCATGTTTTGTTTCTTGTTCAACGTCCACACTGCCTGTTAGTACAAACGTACACACACGAGCACACACACACACACACAGACACAGACACACAAACACACAGAGAAAGAGAAAGAGACAAACATAGACACAGACATGTACACACAAACAGGCCTAACAACACGTGCAATCCAAGGCAAAGGAGATCCTATAGTGTGTGTGTGTGTGTTTGAAAAACAGCATGTGGTCTTATGTGTCAGTGCTCTTCTACTCTCCTCTTCACCCCCCCGTTTGTCTCTTCCACTTTATCACAGTCGTTCTTTTTCTCTCAATCACTCTCTCCTTTCCCTCGTTATCTGTCTCACAAACATACACTCTCCCCCTCTCGTTTTCACTTTCTTTCTCTTTCACTTCTCTTGTCTTTCTCTCTCACTCTCTCTCTCTTCCCTCTCATTCTCTCCATCCCTCTCCTTCTCACTCTCTTATTCTCTTTCACTCCTCTTCTTTCTCTCTGTCTCTATCTCTTGATGTAAGTAATGTCTCTACTGGTGACGTCAGTGGAGACAGAAACATAGACATTCATTCTTCGGGTTCACGCCATGTCCTCCCCATTAACACACAGTGATGTCACCAAACACGGCAGAGAACGTCACCCCAAGATCTGTGTGTGTATCTGTGTGTGTGTGTGTGCATGTTTTTGTGTGTTTGCAGGTGTGTGTGCGTGTGTGTGTGTGTGTTTGTGTGTGTGTGTATGTCTGTCTCTGTGTAGCAGCGCAACCCTCTTTGGATACATCCACTTCAAACTCTCTGAGACACCGACCCACACACACACATGCAAACAACACAACACAACACAAGATCACAGAACATTATCAATGAGCATTGGGCCAACACTCCCTCTCCATCCCAGCTTAAATATATCCACAGAAGAGTTCTACGTGTTCCTTTGGCCCACAGACAGCCTAGCACAGCGTCTGAGCCCAAGCCAGAGCGCCTGGCTTGCTGAAAATGTCAACATCTTGTTTGTGTTGCTGTTCGGCTGTCTGTCCGTCTGCCTGTGTTTCCGACCGAAGACGAGGCTCCGTTCTGGTATCAGCTGTTTCTCTGCAGAGCAGTGGTGTGTGTGTGTTTGGGGGGAGGTGGTGAAGGGAGCTGTGGGTTACAGCCAGTCACATATTTCTCCC
Source organism: Tenualosa thibaudeaui (assembly GCA_027481765.1). Taxonomy (NCBI): domain Eukaryota; kingdom Metazoa; phylum Chordata; class Actinopteri; order Clupeiformes; family Clupeidae; genus Tenualosa; species Tenualosa thibaudeaui. The sequence goes on from JAIFZK010000011.1 coordinate 3,331,408, forward strand.
GACATTAACACTTTAGCTGGGGAAGATTAACTGGGTGTGACACAACCAGAGGCCTGGATGACAGGAGGACAAATATGGCTGAGAGAGAGAGAGAGAGAGAGAGAGAGAGAGAGAGATGAGGATGAGAAGTGAGTGAAAGTGAAAAGGATAAAGAGCAAAAGGGGGAAAAATAGATAGAAGGAAGGACCTGGAGAGAGACAAAGAAAAAGGGAGAGAGAGACAGAAAGAGGGAAGAAGAGAGTAGGGGGGCTAGAGGGAGGTGCAGAGTAGCAAACCGTGCTAAAAGAGGATGGATGAATGTTTAAATCTGCCAGCACCAGCTTTTCTTTACCCTGTCATTCTCTCTCTCTCTCTCTCTCTCTCTCCCCATCTCCCTTCTTTTTATCCTTCTCTGTTCTCTCTATCCCTTCCTTTCTTACTTTGCATCTATCCTCTTTCTCTTTTCCCTACTGTATGCCCATGTCTTTCATTCTCTTTTCCTCCCCCTATCTTTCACTGTCCCTTCAGTCCCTCCCTCCCTTGTTCTCTCTCTTTCCTCTCTTCCATCCCTCGCTCCCTGACTGGTAGTCTCTGTGTGAGCAGGCGTGATAGCAGGAGCTTCCTGTCCTCTCCCGAGGTGTTAGGATGGAGTGAGAGCCAGGATCAGGCGGACGTAGGGAGAGAGAAAGGGAGGGAAGGGGAGGACTGCAGAAGAAAGGATAGGACAGGGAGACTGAATGATTCAGTAGAGGAGGGTGTGATGGGTCAGCTGATCCCAGACTGGGCCATCTTTTTACTTTCTTTTTCTTCTTCTTCTTTATTTATTGTATCCTGTTTTCCTTGGTGAGGATAATAATTGGCTTTCTTGGCATGACTGTGCAGCAACAGTAACGTTACAGCCAAAGCAATGCCCATGTTGGAAAACTCAAGATTCAGACTTACAAGTAATGCATACAAATAATACATCTCTCTCTCTTTCTTTCTCTTCCTCTTCCTGTCTCTCTTTCCTTTTGTAAAGCATTACAAATATTAGAATTATTCAGATTCAGTCAGATTCAGTTCTTTCCCCTCCCCCTTTTCTTTCACCCCATCTTCCTTTTCTTTCCTCTCTCTCTCTCGTGCTTTCTCTCTTCACTCTATGTTCCTTTCCCCTCCCTCCCTCTCTCTCGCTCACTCAAATTCTTGCTCTCATTTTCTTCTCAGTCGGACTCGTTTTCTCTCCGTTGGAGACTGCAGCGAATACCACTGGGGCCACCAGAGCTTCACAGCCTCCAAATGTGTTAGAACACAGTGCTCCTGTTTATATGTGTGTGAGAGTGAGCGTGTGTGTGTGTGTGTGTGTGTGTGTGTGTGTGTGTGTGTGTGTGTATGTATGGGGGGGTTGCGTTGATTCATTTGAGATCTGAAACAGATGAAGCCCCTCCACTCTCTCACTCTCTCTGTCTCTCTCTTTGACATTCTATTTCTCTCTACCTCTAATTCATTCTTCCATTCCTCCATCCCTTCTTCTATCTTTTCATTTTCTTTTTCAGTTCCTCCTCCAGTCCGTCCTTTATGTCAGTGCAACATTCTCTCTCTCCATCAGTCACTTCATCATATCATTCCATTTCTCTTGCCAAACTAACTCCTGTTCCCTGACTTTCTCATTTTTCAGTTCAGCTCTGTCACTTTTCCCTTTACTTCTCTCTCTCTCTCTCTCTCTCTGTCACACTCTACCCCTCTCTCCAACCCCTAATAGAATGATCTCTCCTCTCATCAGTTTGTATCATTCTTTCTCCATATGCCTCTTTCTTTACTTGTCTCTTTCTCTTCAATCTCTTTCTATCTCTTCCTCCTCTCTTCCCTCTCTCCCTCTTTCTCTCTCCATTCCTCCCCCTGGGTACAGTAGTTTGCTTGTCCCCTGACTCTGTGTTTCCTGACCAGATATTGTGTGTGTGTGTGTGTGTGTGTGTGTGTGTGTGTGTGTGTGTGTGTGTGTGTGTGCTGTCAGTATGCGGATGTGGCTCTCATTGTCTCAGTGTTGTGTGAGACTTCTTTTCACTCCTCATCATTATTAATGCTGTGACTCAAAGGAACATCCGTGCTGAGTGTTGATGGCTTTTAATATGCTCTATGAGCTACTCCCATTGGCCTCCTCAAATGGGTCGTCAAACCAAATGGAAAAAGTGCATTAAATTTTTGTTTTGCTCTGCTGAAATATTGAGATTGGTCTGTGTGTGTGTTTTTATAGGTACCACCATTTCTGTATGACCTTGTGTTTCTCCTCTTTCTGTTGTGCATGTGAACAGCCTAGACACATTTTTCTTTCTCTCTCTCTCTGTGTGTGTGTGTGTGTGTGTGAAAATAGTGTGATTCTAAAGCCCCTCTCTGCACTGCATAGCACAGCCATTTAGAACTAGAGGAGAAGTCAGCGAAAGAGAAGGACTAAGAGAAAGTAAGGGGAAGAGAAGAAGTTAGACAGAGAGGGAGAAAAAGGGTAAGAGAGAGAGAGAAGATGGGGGGTTGGTGAGAAGCTTAGAATGAGATGGATAGGGGATAGAGGGAGAGAAGCAGAAGCAGAGAAAAAAAAGGGAAAGATAGAGAGACAAAAGAGAGATGAGGAACGAGGGAGAGTGTTAGGCACAGAAAGAGGGATAATGAGAAAGAGGGAGAGAGTAAGAGATGGGGACAGAGGGAAATGGAGATAAAGGGAAGTAGCGAGAGATGTGGGAATAGAGTGATGTAGCTAGAGGGAGAGAGAGAGAGAGAGAGAGAGAAGGAGAGGGGATGAAAAAAAGAGAGAAAGGGAACTGTATGCAGTGCGGTAGCACGGAGCTGGTGAGGGTTGCGGTGGACCGCAGAGCACCTGCATGTTTAATGTGGCCCCAGGCTGTGGGTTTAATCTCAGGATCATGAGTCTGCAATTAGACAAGCACAGAACAGGAGGACGCACTAGCCTCCGCACTAGACGTCCTCTTATAGCATTGGAGCACACACACACACACACACACACACACACACACACACACTGGAGTGACCTTGCAAAACATCAACAACTGGGCTACTGGCCTAAAAATGAATGCAGTGTGTGTGTGTGTGTATATACAGTATAGAGTATTGTATATAGTATACAGCACATTTGTGTGTATGTGTGTGAGTGAAAGAGAAAGAGTTTGAAAGTGAGTGAGAAAGAGAAAGAGTTTGAAAGTGAGTGAGTGTGTGTGTATGTGTGTCATCTGTATGTATTTTTGTGTGTGTGTCGAGAGCAAGAGAGTTTGAGAGAGTTTTGAGTGTGAGTTTGAGTACTCATTGAAGGTCACTCACTCACTGTGCTAAAAAGCTCACTGGCTATCGGCTTACTTTTGATCAGAGCAGCCTGTAATCTGGCATGGACTCATCTATCCGGGTCAATGCTTACTAGCATGTGGAACTGGGAATATGGACCATGTTCTGCTGTAGCCTGTTGGCCCCATTCCCATGTCTTGATTGACCTTTGACCCTGGACTCACTTCAGAGCGAGGGAATGCCAAGGTAAAGGGATCTTTGGCATTCAGTCTGTAAGTCCTGGCTTCAAGGACACATTTTTAGAATGTTGAGTAAAGGATAATGGCTGACAAGGTGATTAGTTCATTGGAAATAATGACAAGATGGCGGCAAAGAAGTCCGTGATGCGTGAAGCACAGAGTGCAGTTGCCGAACTATTGTCACCTCGATGGCTGTTATCCTGCTCATCTCCCATTTGTAATTAGGATATATTTTTATCTCTAACTTTCTTGATATTTAAGAATCATGTGCATGAACTAGAGAAAATAACCTATTATAACTACCGGCAAGGGGGGAAAGTACAGTGTGAAATACTTTACTACAGTTGTTATGGTTATCATTCATAAGCGCATTGATATGGAACGGTGATTCAAATTTTTCAGAGCTACTTCAAAGGTAGCCAGTTATACAAAGTTAATTCCCACCACATCAGCCAATCAGAAAAGAGAATCCCATTGTTAAGGGAGATAAATTAGAATAATAACAGCTTGTGAATGTCAGATGGGCACAAACCAGAACAAACAAGAACAAAACAGCTTTGCTGACGCACTTTAGGACCCTGACTGTAATCCAGCTCAGTTCTGTCCTCTCTCCTTCTCTTTCTCTCTCTCTCTCCATCTCTCTTCCTCCTCATCTCTCTCTTTCTCCCTCTCTGTGGATGTCAATGTTGTCTGTATTGTCAGGTCCCCTGCTGAGTTTCGTGTCATGGTTAAAAAGGCTTATTGTAAGCTGACTGATAAAATGTTAATTCATTTTTCATATATAGAAAACAGAAATATACAGTGTTAGAGAATCTGTGACATCACTGTATTTGGAAAAATGGGAATGTTAGGAAGATGATAGACTTAATGTTTTATTTTTTATTATTAATAGCCACTCTTTCCATAACAGTGAAAGTATAGTAGAAGTAAAGATCTTTTAAGAAGTCAAAAGTGTCTCTTGTTCTTAATTTGTCTGTCATGGTAATTTCTAAGTGCTCAATATTGTCTTATAAAGTGGAGAGGACTACTTAACGTAAAACAATCACAGACTGGTATTAAATAATTAAAGGTGGGGTCCAGTAGACTAGTCCTCCTTACTGTTTATCAAATTAATTGAAGTGCATGTCATTGTCCTCAAGATATCTACTGCGTGTGTGTGTGTGCTCAATATGGCTGTGCTGTTCTCAGTTTTTATGTAAGGGATAATGTATTGTCCACCAGTCATTATAGGAAAAAGTCCAGACAGGATGAATAGGATCCCGATAATCACAATTATCATTTTGTCTATAATTGAGCAGCCCTGCCCTAGTGCTCAACATGTGTAAGGATATAGCTGCAGAGCCTCTAGATGTCTTTGAATCCATTTCAGTCCTACACCAGGGCAGGGCACAGGGCAGTCCTACACCATCTCTCTCTCCCACTCTCCTTCTCTCCTACACTCTCTCTCTCACCCAGCCCCAGTTCTGTAAATATAATCAAAGTGTATCTGACGGAACTATAAACAATCTCAGCCAATCAACATCTGTCCATTAGGGTGATGGAGGGGTTTCATTTGATTGGCTGTTGAGCTCAGCTATCAACAATTGTGGGTGGTACCTTTAAATTTCAGAGCCTGGTGTGAATCATGGGAATAGTTGTGTGATTCTCCAAGGCTGTGGCATGCCGGCCCTTGACTGCTAACAAGATCTACTGGCTGTTTTTTGCTGCAGGCATCTAGCTTCCTTGTGCTCTCTCTATCTCTTTCTCTCTCTTTTTTTTCTCTCTCTCTCTCCCACCCTCGCTCTCCTTCTCACCCATGTCTAAGTCTCTGGTGGAATCAAGACTAGTAATAGAATGCAGTGTAAACTGATGATATCATTCAGAGAAATACCTCAGAACATCTAAATTCTTTTCATTTTAAATGGTCTAACACAAGGTTTTTCAGTGGGTTCATATATAAAAATTCACACAAACACACACACACACACATACACTCTCTCTCTCTCTTTTTTTTACATTATCAAACATAGCTTGAAGATGGACCGACACACACACACACACACACATATATATATATATGGAGAAAGAGAGAGTATTGCAGTAGAGGCATAATTGTGCTCTCCAAACAACAACATCCAAGCTAAACAAGACATTGTGTGCTATGTGTCATCTCCATTCAATTTCATATATTTCTGTCCTGTTCTCTCTCCTGAAGCCCCATCCCGTGCGTGCGCCCCCTTACACACAGGCCAGTGCAGGGACCATGATGCTCAGCGGTTCGGTGGATGTGCCCAGCCCAGGCGGGATGAGCGCAGCGGCGGCGCGGAACGTGGTGCGTAGCTCCAGCATCAGTGGGGCCATGTACAGCCTGGAGAAGAGCCCCAGCAGCGGAGGCGTCGGAGTTGGTGGCGTGGGGGTCGGGGGCCCGGATGCTGGGGGCCTCGCCGGGAACAAGAAGAGGCGCTCCAGCCTTGGAGCCAAGATGGTGGCCATCGTAGGACTCTCGCAGTGGAGCAAGAGCAGCCTGCAGCTCAACCAACAAGGTGAGTGTGTTTCGTGTATGTGTGAGAGGATGTGTTGTAGAAGGTGTGTGTGTCTGTGTCTGTATGTGTGTGTGTGTGTGTGTAATGGAAGTGTGTTTTATTTTGTGAGTGAGTGTGTGTACACATGCTGATGAGTGTGTGCTCTTTTGATGTGAGTGAGTGTGTAAGACTGTGAGTGTATGTGTGTGTGTGTGGATTTGTAGGACATGGTTGCCATGAATTTTTGTGCATTGAAGGAAGATCATTGTAACTCCAAGGACATCTTTTTGACAACTTTCTGTAATTTTAACAGTGATATTGAATGTAGGAGTTTCTTTTAAACTTAGGAGACTTATGGAGATGCCAGAAGGATGTTTATGTTGATGTTTGTGTAAGGCAGTCTTTGTGCAAAGAAGCTAGTGGCTGTTTGTGTAGCAAGTGGATGTTTTCTGTTTTTCCCTACGTGTGTGTCGATCTGCAGGGGTAGTTGCTATGGATCTCTCTCTCTCTCTGTGTGTGTGTGTGTGTGTGCGTGCATGCATGTGTGTATGTGGTTGACTGAGGGTGGCTGAGTGCTTTTTGCTAGTTCAATAGTAAGCCCACACTTGCTTAATTGGTAGAGCTAGTAGCACCAAGGTCACAGATTCAATTTCCAGGAAGCTTAAGCTCCTATGTTTACCCTCATTATGCTCGAAGTCGCTTTAAATGAATCTGACCACAAATTTAATGAATGAGAGGATGTATACGTAGCCTCTTAATGTGGTTATCTATTCACTAAGTTAGCACTCATTTTGTTAATGAAAACATAATGCCCCGCTTTACTCTGATGAACTGTATGCGGAGGTTAGGACATGGTGTGTGCATACGTGTGTGTGTGTGTGTGTGTGTGTGTGTGTGTGTGTGTGTGTGTGGCACAGTGGAGAGCCAATCCTGTTCTCGTCGGCTCACTCTCTGTCTCTATCTCTCCATCTCTCTCTCTCTCTCTTTCTCTCTCTGTCTCTATCTCTATATATCTCTCTCTCTCTCTCTCTCTTTCTCTTTCTCTCTCCCTTTCTCTCTCTTTGTGATCATGGTTCCCTGTGTCGGCTAATGTGCTTGATGGGGCTTGGGTTAGAGTGACTTCATCAGTCACCCCAGCTCTCTCTCTCTCTCTTTCCTTTTCTCTCTATCTCTCTTTCTCCCTTTCTGTCACCCTCTCTGCCTTTCTTTCCCCCTTAGTCCTGCTCTCTTTCCCCTTGTCCCTCCTTTCATCTGTCGATCTCTATCTGTCTTTCATCCCTCTTTGCTGTCATCAGTCATCCTCAGTCTCTCCACCCTCTCTTTGTGCAGGGCTTTCCTGCACAAACTATGTTCTCCAGGAAACTGCAGTCCAGTTAGGTATGTGCAGGTAATTCCTTACTGGAGGATATAGACTTAAATATAGATTTATTGAAGATGGTGTAAAGAAGACGGTGTGAAGACGGTGTAAAGAAAGTTAGCGAGAGTTGAAATTGTGTGTTGTGTGGGTTGCAGATAACAAATTTGTTGGTGTGTTTTAAGACTCACTACATACCAGTGTGTTTCCTTGATGATTTAATTTATTTAGTTATTATTATTTAAAACCTCATAGGGGATAGAGGTTGTCTACCTGTTGGTGAGCTCAGAATTAGTTTTTTTGTGAAGTTGTGGTTAGATTGGAGCGCTTACCCATGTGTGTTTGTGGGAGTCAGCATGCTGTTTCAAGATCTGCAAAATTCAAATTACAGGCTGCATCATTGATTATTCAATTGAATGGTAAGATGTGCATTTGACACCAAAACATGTTGGGCTAGGCTACTGGACACTGGAGTCGATGGCTGCACACCCATTCACTTCACTGGGATAATCTATGTGAGAGGGGAAAGTGGCTACACAATAGAGTGGCAGAAGGCAACTTGTGCTTCTTCCAGTGATATCTTTCATATATTTTACTTTCTTTTATCTTATATTTTGTCCAAACCACGATAGATTTGGTGCTGCATTCACCCGTGCCATTAGCAAGACGTACATCAAATTTGAGGTCGGTCAGACAAATACTTTGAGAGTTATTCACTCACAGACACACACGGAAACATAGACAAATGTTCCTTGCATTTATAGATAGATAGACAGATAGATAGATAGATAGATAGATAGATAGATAGATAGATAGATAGATTCATATATATTCATTACATCATCACATCACATCACATGATTATTGCAATCACATCACATCATTATTGCAAAACCACAGACCACACACACACATACGCACACGCACACACAGTGTTGCGGTTATGTTGAACAGAATTGACATAATATGACAAGGTGACAACAAGGTGCTTTGTAATAATCATATTCACAAAGGCACAGACATGGTGACGTGTTTGTTGTGAGTGGCTTCACTGACTTGTACTGAACTGTTGCAAATGTTATTGCCAGATTAGCAAAACCTTTGCTGAATGCTCTGGCATAATGTATAGTGTGGTATGTTTTTTTCTCAATGTCTGCCTTTCACTATTCTTCTCTCTTTCTTCTCCTCTTTTTCCTCTCTTCTCCTCTTTTCTCATTCACATCCTATTACCTTTTTTCCTTTTCCTTCATTATCCCCCCTTCTTTCTCTCCCCCATCCATTCCCTCTCTCTAACACATTTCTTCTCTCTCTCACTAGCCAACCCCCCCATCCCTCGTTCTCTCCCCCTATCCACTTATTTTTATCTTCACTACCATCCTTCCATCTTGGTCCCTGTCACCCCTTTGTGAAAGGGACTCTTTCAGGTGCTATTTTCTGACAGAGAAGGTGTTGAATGTCATTAAAGCTAAGTCTGTGTGTGTGTGTGTGTGTGTGTGCTGTTCCTGCAGCTCAGTAGAGGACTCCATATTATCTTCTCTATCTGTGGCTTTGGTGTGATTGGTATAGGCAGATGAAGCGATAAAGAGAGAGAGAGAGAGAGAGAGAGAGAGAGAAAGAGAGGAGCATGGTCACGGGCAGATTTCTCAACCATCATGTTTTTCTCTAAAAAAAACCCCACAATGGGCCTACTGCCTATTACCCTTCTTTTGTGTTGAGATGAGGGTGAGTGTTCGAGTGTGCCAATTGGCATGCACGCACATATACACACACACACACACATAAGCACACACACACACACACCTGGCCTTTGAGAGCTCCTGTTGAGTGGCCTTGTGCCTTTGTCCTGCCTGGAGCGAGTGGGCGTCTTCTTCTTTTTCTTTTTTTTTTTGTTTGTCCTTTCTCCTCATGAAGGGATCCAGGGTGTCTCAAGCAGTGTGGACGGAAGCTATTTCATTTAGCCAAATGAGAAAGAAAGATGAATAAGACGAACCTGTCATTGCAGTCTTAAAGGAGAGCTCTGGTGTGATTCAATTCATAGAACAGTAGCCCTTTTGTTTGAGGATTAAGTGCTGTCTGTGGGAAAAAGAACAAGAAAATTTAATACAGCAAGAGCAAGCCAGCTGCCAAAGTTACCTGAATGAGACATAGAAAAATGGAAAAAAGTTCTAGCTGCCAGTTCACTATTGGATCTCTGTTGTCAATTTTTTTTTCCCCTACCAATAGCACTTAATGACCTCAACGATAGGGTTAGGGATGCATTCAGACTGGATTTCTCCTTTAAGCTCTAACTTACAGTTACAGACCGATCAGAGCTTGCAAGTGATGTAGAGTAAGCGAGTTTGTTTGTGTGTTTGTGTATGTGTTTGTGCATGTGTGACTGTGATTGTGCCTGTTTGTGTGTGCCATCATCAGTGTATGTGTGTGTGTATGTGTAAGTGAGTGATGACTGTTGTGAGTTGATTTGCAGGACTGAGTGTATAGCTCAATAATGTAACACAAACTTGGCCCGCCGCGCTGTGCTGTGCCTTGCGGTTCCGCCGAGTCTGACCTGCTCTACTGCCTCCTCTGCTCACTGAGGCGGAACATCTGAGAGAAAGAGCCACCACATCACCTCTCTCTCCTCGTCTCACTCACCCACTCACTCACTCACTCACTCATTTACTCACTTCCTCAGGAGTGCCCTCAAGTCACCTCCTTTGCCTTCAAATGACCTTTTCTCTCTCTCTCTCTCTCTCTCTCTCTCTATCTCTCTCTAATGTTTATTTGATCATCAGACTCCCTCTTTTTCTCACTGTATTTTTATTCCCTTATTTCTGTCTTACTATATTTTGTCTCTTTTTCTTTAGCTTTACTCTGTATTCTCCCTTTTTTTCTTCTGTATTTATTCCTCTCTTTCTTTTTCTCTCTCTCTTTCTTTAATGTGTTCCTGATCATTGGTGTATCTCACTCTTTATCTCTTTCTCCCTCTGTCGTTCTTTCTATTTATATTCCTGTATTCCTGTCTCACTATCTTTATTTCGCTCTGTGTTTATTTACCTCTTTCCTATTCTCAGTCTTTCTCACTAACATCTCTACCCTTTAATCCTGGTTCACTCTCTCTCTCTCTCTCTGCCTCTCTCTCTGCCTCTCTCTCTCCCTCTGCTCGGTGTGTCGTAGGTTAATTACAGACGTGCTGTATTGAAGTGTCGGGTGGAGAGCCGCGGCTCGGAGCTCAACTCCCTCTCCACCCGCCGCTAGCACTCACGGCAGCTAGCGAGCGCTAACCCGTCCGCCCACTCTCCACGCACAGCAGAGCAGCCCCGGCCAGCCTCTCAAATGGGTAAACATGCCAGAGAGACCCACAGGGGACTTACTGCTGCAATGGATAAAGAGAGAGATGGAGAGAGAAAGAGGGGGGGGGGGGGGGCTGAGAGAGATAGAGAGAGAGAAAAGAGAGAGAGGGAGAGAGACACACAGAGTCTATTCTGTTTTCCAGTCTTGCCTCCCCTAGTTTGTTATTTTTAATTTACAGCCTATTTTCAATTACATTTCATCCTCCCATCTCGTTTCATTCACCTTCACATATTATTCTGTCTTTCTTTCCTTCTCGTACTTATTCTCTCTTTTTTCTCATGGTTTTGGTCCCTATCAATAATTTCTCCTTCAGTCCTCGGTCTTGATGTGCCTCTATTGGTTTTCTCTTCCCTTGCTTTTTTCATTTATTCAATTTCCCTTCTTTCTCTGCCTCTCTTTGAATCTCTTTGCTTCTCTCACTTTCTCTCTCCCAGTCTTTTCTCTGTCTGTCTACATTTCTCTGTCACTTGCCCCCCTTCCTCTCTCTTTCTTCTTCTTGATCTTTGTCTATCTTTCTCCTCTCTCTATGTCTTCTCTTCCTGCCTTTCTCTGTCTGTCTCTTTTTCTCTCCATTATGCTGCACCCCCTTTCCTTCTCTCTCTCTTTCTTTCTCTCTCTCTCTTTCTCTCTCTCTCTGTGGCTGTTGTGTGCACACACACCTGACAGTGGTCCAGACTGCTGTGCTGTGCTTGGGTACCTGTGTCTTTGTGCCGTCTTCGCTCCCCTAAATAGGATGACCTTTTCTGGGAACTAGCGTCTGCATGAAACCTCTCTGCAGGGTAGACACACTGTGGTCACATAGATGGGTTTGTGTTTGTGTGTGTGTGTGTGTGTGCTGGAAGAGAGAGTGCTCACGCATATGTTTGTATGTGTGTGCGTGTGTGTGAGAAAAAAAGAGAAATAGAGTGAGGGCACACCAGTGTGTGTGTGTGTGATTGTGTGTGATATGTGTAGTGTCAAGAAGTCACTCAGGCATGAAGAACCCCCCCCCCCATCCGTCTGGGTCACTAGCATATCCCTCCACCTCTCTCTCTGTTGCCCTTGTCCAGCCCCAGTATGCCTCTGCTCTCTGTCACCCGTCCAACACTATTGCTTATGGACTCTAGCCATGCTGGAGAGCCAACAGAGACCCCTTATTGCCTGTGGCCAAGGCTGTGCTCGTGCTGGGCCAGATCTGGACCAAAACTGGGCCAGGCCCAGCCTACCTTATAGTGAGTCAGTCAGTCAGCAGCTGTGGCTAGCTGGCTCAGAGCCAAGGTGTGCCTTTTAAAATCCACTTCAGCGCTGGAGAAATCATCAGTTATGACCCGTTATCCCTCCACCCCTCACGCCCCAAACCCACTCATTTCACTCCCTTCCTCCTTCTCTATTGGACCACATCATGGTGGATGGTGGCCAACAACTTTGTGCCCCTTTCACTTCCATTTTCACTCTAACTTCCTTTTCACTTAATGGATGTAGAGCAGTTATAATAATAATAATAATAATAATAATAATAATAATAAATAGGTTTTATATAGCGCTTTTCTGAACACTCAAAGATGCAGTTAGAGAGGAACATTTAGGAGAAATGGAATGAGGGGATAGAAGAGAACATGGAGAAGTAGAGAAGTGAAAGATGAATGGTGAGATTTACTGCAAAGGAGAAGGAGCAGGCAGAGAAATGGAGAGGACAGAGTGAAATGGAGGTTGAAAGGCTGGGATGGAGAGATGGAGTGAAGGAGTGTGAGAGAGACAAAGAGATATGTAGTGAGAGAGAGATGGAGGGAGGGAGTGGTGGTGGACATGTGAGAGAGCAGCAGGGCCAGAATCAGGGCCTTACCTCATCGCCTGCTGTCTCTGCCAGCTCCGGCTTGGGCTGGCATAGGGGCATGGGTGGCGCTGCCAGGCTGCGGCATGGTACCCGGCGCCCGCGTGCCCGCTGGAGCCTCCGACACTGGCTCTCCTCCCGCCAGCCTGCCTGTCCGCCCGCCCCTGCGTAGTCGCCATGGTGACGGTGCTGAGGAGGGGCCGTGGCCGACTCCTGTCATCTCACCCCACCTCCATCCATTTCTGTCCCTCCTGTGCTTCTCTCGCTCCTCCTGTTCTTCTCTTTTTCCTTTCCTTCCTCTCCTCTTCCTCTCTTGTCCTTTCCCTTCCTTCTCTTGGTCTTAGATTAATGCACAGCTGATGCTGAGCCTGTCAGAAAGGGCTGGCTGTGCATATGAGTGTGTGCGCGCGCGCGTGTGTGTGTGTGTGTGTGTGCAGTGCTCCTCTGAGGACCTGTGTTCTGTGGGTACCTCTAATGAACAGCAGGGTTCTAAATGCTGGACAGGAACTAAATTTAGATGCCTCTGAGAGTGACAGAGGTGAAGAGAGCGAGAGAGAGAGATAGAGACAGAGAGTGGTGAGTACGAGAGAAGAGAGAATGTGAGAGAGAAAGAGGTAAAGAAAGACAGTGGGGTACACAGAGAGAGCGTGAGAGATAGAGAGATAGAGTGAGAGCGAACCTCTCCAAAATATCCCCCCTCCTTACAGCAATGCCCCCTCTCACCCCCTTCCTCAACCCCCCCACCCCCCAATCTACTTCAGCAGGCAACACCAAATCAACCAAGATGCTGAAGAACATATTGTTCTGAAATCCTCTTTGACGACAGGGTTTTGTTACTCTCCTCATTTCTCTTCCTCTATATGTGAATACCAAATCCTTATTAAAATGTATAAAGGCAGAAACAAAAGCAGGTTTTAAATGCCCCCTGTGCCATTGCACCCTCTCCCCAGGAGTCAGCAGCTTTGATATTCATCTTCATATTTTTTTCATTATTTTTGTTTTTCACCTCCCCTCTAAATCGTGTCCCACCTGCTGAGTGTTCTGAGAGCTGGCCCTGGGCTCCATCTACACTACACTGCATCTGGTGGAGCAATCTGCACTTAAAGGTGCATTGTGCCAACCAGTTATTATAATGAAGGATGGATGATGATGATGATTGCTGCTGTTGTTGTTGTTGTTGTTTAAATGAGGACTGTAGACTGGACAGGAACATGGGCAGGGTCATCACAAAGACAATTCTTGACTGTGATTGGTCCAGAGTTATGAGTTGAATGACAGCATTACAGTCCTCCTGGCAATACTTGTGCTGGCACTTCTATTCACTCAGTTTAACAAAAAGTGTATTCACTCAAGAGTCACAGACCTTTAGATAGGGAAGTGAGGGAATGATAGATGATCACATAGATGAGTGAAGTTATAACTGTCTATGTTTAAATAGACATCAATCCATTATACAGCTCTGTCTCACTTGAGGTATTTGTATTGCTATTATCTATTTTAAATGTATTAAATTGCACACTATCTGTTCACATTTTCTGCCTTAAATCACATGTATCGGCCAGCTGAGGATGTGTCTGTGGATGAGAAATTAGTCAGTCAGACTTCCTCTCTGCCGTGTGCTCTACACCCACTTTACTTCAACAAGGTATTAACCACACAGTTAGCCGAGTCGAGACCTGCATATTGACATTTCACTGTCTAGAAGTTCATGCTGGTCTTAAAAACAAACAAACAAATTTAATGTGGTTATTATTACTGCATTCTTTCTCCTCCTCCTCTTCTCCTTCCTCCACCTCCTCCCGTGTGGTGTGAATCATGCACAGTGTGCTCGTGGCCCCGAACCTCTCAGACGCTCTCTGTGCAGCTTATAGCATGCGTCATGGTTGACACTGCCTGAGCGGAGAGCGTTATCGGTAACTGCGAAAGAGTTAACTCCGAACGAGGGCACTGTGACCCCTCACGTTCGTTTGTTCACTGTCGTGTTGTGTGAAAATAGCAAACCTGGATTAGTGGCTTAGTTGCTGAAGTTCTGAGGTGTCAGTGCAGAAGTTCTAATGAAGGTAAACAGGATGACCTTAGATGTTGTTTGTGCCTACTCTGTTAAGTAGGCTCTAGTCGTTTCTTGGCTACCCTTTTACAATACTATTTTAGCTGCCTGACTTGCATTGTGTGATGAGACTGCAGATGATCCGACGTGCGATCATTCCAGAAAGGCCAATATATATGTGTGTGTGTGTATATATGTGTATGTATATATGTGTATGTGTGTATATATATATATATATATATATATATATATATATATATATATATATATATATATATACACACCATACATATATATTATTTATTTATTATTTATTTATTTTTCCTCAAGTAAAACCAAAAACAAAACCTGTTTTGCTGAAAGAACAAGAGCTTATACTGTAAATCCCATTCTTAGAATACCCAGTCAGTACAGGACAACTAACCTGTGTCAACGATCCAGCACTCAGTAAATTTTGCTTTACAACAATAGCTAAAGTGTTCAGTTATTCTTTGACTACCATGACCTGGATGACATGACATTTTACAAAAGTAAGAAGAGCTGAAAGATAATGGAGAGGTGTGTTAGAGGAGTAAAATGCTTGTGTAGCTGTGTGTGTGTTTGGCGTAAACCTTGCTGGTCAAGGTGTGCCATTAAAAATCAATGCAGACTGCCGCTGTGCTAGAAGCTGTGTGTGTGTATGTGGATCGATGCACCTAAGCAAGAGGTCAGTGAAAGGGGCATCTGAAAGTAGCATCAGAAACTGCCTGTGTGTGTGTGTGTGCGTGAGTGTGTGAGTGAGCATGTGCTTGCGTGTGTGTTCACAATGTCACAATGTACTTTTTCAGTGTGCTCTTTCAAATCGGTACGGTAGTCTACCTCTTCAGAATCCCTAGAAAAATGAAGTGTGCCTTTGTGTGTGTACGTGCATAGATGCACTTGTGCAAATGTGTGTGCAACTCCTTGCTTCAGTACACCACCTGTGCCCTTCAACTGTGACCCGTGACATGGTGAGAAGGATGCAGACCCCCATACAACCACCCCCCCCCCCCGCCCCACCCCCCACCCCCACCATAACCATAAATAGCATCTTTTGGCTGTGGTTTTCACACTGTTGTTTGACCCAAAACAGCCAACAGCCCCAGTCTGCTGTACCTCCCTTATTTGACAGGGGCTCAAGCCACTGCTTTTCTCTTGGCTCAGTGGTTAAGGAGGATTATGGCTCTCTTTTTTTATAGAGGGAGAGTTTTGAGTTTTATTTTTGGGTTCTATTCTTAGCTGCCAAAGATAGAACAAATGCCAAAGTGGTTCAAGAGGAACTGTTGAGTGAGCCTAGTTCACCGTGTGTGTGTGTGTGTGTGTGTGTGCATGTGTGTGTTGGGGATGTTCGTTGGTACACCTCAGATTTAGGCTGTGACTCATCCTTCTGCTGACTCCCTGCTGCTCAGAGGAGCCTGCGTAACGTTGCTGTGGCACATAACACTCAGACACACATGCTCTTGCGCGCGCACACACACACACACACACACACATACATAATTAATGCACTCACAAAAAATTACACACTTACATATTTAAGCAAGCACATAATGTCAATCCAACAACGTTAGACATGTAAACTACTGTTCACACTTCTTAGCGGACACATTGTGTGTTACAGTGTGCGTTTGTGTGTGTTTGTGTCTCTCTCAAACACACACACATACACACACACACACACACACTAACAGACCCATGCTGTTGTTTCTCCAGCCTCCTTCAAAAAGGGCTCTCAATGATTGCCACTCACAATGTGGCTCTCATGCTCAGGGATTGCTACAGTTGCTGCTGCTTCTCTCTCTCTCTCTCTCTCTCTCTCTCTCTCTCTCTCTCTGTGTGTGTGATTGTGTGTTTGTTTGCTTGCTTGTTCATGTGCATGAGTAGATGTTCACCCTTAATTGCAAACATGATCACTTGTACCACTACAGTGCAAAGTAATGCCATGTTAAACTTTGAGAGGACAGAAGATGGAGAAGTTGAAGCTGGATGATTATTGTGTGATGGATTGTGTGTCAAGTGTGTGTGTGTGTGTTTGTACACAAGTCTGTGTGTCCGCTTACACTTAAATGCCTCGGAGTGACCAACAATGGGCCAATCTGTGATGATACGTAATGTATTACAGTAACTGTATCTGCGTCTGATATCAGATCAGCACACAGTAAAGAGGCATAGTGTGCCAAATAATCACTCCCTTCACAGCAGAGGGACTCAATGAAGAAGAACAGATGAGTGTCACTGTTAGACAGTGAGAGTGTTTGTGTGTGTGTGTGTAAGAGAGAGAGAGAGAGAGAGAAAGAGAAAAGAGGTACAGGGAGAGAGATTGAGAAAGACTTACAGAGATGGAGAGACAGCAAAATCGAAAAACAGTGAATGTGTGTGTGTGTGTGTGTGTGTGTGGGGTTGTGTATTTGAGTCACTGAGAGAGAGAGAGAGAGTCATAGAAAGAGAGTGAATGAGAGATTGTGATACAGAATGGCGACCCTGGGCGATTCTCAGGGTTTGAAAACACTTAAACCTATACTTATCCTTATGTAGAATAATTTCTCTTGTGTATGTGGGTGTGTTGTGCTAGTGTGCAAGGTGCTATTTTGAGATTAGTCAACTGAATGTCTAAAGATTTAAATGTGTCTGGGAGGTTTAGAACCACAACATGCTATTTCGTCCTGCCACACAGGCTGTTTCAAGAGGCAGCTCGACTCCCGATCTGGGTCAGGTCTGACTCGGTTCTGGCCTAGATCTGGCTATTGTGGAGTGTGCTGATATGGGAAGCTATATCACATTGGTGTGCAATTCAGCTGACTCCATAAGAACTCAGATAACTATAATTTAGCCCCCCCCACCAAAGTGTATTTTTTTGTGTATGCGTGTGTGTGTGTGTGTGTGTGTGTGTGTGTGTGTATATTTGTGTGTCTTTGGGTGTATATGCATGCCTGTGTGTAAGAGAGTGGATATATACAGTACATTGTGTGAGATGGACTTAGTCTCTAGTCTGTACTCTAGCCTTGGCCTGATTCTCTCCATCAAGATACACTTGCATTGTGGACACATTGGAGATCTTGGAGTCTGCATTGGAAATTACCTATGGAGCAGAACAGAGAACAGAGAGTCAGTGCACTGACTTTACATCTGAGACTCTTATCTGCGTGTTGGTTCAGCTTTGCTAGTGTTGCATGTGTATGTTTGTGTGCATGTATAAAATGTGTGTGTGTGCATGTGTGTGTGTCTGTGTATCTGGCAGCTGCGGATGAGAAGTGTGTCGCCGTCAGCTGAGACATGTGGCACCGTTGCTTGGTGAAGCAGCTGTGTGTCCTGCAGTCAGCACACACGTACACACTCACACACACACACAGAGAGAGAGAGAGAGAGAGAGAGAGAGATACACACTTGTACACAAGCACATGCACTCAGACACACACACACACACACACACACACACACACACACACACACACACACATTGCCTCCTGTTGCTTTAAACCCAGCACGCTGCTTTATGGTGTTTATCACTAGCTTCTGTCCCCCTGTGTCCCTCTTGTCTTGTCTGGTCTTTAGGAGTTGACTCAGTGCTGAGGCCCTCATGTCCAGAGTCTTGTGCCCACTTACGGCCTCTTATCTCTGGATGACTGGGAGCTACATGCTGGCCCTCACTCCATCCATTTATTCATGTCACCACACATTAGTCTTCTCTTTCTATCTAGCTGTCTGTCTCTTGCTCTCTCTCTTTCTCTGTTTGTTTGTTTGTTTATTGATTGATTGATTGATTGATTTATTGATTCTTGACCATTAAATGTCTTGTCCCACCATTATCATGTCCCTTACTCTATCTTTTCTTTCTTCTTTTCCCCATATTCTACTACAATTTTACTCTTTACTCCTCTTCCTCTCCATTTCTGTCTCTCTCTCCCTCTCTCTCTCAATTTCTGTCTCTCTCTGTCCCTCTCTCTCTCTCTGTTTCTCTGTCACCCTGTGTCTCTCCGTATCTTTCCCCTCTCCACCCCTTCACCTCACCTCCTCGTCGTCTCTCCTCTCTCACCTCCTCCTCCTCTTGTCCTCCTCCTCTCCTTTCCTCCTCTCTTGGTGTCTATTCTTGGCCTCATGGCTCCTGGAGGGGTTGTACTGATTGTCAGTGTTGGGGGTCTGTGCTTGTTTTGTGTGTGCGTGTGTGTGTGCGCGCGTGTGTGTGTGTGTGTGCGTGTGTGTGTTGTGGTCCCTCTGCTATGGGTGGCCCGGGGCTGGTCATGTCCCTCTATTCCTCCAGAGAGCCTCAGTGATAAGACATGCAGGAAGATAACAACAACAAAGACATGACAACACACACACAACACACACACACACACATATATGTTCATGTGTACATAAACACTGAAACAAATATATCACAAATATATTTACTCACAAATATATTTACATGCAGACGTGACATATGTAGACATTGCAACATGACCCATGCAGGTGTGCTGTATATAAACAGGGTTAGATAGATCCACAAACATCCAGTGAGTACATCAGTAAATACACACAGGACTGCTGAAAATACACCCAGCTTTGTGCATAGTTAACCAAAGTGCTGATAGTCACAAGCAAAATGGACTGTGCATTCACACACACACACACACACACACACACACACACACACACACACACATACACATACAGACACACACACACACACACACACACTATAAACAAGTGCAAGAATGCACCTGTTCATTCTCAGGTGAGTCAGCCAGACACATCAAACCCAACCAAACACACAATTACCTTCAGCAGAGACACAGGTTCTCACTGAACATGCACACGAATTCAAACTCAATCGTGACTCACAAAGGCAGATCACACACACACGAACACACACACACTCACATACACGCCCTATCTTAACACATCTTTTTCTGCTTTCTATCTAAGAACAGAACACCCTGACCCACCTCTTCCCTGCTAGCTTGAGCATGTGACGTGTATGTGTGACGTGTGGTCAGTCATCAACGCATTTCTACCTCATTCTGCCCCCCCCCCCACACACACACACATATCATACGGCATCATACTCCAATGCGATCAGTCCAGTTACGACGAGGAGCCAGACAGTGCCCAATTTACTAACGCGATCAGGCTGAGCGTTGCCTTTACCGTGGGGACCGACTGCCATCCTCATACCGCGTGGCACCGCGCCCGTGCTCCGCCTGGGCGATTCGCTCCGTTTAAGATTGGTTTATGTGCGATAGCTGTCACTACAGGGAGGGCTATATTTAGACCAGTGATTGGGGCGCCGCTGTAATGGGCCAATGTGCTGTGTGTTAAGTGGGCTCTAACTCACCCCCAAACCTGTTTGCCAGGAGACAAGAGAAGGATGTAAGAGGGTGGTGAAAGAGGAGTAGGTGTGTGTGAGTGTGTGTGTGTGTGTGTGTTTGTGTGTGTGCGTGTGTGTGTGTGTGTTCTGGACTGTGTTTATCACTGTTTCCCAGTGGGCCCTTGCTCTCTGGTTATAATGTGACTGCACTTATTGCTATAATCTGTGCTATTCCCTCTGTGTATGCTGTAAGAACAAGGCTTGATCCTTTTTGATGGAGGCTATTAGATTTGTGTGTGTGTGTGTGTGTGTGTGTGTATTTTGGAGAGTGAGTAGGATGTACACTGGACATTGAGGCATTGTGGCATTGTGGACATAAAGCGTGTAAACAAATGGTTGTGTGTTTGTGTCAGTGTGTGTGAGAGGGAGGAAGAGAGATGGAAAGAGTGGAAGGCAAAGAAAGAGAGAACAAGAGAAGTAAAGAGGAGGAGAATAAGAGAGATGAAAGAGGAGGATAAGGAGAGAGAGAGAGAGATTAAGAGAGGGAGCGTGGTTGTTTTAGCCTTGCCGCAGCGCTGTCTCTTAAAAGCCAGTGCAAGTGAATTAGCTGGGCTCTATTAAGGGTGAGGGTGTATTAAACGCACAGTAAATGAAGTGCATCAGCAGAGGGTCTGTTTCTAATTGGGATGGGATAATACACACTGCACCAGCTCCGCATATACCTCCTCTCAGCACACACACACACACACACACACACACATAGACAGAGTCAGAGAGAGAGAGAGGGAGGGAGATAAGCAAACTGCCCTTGCTGCTACTTCACCAACACACATGCACACACACACACACACACACACACACACTCACACAAACACACTGAGAAAGGGAAAGAGTGAAGGAGTGAGAGAAGCAAACTGTCTGTCCTTGTTTCACCTCCTGCACTTCTTTCGAGGATATCCTGGTTGGTATAAGGTCTTCCTCTGTCCTGTCCTATTAGAAGACAGTATTCTAATGAGCCACTTCCCTCTCACCATCATTATCCTCTGTCATCATTAGCCAGTCTTCCTCCTCGTGTTCAATTTGGGAAAAATGTTAAAATGTCAAACCGGTCAAATTGTTGCTTAGAATAGCCTCGGGGTGCTTTGGGAGTGGCTTTGTTTGTCGGTTTGTTTGTTTATTTGTTTGGATGAGGTGTTGTTTGTTTGTGTTGTCATAATGGCAGAGGTAAAGGCCTCAACCTGGCCTGGTTGAACTAAACAGTCTGCCACCCCCGCAATGAACTCCCTTACTTTCATCCCTCTATCTCTCTATCCCTCTATCCATCTGTCACTCTCTCTTTTTCTCTTGCTCTCTCTTTATCTGTGTCTCTCTCTGTTGGACTGTCTCTCAGTAAATAATACAACATGTGATAAGATGGCAACAAGCAGCAAGATAATCCAGGGCAGTAATTCTTCTGCATTTAAAAGACTATTTGCACCGCTAGACTATGAAAGCCGCTAAAAACTATTTGCACCACTAGGCTATGAAAGACTTACTAGTCTAGTGGGCATAAGGGGAAATAACTGACTGACTGACTCAAAAAAGCAAAAGTAATGCATTGAAAGGTAAACAGAAATAAAGGCAGCTTTCCAACATAGTTTAAAGAAAGCTGATGTGGTGCCCTAAATATTGCCTCTGTCTCAAAATGCTTTTCAAAATATACTAGATGTTTTTGCATATGTACAGATATGAAAGATCTAGATTATCAAATAAAACAGAATGAGGAAATTTCGCACTGGCAGTCTGCTGAAATAGGCCCATGTAAAGCATTTTAGGATTTTAGGATATGGCCTGTGTCATGAAATTATATATCCTGATCACATTGCACAGGCCCATGTGAAGTAGGCGCTAGTGTTTTAGTGCATCAGTGTGTGTATCAGTCTGTCACTCTTTCTCCCTCCTCTCTCTGCCTCCCTAAATTGAATGTCATGCCTCTGTATTGGGCCCTAACTTTAATGAATCATTTATGCCAGGCGTGTGATCTCGAACGAGCATAAATCGCCGGGCTGGCTGGCGCACGCCCCAGAGGCCAGGCGGCCGTATTGATTCGGGTGTCACTCGCCCAGACGAGGCGAATGCAGCCATAGGCTGAGATTTGGGAACTGGATTTAAATTCACATCACCAGTTTGTCAAACGACTTGGGACAATTTCGGTGGCAATTTGTATGGCCACTGCTACTCAACTGCAGCACAGTTTGCTGTGAAAAGTTTTAACCCTGAAGATGCAGACCTTGATTTTTTTTTCTTCTGTTTTTTTTAATCAAATCAGTTGTATTTCACCACACAAAGCATTTTTGTCTATGGTTAAGACGCTGTTAGCTGACAGTCTTGGCTTTGTAATGGGAAATAAACCAGGTCAGTCCACAGCTGCCATACCGTAGTCTTGTCCCATGACTGCACACTTCACTGTGACAGAGATAAAGGCCTCAGCCTGGCCTGGCACTCCTGAACTAAACAACTTGCAGCCTCCCCTCCAAACAAACACCTCAGTCTCCCTTCCTTCCTTCCTTCCATCCATCCCTCCCCCTTCTATCCACTGCTCATTCTCTCTCTCTCTCTCTCTCTCTCTCTCTCTCTCTCTCTCTCTCTCCCTCTCTTTCTCTCTCTGCCCACATAAAGCACATAAGACGCAGTCGGCCCATCAGTGTTGTTGGTTATGTAAGAGTAAAGACGTCATGTCTCGCCGTGTGTTTACTGTGTGAAGTAATATTGACGTGCAGCAGCACATTTTCCACCGTGCTGGCCATGTTGCGGTACCGCTGGGCACGTGATGTATTTTCTGTAGGGGGTTGTCATGACAACTCAACAGTATGTCCAATCAGTCGCTTCCCTTAATTCGCTCACCTTTACAAATCATCTGTGAATCATTACTATTCCTGAATTTCCTACTGGATAAATAAAGTAACTGTCTATCTATCCATCTGTCTATCTATTTGCTACCTATACAATGTATACACAGCATTTTTACATCACACAATTCTTAAACCATGTCACTCGGGCACCAGAAGTACATAACATGTTGGATGTTTAGCTCTCTCCCCCTGGCTGTGGATGGTGAGGGTGGCCTCTGCCATCTCGGCTCAGAATGTTGCCATGCCATGGCACAGTGTTTGCACACAGTGAGGGCCAACGGATGCACCATGCATGCTATTGGCAGTTTCCTCCGCAGAAATGTGTGTGTGTGCGAGTGTGTGTGTGTGTGTGTGTGTGTGTGTGTGTGTGTGTGTGTGTGTGTGTGTGTGTGTGCGTGTGTTTAGATGTAGCACCATCTTCAACCCAGCAGAGCCAGCTGGTGTGTTGGCAAAGCTGCTCTACAGGGGCTGTGTATTGTGTGGGGGTAATGATATGTGAGTTAATGCTGTAGGGGTGTAAAGCCTACGCTCATGCGCATGTGCGTACACACACACACACAAATAAACACATGCAGAGAGGGAGGGAGAGTGAGAGAGCTTGATGCAGATGCTCATGCAAATGCTGAATATATTTAATGTGATAAATTTGATGAGATTTCTTTGCATGCATGGCATATAAACTATATGCCAACATATGTAAATGTAAATAGTTCCTTATGGCCTCCAGACTGGCTGGGTGTTATTGTAAGAGCACACAACAATAGGGCTTGTTCATAATGCCTCTCTCTCTCTCTCTCTCTCCCTCTCTCTCTCTCTCTCTCTCTTTTTCTTTCTCTCTCTGTTGTGATACAGTGAGGAAGTCCAGCACTGATGGAGCTCATGACCTCAGATTAGATCAGACTCATCAGAATCAGTCTTTTTTTGGCTTAGGAAGGCTCCTGTTGGAATTACATGAACTGAAGACATTGGCTGATAAGAGCTATTCAGCTATTCGGTGCTCCGTTGAATTATCTTAACACTGCGGGTTTCTTTTCTCTTTCAAGTCCTTATAGAGACTTTGTCTCTATCTCAGTCTCCAAACGGACAGAGAAAAGCCACATAGGACAGAAAATATCAATACAGCCCCCTATTCTGCTCTCCTGAGTGTCCTCCATATCAGAGATGGAGGAGAGGACACCATTCCTGTGTCTGAATAAGAGAGGCCAATATGTACCCAGTAGCCTTGCTAAGATGCCATGGAAGGGCGGGACGAATGTTTGAAGACGGAGAGAGGGGATGAAGAAGAATGAAAAAAAGGGAAAAAATATTATACTGTAATATTAAGCATGGTTAATACATTGATTTTGAACAAAAAAAAATCATCTATGAGGTTAATACATGAGTGAGGGCTCTATACAGGATTGCATTTCTTTTCATCATTCTACTTGATCTGATCTGATTGTGATCCAAAAGCTGAGGTTGGGTGAGGGTGGGTGAGGTTAATACAAGGATGAGATCAGTGCATGGTTTTGTTTTTTTAGATTGCATAAAACACCGACATGGTGCAGCCTATATTCAGGAAACTACTGTACTGTCACATAACACAGAAAATGCATGTTAAGATAAGCACAACCTATAAAGAACACTATCATAATAGCTCATTAATGGTAACCTGGCTAAGATAGTGTGGAAGAGAGGGAAGTATGTGTGAAGAGAGGGGGGAGGAGAAGAATGAAAGAGAGAGGGAGAGAAAATGTTGTCATGCACAGTACAGAAATACATGTGCTGAGAAGCAAAAACTATGAGCAACATTGTGAATTGTAGACCTAATTAACATCAGAGGGGCTGAATATCACAGAACTGACTGTAAAGAGAGTGAAAGAAAGACAGAGGGAGAGAGGGGGGCGATAGATAGATAAAGAGAGTGAGTGAATGAAAGAGACACCAGACAATGGACATGACACACCCAGAATCCTAATTAACTCCACAGTAGATAGCATTTAGAACACAATTACCCAGAGAGATGACCTCTTGCACCTTGCCACCCTTTTAGATGCCCAGTCATAATCCCCTCCCACACACACACACAAACACACACACACACACATGTTGCACACACACAAACACGGCCTGTTCCAAAGGCCACTCGAAAGCCTAGATGCAACACCCACTGGCAGATCCCACAGCCATGACCACAAGGCTCCAGCCTCAGTATGCAGCCTCTGTTATTTGTGCGATTGAACCTACTGGAACATTCTCTTGGTAATGAGTAGCAAGCGCTCCCCCAGTGCTGCAGCAAGGCCTAATCTAATATCTGTGTTGGGACGCCCTGAGTCTGATCACACCACAACTCCCAGTGTGAGGGGCTCACAGCCATGCTGATACAGCGTGTAATTTATTTTTATTACCCTCATGCACACACAGCAACCCTGCAACACACACACACACACACACACTCTCACATACACATACAAACACAGACACACACACTGACATATACACAGACACACACATACGTACACAGAGCAGAGCACACAGTGTGCTTTTTTTTGTGTGTGTGTGTGTGTGAGGGGTTGGAGCAAGTGCAGCTTATTTCTGGGATGTTGTCTTCTGAGCATGCCAGAAGCCATTGTAATCTGTGTGTGTGTGTGTTGCAATGTTTGATCGTGTGGTCTTATATGGTTGTCTCTGTGTTTGTGTTAGAGCAGAACATAACCGTCCTGCATGTGTCACTGTGTTAGTATTTGCACAACACAAGATGTTTCTGAGTGGGAGGAGGTCAGCTAGGGTTAGTTTGGTATTTGGTTAGTAGGTTGGAGCATGTCCATGTGTGTGTGTGTGTGTATGTGTGTGTGTGTGTGTGTGTGTGTATTTGTCTGATGAGATACTAAAGGTAATTGTTGTATATGCAGGGTAGATGCATGCATGCATACATGAAGGTATCAAGAATAGAGACCTCTAAGATCAGATAGTAGAGATGTCATTCACAGACACACACACACACACACACACACACACGCACACGCACACAGATACATGCATTCATGTGCACACTCAGTGACAAATGTATGTGTGTTGTGTGTTTCTCATTGCGCAGACCCCCCTACTAACCTCTCTTAAGGTTGTTGTAAAATCTCTGTGTGCTGTGCCAGTGTAAACTGCCAGGAATTGCTAGTTGTTTTGAGAGATATGAAGACTGTGTGTGTGTGTGTGTGTGTGTGTGTGTGTGTGTGTGTGTGTGTGTTTGTGAAAGTGAGCTGCTAGGACTCCCTGTGGTCGTTGCGTATCGTAAGGTAAAGAGTTCTTCTCTGATGCCACAGTACTGCTTTGCTGTTATCTTTGAAGATGAAAGCCTAAATCAGTAGACTGCAGGACACACACACAAACACACACAAACACACACACACACACACACACACACACACATACACACACACACACACCTACACGCACACACATATACAGATTTACACACACACGCACACACACTACACTACTCTCTCCCAGTGTCCCACGAAACCTTGCCTATCTTCTTGTGTTTTCTTTCCCTTTCTCTTTTAATTTCCTAATAAAATATGCCCCGCCACCCGAAACTGGACAGGTCTGTTTTTCCAAGGGATAAGTACTGCCCCTATCATGGCCTGCATGGTTACTGTTGCTATGCACGGCCGTGACTCGCATTTGCAGATGTAGCCAATAAGCACACAGAAGGGATTGCAAGTTCTAAAAACAGCAGTCTATATTACACCAACCCAAAGCACCTAAGGGATGCACTGCTTAATGGCAAGCTCTCATCAGCCTTGGTGAAAATAACATTCAAAAGGAGATTTACTTCAATATGGAAATATATGCACAGAATTAAACAGTCAATATGGAAGATGCATTCATCAGATCACAGAATTGTGCAAACATGTTGTTAGGAGTAAGATGCATTCATCAGATCCCTGCGAGTACTTAGAAGAGATGCGATAAGCTTGAAAAGGGATGTTAGCCTGTGTGTTTGTGTGTGTATGCGCTTGTGTGTGTGTGTACCTGTGTGTGTGTGTGTATATGCGCTTGAATGTGTGTGTATGTACCTGTGTGTGTACCTGTGTGTGTGTGTGTGTATTTGCATATAAATGTGTACACGTGTGTGTGGATGTGTGTGTCAGTGTTTGTTTAGTACCTGTATTGTATGGCCATGTATGGTATGTACCTATGTACCTATGCAATAACCAGTACAAGAGATGGAACACTAGGATGCATGTCAGCGGTCTTGGTACTTTTTCATTTCAGCTCCTCTGCTTTTATCATTCACCCTGACCTAAAACATTCACTCCTCAAACACTCAGCCTCCTTTTATCTGTCTATACCTGTGGACCTGTGGTTTTGACTTATAATTTTCCACCTAGTCCAGACAGCCCCCGTTTTCTGACTCAGAGACTTCCATCAACGTGAAATAAAGTCACACAATGGACAGACACAGCATTCATCCCCTTGAAGAGATCTGATTTATGCAGTCAGTGTGCATGGCCAAACTCAAATGGCGTTTTATGGATGTGAACTGTGTAATTTATATGTTTAATGTGTGTGTGTGTGTGTGTGTGTGTCTGTGTGTGTTCATGTCACAGCATTTATTCACATGCAATTTGTTTGTGTAGTGCCGTATAGTTATATGTTTGACTACTGTGTGTGTGTGTGCATGTATGTGTGTGTGTGTGTGTTCACATCTGTGTGCACAACTGTATAAATGATCTAGACTGATATTAATGATGATGGCACTGCGTATATGTGCGTGTGTGTGCGTGCGTTTTGTGAGTTATATCTGACAGCAGTGGTCAGATATAAATTGTGTGAAATCTTTGTGTGTGTGTGTCCATGCCTAATAAGCCTACTCGGCTGCCACAATCAACCTCTTTGTGTGTGTGTGTGTGTGTGTGTGTGTGTGTGTGTGTGTGTGTGTGATGACAGCTCAGGGCAAGAGTAAGTGCTGTTCATTACCATTACCCTATCCTCTTCTTCGCCCCTTCTTGCTGCTCATCCAGAGTCTATAGACCGTTCTCTATAATTAACACCAGCATGAACCAACCAGTAGCAGCAACAGAGTTAGAGTTACCCACAGCAGCGCCTTTGTCTCCAGTTGCGCACCACAGTAAACCACACACACATACACACACACACAATAGCAGTACAGTAACAAACAGTACAGCACATAAGAGAACCCTGTTATGCAATTGTGTTATTTCAGCCTTCTGTCGGGCATGCCTCATAAAATAGGGAACAACAGAAATAGAGAGAGAGAGAGAGAGAGAGAGAGAGAGAGATGAGTCATCTGCATGGAGTGTCACTGGCGGTTTCTTCGCCGATCCTAAATGTTCTCACTTGCACACATTTGTTATTCATTGGGCAGATGTTTTCATCCCAAAGCAAGGTTTAAGTGAGGTGGATTTCATAACCAAAACAGCAGTAGGTTAAGGAGAAGCCATTGAAACTAGAGAGCTATCCTGGACTTCAGCGGCTAAATTGAGGACCAGTTGAATAGTGTGTACAATTCAATTCAGTTCCATTCAGTTTAATTTAATTCAATATGTTCTTGTTTAATACAATTGAGTTCGATTGAAGTAAATTCAAATGCTTTCCATGTAAGCCTGAGAGGTAATTCCAAGAAAGCAGATAGCGGTAAAGGATGCAACAGGACATGTACATGTGTGAGAGCTAACATAGACAGTACATAATTGGGAACCAGTTGAATAGTGTGCACAATTCAGTTTACTTCAATTCAATTTAGTCCAGTTCAATTCAATTCAATTCAATTCAATTCAATCTTGTTTCAAGTTTTTGCCATTTTTTACACTTGTCTCGATGCAATGTCTTCAAAACTCTTTACACTTAACATTTAAACACTTAACAAGAGAGTTGTTCTCTTTTGCATTGCTTGCAATTCATTGCTATTCAGCTCAAAAGCTCTGTTTGTCCCAGGTGTTTATGAGGACAATTTAGCTGCTGTGTGTCCTCACTTACTTCTTCCAGGAAGTGTGTATAAATAACATTTGGAAACAAACTCAAATGCTGTTTGAACAGATTTGGATTTGAGAGTTTGAAATCCCAAGTCAGGAAGTGAAGGATTTTTGTTTCTCCTTTTCTATAGGCCAAATAGTGATCTAAGGATGGGGAGGGGGAGAGAGGGGTGGGTGCAGTCTTGCGTGTGCTGCAGCAGGGACACTGCCCAAGCAGCGAGAAGAAGTGATTAATTTCCTAATCCCGTCTCAAGGAATAAGTGGAGGCCGATTGAGTGTCATCTGTGAGACAGCAAATACGAGAATCGAAAGAGACAGGATGATGAGAGTGTGTCTTTTTGTGTGTGTGTGTTTGTGTGTATGTGTGTGTGAGAGTGAGAGAGACAGAGTGTACATGTCCTTGTGCTTGTGTGTGTGTATGTGTGGGTGGCTGGTCTGTGTGTATATGTGTGTGTATCTGTGAGCCCTTGTGCCACTGTGCGTGTGTGTATGGGTGTGTCTGTGCGTCTCTGTCTGTTTGTGTGTGTGTGTGTGTGTGTGTGTGTGTGAGTCACAGTGTTCTTAATGTGAGGTCCTGTGCCTCTATGGCACTCCAGCCACTTGAGGAAAGTGATGGGAAGTGAAGGGGTTTTGCTGCTCTCCAAATGAACAAGCAGAGAACACACTCTCAGAGGTGAATGACAGCAGACCTCTGACACACTCTGCTCACAGAGACAGAGAGAGGGGGGGACGGGGACGTGGACGGAGAGAGCTAGAAAAGAGGAGACAGAGAAATTACTCAAATAGATAGATAGATGGATTGATGGATAGATAGATAACTGAGGGAGGGAGATGGAGAGAGAGAGATGAACAAGACAAGTAGAAGTAAAGAAAATAACAAAAATAGGAGAAAAGACATGATAATGGAACATAGCAAAACGAAAGTGAGACAAGAACAGAGAAAAAAGAAAGAATGAAAGAAAGAAAGAAAGAAAAAGAAAGAAAGAAAGGAGATGGTGCAGAAGGGAGGTGGTTAAATGTAAGCAAGAGGAAAACAGATTGTAACTGAGTAGGGCAGAGCTTAACATGCTCAGGTGCTAACACACAAGCATGAAACATGTTCTTCCTGCAGGAACCCAGAGATGGAGGGAGAGAGAGGGGGGCATTGAAATAGAGATGCAAGCCATAGATAGATGGAGCGAAGGAGAAGGAAGGAAAGTGCAAAAAGAAAGATGGAAAAAAGATAGTGAGAGAGGCAGAGATGAAGAGAGTAAGGAAAGAAAAAAGACAAAGTGAAAGAATGAGGGAACAAGAGGGAGAGGGAGAGAACAAGGCAACAGATCAGTTCCCGTGCATGTCAGAAGGGGATCTTGGTGCAATGCAGACGGTATTGCCATGGAAACGGGTGGAGTGAGGGAAAGAGAACATGAGGGGGAGAGAGAGAAAAAGAGATAGAGAGAGGGATAGAGAGAGAGAGAGAGAAAGGTATAGGGATGATGAACGTGAGACTAAATGTACAGGAACAAAGATGAGATGAGAGATGGGAGATGAGTGAAGGAGTATCAGAGAAACAATAGTCATCAAGAAGGATGTATTTGTGTTTGTGTGTGTGTGTGTGTGTGTCCCCACAGCAGATACTGGTGCAAATATTTGGGGAGATTTATATAGAGTGAGTGATAAAAAAGAATACAGAGAAACAGAATGAAAATAAAGAATGAGAAATTAATATGAAAGTGGAACAGAAGCAGAGTAGCACAGACCAAGTTGTCATCGAGTAGTCCAAGGTCAAGGTCCAGGTCACATTTTAAACAACCGAGGTTGACTCAAAGTGCTTTATAATTATTACTGTAATATATTTGAATAATTAATATTATAGAATATTATATGATTTAATCATGATGCATTGCATTAAGACAGTGGTTTGCATTATATGGGGTTTATATGTTCCTATCTGCTTTACCTACTCGTCTATGACAATAAACTACTGTACAAAGCCCATCTTTGGTATGTGGACAAAACAAGGCATTTAAGGATGTCATCTTGGGTTTTGGGAAACATTGATCTGATCATTTTTTTTTTTTTTACCATTTTGACATTTGATTGATCAAAAAAATACATTCAGTGAGAAATTAGTAATAAGATCAATCAACTATGAAACTCTTCATTAATTGTAGCCCTATTGAGATGTACTAGAGTTGTTGGAGGATATAGCGCATTAGACTCAGAGTTGTGAAGCAGTGTTTGGCAGCCCATCATAGTCTAATTTATGACACAGAAGTCTTAATATGCACCAAAAAAAATGATCTGACAGATACGTACTGATGTTTCAGTCTATTCTGTTTGCATAAACTGCATTTCTTTCATCAGTGACAATTCAGTTACATTTTGCTGTAGAAACAATGTCATCAAATCCTCCTACCCCTCAAACAACATACACGCCCACATAGAGAGAGAAGCTCTGGTGCAGGAATGCTAAGGAGTGTACGGTCTTCTCCATCTTCATCATATATTACTGAATATGATGTAGCAGACACGGCACTGCACTGATGTGTCCTCAATGTCCTCCATACTAAAACTCTGCTTGACAGAGCAAAACAGTTCTCAGCTGAACTTTACTGCCTGAAATCTGGGACTTTTTTAACAACAGTGCTCCCACCACAACCACTTTTTTTGTGGTAACTTACACCAACATCCTAAATTCTCAGCAATACGTATGGATTTCTTTTTAAATTAAAGGATAGAAACCAGTGGTGATCTCTGAAGAGTTTTGAGAGTTACTTTTGTTTTTGCTCTTTGGCGAGGTTCAGATGGAGGTACATCTTGTAAATTTGCCAAGCGATCATAGGGGGAGCAGGGAGTATTCATTTGCCCTGTAGTAAGCCATTTAAGTATGGGTGGCAAATTAATCACACATTTCTGCACAGTGCATCTGTGTTTACAAATAGTGGGAATATGTCTTAGTGTATGTGTTTACAAATAGCTTAGCATAGTTAAACCTACCTTTAAGGCTTCAATAACCAGTACATCCATGTTTGGACAAATTGCTCTCTACAAAAGTCCATTTAGTTTTAACAGGTTCATTCTGAACTGTCCTGTTGTGGTTGAGTGACAGAGAGTAGATTATGATGTGCTCTATTGTACTGATGTGCCCATGTAACCTGGGCTCTGGTGAAGATAAAAGAGCAATATCAAGTGTAGTGTTGTGATGTGGACAAAGTTCACTTCACAGTTGATAGTGGCTGAATCCCTATACCCCCCCCCCCATCCCAATCCTAAGGCCTGTAACCTGAATAACTTACTGTGACTGGCATGAGGCAGTCAATCAAAAAGCCGATATATGGCAGTTATATGTAAGTCTATGAGGGCTCAGAGCTGTCAGTTTAGGGCAATGCTGGTATTCAGCCAATGTATCTTTTTGTGCAGTGTGTTTTCTGCTTAGGAGCATCTGTTCATTATGAATCACCTTTGGCATTTGGATGGTGTGTGTGTGTGCTTGGTGACACCATTCGTGTAGTATCATCTCTGTCGGAGGTGGAGAGGTTACACAATTAGGTTGAGTTACATGAGGATGGCTCTCTTTCTCATCCCTCTGCTCTCTCACCTCCCCCCCCCCTCTCTCTCTTTCTCTCTCTCTCTCTCCCCAGTTTCTCATTCTTTTTTTACCCCCCTCCCTCTCTTCCTCTATTGGCTCTCTGTGTGAGTGGGCCAACTGAAGAGCCTCTTGTTGCCCCTCTTGTTTTTATTACATAGAAAGATTTCAAGTGATTGTTAACAGTACTGAGGATAGGGTTTTCGAGCTGTTTGTGTGTGTGTCTGTATGCTGTAGTGACTGTTGAGTGTGTGTGTGTGTGTATGTGTGTGTGTGTGTGTGTGTGTGTGTGTGTGTGTGTGTGTGCGCACTCTCGCATTTGTGTCTGTTTCAGTGCATGTGAGGCTGTCCAAGTATGTGAGACAGTGTGTGATAGTTTGTCTCTGGGTGTCGTCTGAGAAAGCATCATCTCTCCCCGCCCCCTCTCTTTCCCTAACCCCATCTTTCTCTCCACCCATCCCTCTCTTTCTCTTTCTCTCTCTCTCTCTTCCTCTCTCAATGTCTCTCTCTCTCTGTCTCTGTCACTCGACAGAGACTTCTGACTGCAGGCTTAAAAATAGAGATGGTGCACCCTAGCGCTCTTCCATTGTGCTCATTGCTCGTCATCCTTCTCCCTCAGTCCTTCCCTTCTTCCTCCCCCCCTCTCCCTCCCTCTCTCCTTCCCTCCATCTTTTTAGATGGTCTTTCTTTTAGTCTGCACATCTTCTCTTCATTCTCTCCTCTCTCCTTCTCTTGCTGTCACTCCATTATCACACTTGTTTTTTCCCCCTGTCTTGCTTTCCCTCGTCTTGCTCTCTGGCTCTGTCTCTCTATCCGTCTCTTTTTCTGTCTCCCTTCTTCTTTCCCTTCTCCAACTTTGTCTCTCCATCATTCATTCTCATTCTGTATCTTCATGGACTTCCCTCTTATTTTCTACTTCTCTCTCTCTCTTTCTCTTTCTCTGTTTCCACTTATATTTATATGTCATTTGTCTCTGTCTCTGTCTGTTGACTCCTTCTCATTTTTTCTGCTCAAACTTCTCCATCCTTCTCTCTCTCTCTCTCTCTGTTTCCTTCTCTTCTCCCTCACTCTCCCTCTTTCACCCACGCCCTCTACCCCTCCCTCCATCCCTCAGCCTCTCATCAGCTGCACTCATCGCCATGGTGATGGGATGTGCTCAATGTCTGTGTGTGTATATGTGCGTGTGTGTGTGTTTGTGTGTGCTGTGGTGTCAGATGCCGAGATGAAGGCCCTAATGAGTCCTTCTCCCCTCTCCTTCTCTATGGCTCACACAGATGCACACACACACACACACACACACACACACACACACACACACACACACATTGACATTTTGAAAATTTACTGTAGATGTGTGACTGCTGCTATATCTGAGAAACATCTCCTTTAGGAAACAGGCAAATCTCTCTCTGCTGTTAATTGTTTGTTTGTGTACCTGTTTTGCAGAATAGCGATGAAGGCATATTTTTTTAAAATGCAACATGCCCGTTGTTACGGTTGTAACCATACATGGTTTCCTAAAAGTGAATGTGGCTGTGTGTGTGTGTGTATGTGTGTTTGTGTGTGCTTCTGTAAACACTTCCTGCCTGAAGAAAAACTCAAGGAGTCCTGCCGCTGACCACTCTATGTGGGAGACTCTCCCAGAAATATCTGGCATTGATTAGTTCTGCCTTGTTTGGCAATGAGGTGGTATTTTTAGGAGCGGGTCGTCTAAAATGTCTGCTCTCCACGATATCACTTTCGTTGATAGGGTTGTTGCCACAGATACCAGACGGTACAATGTCTGCTGTGAGCCAGTGTGTGTGTATGTGTGTATATTTGTGTGCATATGTGTCTTTGTGCATGTGTGTGTGAGAGTGCGTCCGTGTCTGTGTGTATGTGCATTTGTGTGAGTGTGTGAGCGCTTTGTTTCCTGGAAAAGACACACATGCTGTATGCTAACACAGGTGCAGTTTCTCAGTAAAGCTAAATGAAAGGTTTTGTGTTTGCCTGTTTGTGGTTTGGATAGTTTGTGATATCTGCTGTCCTACTCTGTGTTTATATGACGAAGTGCTGGGTATGTCTATGCACCTGTATCAGTATGCTTACTAAATCCAGGTGTACAGTGTGTGTGTGTGTGTGTGTGTGTGTGTTTGTGTGTGTGTGTTTGCGTGTTTATCTTGGTGTGCAGTATTGTTAAATGTTGTGTGTGGGTGTGTGCGTGTGTCTGCATATGTACTTGTTTATCTTGGTGTGCAGTGTTACATGTTGTTTGCGTGTGTGTGTGTGTGTGTGTGTGTGTGCACATGTGTTTTTGCATCTGTTTTTGCAGTGTTACATGTATCTGTGTGTGTGTGTCTGTTGACACCATGAATCCAAGCCACAAAGGGGAGAGATTTTGTGTTGACTCTGGAGAGTCATCACATGCCCAGCCGACATTTAACACCTTGTGCCCCTCTGAGCTCAAACTCTCTCTCTTTCTCTCTTGGTCTCCCTCTCCCATCTCTCTATCTTTCTGTTTCTATCCCTCCTTTCTCTTATTCTCTATCGCTCTATCTCTCTATCTCTCTCTCATCCCTCTGCCTCTCTCTCTCATCCTTTAATATTTCATCAAAGCGTCCCTCAGGACACTGGCTCCTGCTGCTATGGCATTTACTGAGAAAGAGAGAGGGAGGGAGGGAGAGAGAGAGAAATAGAAAAAGAGGCAGGGAGAGAGAGGGAAAGAGAGAAGGAGGGAGTGAGACAGGAGGCATCATGAAGAGAAAGATGTAGATAGGGTAGATAGAGAAATAGATTGATGGATGGAAGAGAGAGAGGGAGGGATGGAAGGAAAGAGATAGACTGTGATGGAGGTATAGATAGACTGAGAAATGGCAAACGAGTGCTACAGAGTGGAGGAGAAAAGAGCGAAAGATAGAGAGAGGTAGAGATGGAAAAAGATGGAGAGAAAAGATAGAGTGTGTGTGAGAGAGGGAAGGAGAGTGAGAGAGAGAGATTGAGAGAGAAAAGATAATGTGAATGTGTAGAGAGAGGAAGAGAGAGATGGAGAGAGAGGGGTAGAGGTAGGAAGCAGGAGCACAGCAAAGTAGGGGGTTTGGAGAGAGAGCTCCAGAGGGAGACATATTGATATACCCCCTAGAGGAGCAGGAGGGATGGAGGGAGAGATAGATGATGGGAAGGAGAGGTGGGGTTGATGAGAGAGGAAGAGACAGAAAGAGTGAGAGAGGGAGAGAGAGGTGGGCTTGAGACAACAGAGGGACGGAGGGAGGGAAGGGGAGAGAGGCGGAGAAGGAGAGAGGGATAGAGAGACCGGGAGGAGAGTAAACAAAGGGATTGAGAGAGTAATAGAGACTGAAAGGCTGGGATGGAAAGAGAGGGATTGATGGATGTGGTTCTAGTGGCTTTGTGGCCCCCATGGGTCGACACTGTTTGTGTGTGTGTGTGTGTGTTTGTGTGTTTTGTATTTGTCCTTGTCTATTTGTGTGCTTACGCATGTAGTGTGTGGTCAGGCCTTTTTGTTGACGCTTTTGAGGTAATTCCTTCACTCTCCTTGGCTAGCAGACCATCGTTAAAGTGCCATTAAGAAAAACAGAGTCCAAGGACACACACACACACACACACACACACAGACCACCATGGTGCAGCTGGGAAACAGAAATCTATGGGATGCAGAAAGAGAGAAACAGAGAGAGAGAGGATGAAGACAGTGGTGTTAATTTCTGTCTACATGTAAGTTTATGATTGTAAGCTGTGGTGAAAATAAATATTTTGGTTTGCTGTCCACTTAAACAAATTGGGCTGTGTTTACTGCACAGAATATGCTCACTTGGTACACTATGTGTATT
>JAIFZK010000011.1:3370000-3502500 GCA_027481765.1 Tenualosa thibaudeaui
TTCTTCCCTCCTGCTCTGATTATTTTTTTCTGTGTGTGTGTGTGTGTTTGTGTGTGTTGATACTTGTTGCATGTTGTTACATGTTGCTACAGACACATTCAATCTATTGGTTAGCAGCAGGAAACAGTGCTGAATGTTGTACAGGCATATCGGTCACTCACCTGATATTCTCCCTAACCAAATACACTGTGTGCTAATTCCAGGTCAGGTCATTACAGTGTGCCTGTAGTTTGTAGCTGTTTGCGATGCTGAAGTGTATAGCACTCATAGTTTGGATAGTTTTCTTCAGGATTTGTTATTTATTGCATGTCTATTATTCAATATTGTTGTCATCTCTGTTCCCATAGAGTTTCAGTCAAATTCAGCTCAGTGTTTTGCACAGTCCTATTTTTACTGTGTGTGTGTGTGTGTGTGTGTGTGTGTGTGTGTGTGTGTGTGTGTGTGTGCATACTATGTTTATATTACACCTGCGATCTTTGTGTTCTTAGTGTCATGGTATACCAGTCCCTAGAACGGAGGGGTATTATTAAGTAAGTGGTCAAGTACTAAGTCTGGGTAAGTTATCCATGAGGAAGGTAAACTTACAGTAGCCTACAGGTTTTGTTTAACTAAGAGAACGAGGATTCCAGGTTATTCCATTATCAGGTTTACAACCTCTGACTTAACTTACCACTGCCACTTAACAACCTACTTGTAATACCCCTCAGCTGTTCCCCATGAGTTAACAGTCTGTATAGCAAGTGTGGAGTGAGGGTCACTTTCCGTCGTTTGCCCAGGCACACTAGCGCTGAAATGTTTCAACTGACAAGCATTCAACAAAAAATTGATTTATTGAATGGTGCTGATGAAAATAGAACTGAATGGTAATCTACAGGGGGTAGAGGAAGGGTTTGTCAGTGTTGTGGGGACCTTGTACTGAAAACAGTGGAATCTAAAGTTATCTGACTTGCATGTCAAAGCTAAAGATAAAGTTTACAGGTATTTAAAAGATGCTTTTATTCAAAGCAATAGGGAGTCACAACACAGGGTCTGGGAATCAAACCTGGGATGACCAACTGTAAGTCATGTAATGGTTAAAGAAAAATAGCCCAAAACCTATTAGCTAGTGCAAGAGAACCTGACAGTAAACAGCCCTTGGGAGTGCTGTGAGGTCCCTCTGGACCGGTCATCTCTGTCCTGCTATGCCCTCCTCTGGTGAGTTGTTCTGGTGGGGAAACATTGTGGGGAAGGAGGCTGAGTGTGTAAGCACCACCTCCCCCCCTCTCTCTCTGTATCTCTCTCCCTCTCTCTCTCTGCCTGCTAACCGTGCTCAGGGGATTAGGAGGGGCCTGATCCTGCCAGTGATTATGGAGCCATCGCTCTCTGTAACAGCACAGTCTACATCACCTTCACCATGTCATCTTTTTGGCTGACGCCGCCGCCCAGAGTCTCTCTTCTTTACTGCGGTGGCCAGTGCTAGACCAGTGCTCTCTCTCTCTCTCCCTGCTCACCTCTCTTCTCCTCTTCTTCTCTTTTATTCTTTCTACCAGTGTCAGCATAGCTGGAATCCCAGCCTCTCTCTCTCTCATCCCTTTTCTCTCCTCTCCAGCCCTTCCTTCA
Organism: Tenualosa thibaudeaui; assembly: GCA_027481765.1. NCBI lineage: Eukaryota > Metazoa > Chordata > Actinopteri > Clupeiformes > Clupeidae > Tenualosa > Tenualosa thibaudeaui. The sequence continues at coordinate 3,371,600 of JAIFZK010000011.1, forward strand.
TCCCCCCTTCCCCACACCCAACCCCCTCCTCATTTCTTATGGTGCAGTCAGCAAACTGGGCATAGCCAAGCTCATCCCCCCAAATAGCCTGGCCTCCCACAATGATGTGCTTCTGGCAATACACACACACAGTGTGTTTGTGTGTGTGCGTGCAGGCTGTTGGTGTGGTTTGCCTTTTGAGCGTAGGTGCCAATCTGCGCTATTCTCCCTCTGTGAGAGAATGGGCTGGAATTGGCTACAGCAGCCACTGAAAGGGCAAAGATATATTTTACACACTCTTCTTTTAAAATACCACGCAAATGTGCTGACTGTTTACAGAGAGAGAGAGAGAGAGAGAAAGAGTGAGAGAGAGAGAGAGAGGTAAAGCAATGGGACTCAGCTCTGGCACGGATGCTTAGGATGCCGTTCAAAGGCAAAGCAGGAAAACATTCTGTATTTGTGTAAGACCGTCTTTTGAACGTTTTATGAGCATGGTGGCATCTGCAGTGTTTGTGATAATCAGTCTAGACTAATTGTTTAGTTTTTTTTTATTCTGTGACATTTATCTCCTGTTGAAGCTGGTATGAAAGGCTGATTTTTTTCTTTGGATAACCTTAAAGGACCTGCTACCACCTACATAAGTGATGTGGGTGAGACATTTTAAGAAATCTAGGCCAGGAAAACACTTGTGCTAAATATCAGTATATTGTATATTCATATGTGAGTAGGCTATGGTGTATATTGTATAATATATTTAGCAACATTAAATGCTTTACACAATGTGAGTAGGAGGCTACAGCTTTGAATATATTGTGATGCTGTTTTACTAACTATCACCAACTCTCTTTCTCTCGTGTGTTTGTGTGTGTGTGTGTGTGTGTGTGTGTTACAGATGGTGGGACAAAGAAGCTACGCAGCACGATCAGGCGGAGCACCGAGACCGGCATTGCCGTGGAAATGCGTAACCGTGTCACCCGGCAGGGCAGCAAGGAGTCCACAGACGGCAGCACCAACAGCAACAGCTCCGACGGAACGTGAGTCAGCCAGTCCGAACTCACGGCAGCGCTGAAAAACCAATGAGCTCAACAACAACAAGATTACATTCATCAGCATTTTTCTAGGCACCAAAAATGCTTTATTGACCATTTCAAGAGAGTTTTATTATTAGCATCACAGCTGTTCCCACAGTGTCTCCATTGTAACATTCTGTATGTTATCGTAATGTAGTGGAAATAGTATGGGAATGAAATAGAACGTTTAAGCATTGTTTTAGTTCATCATTGAAATGGTCCCCTGATTGGGCAGAACTTAACTACAACTACTATCAATGGACAGCATCCACTGGGTGCTGTCAAACCCACTCAACCTGTAGATCTGTGCATGTAGAGTATGCACACATGTAGTAAAACGTGTTCCGTGTTTCACTGTGAACTTGTCACCTTTTAATTTAGTCATTTATTCCCCTCCTGTTCCAAGACCAGAAAGGCTGGCGTTCAGGGTGACTGATTTGGCCCTAAAACCGTCTCATGACCTGTAATGAATGAGATTTATAACAGTCTATAAAGATGCAGTTACCTTCCTCGTTCCTCTCACTTAACCTTTGACAGGAGCTCTGGCTAGCAGAGTAGCCGAGCCCCATTGCAGTCAATATGCTGTGAAAATGGCTGCATATCATGGTCTGTCTGTCTACATTCTCTTTATCTATGTATCTTCCCCCACTCTCTAACTCTCTTTGTCTCACTCTCCCTGTCTCTTTTTCTTGCTTTCCTTTTCTCTCTATCTGCCCCCTCTCTCTATGTATCCGTCACTCTCTCCCCTCTCTCCCTGCCCCACTCTCCCTGTCTCTCTCTCTCTCTCTGTCTTTCCTGCAGGTTTATATTCCCCACTACACGCCTGGGTCCAGAGTCTCAGTTCAGTGACTTTCTGGACGGCCTTGGACCCGCCCAGATTGTGGGACGGCAAACGTTAGCGACACCTCCCATGGGTGAGAATCCTTGTTTACTGTCATTTTTAAATTAGGGAATTAGGGAAAAGTGACTCCACCAAAAGAACCACTAATAAAGATTCAGGCTGATAATTATATTGAAGCACTATTGGTATTTCATTATGAGGTTGCAAGTGTTTTTGAAGATAAAGATGCACACTTGCTCAGCCATAAACACATGCTTTGTAATTAAAATGTGGAGCAATGAGGCTAGTAGTGGGCAGTATACCCATCAACCACATTTTTTCTAATTCGCTTGCACCATCTAGTGGTCACAATGCAACATACAACTTACAGTAATAAACTGATGAAAGTTGGAAGTAGAAGGTTGTCGTTTTATTGGTAGTAAAGTGTCAAGGAGTTGTCACTCCTTGACAGGAGAACTGTCAAATAGTTTTGCAAGGTCTGACGTCATATGAATACTAGTATAAACTCACCTGAATCACCCACCCGAATGAGGCTGTAAAATCGCTGGGAGTAATCTGCTTTTTTATGGACAAGAGCAACTAAAGCAACAAGTGACAAAACTTAAGACTTGAGTGACTAAAAAAAATTGCAAATCGAAATTAGATATGACACATTTTGGCTGTAAATGAAATGTGAATGGGTGATTTGAGTGACATGAACAAATACAGAAAATTTAGCAGGGATTTTTACTAGCGGCAAAAAGTATTTTACAGCTTTAGTAGCTCTTGGTGTGAATGCACAGTAAGCCTCAAATGACATGTCTCATCGCATCAGAATGTCTCAGTGCATGTCTGTGTGTGTATGTGAGTTCAGCTTTTTACAAATCGGTTCATGATGTGTCATCCTGCAGGTGATGTCCACGTTGGGGTGGTGGACAGGGAAGGTCAGCTGGAGGTGGAGATTAATCAGGCACGAGGTCTGACCCCAAAACCTGGCTCAAAGAACATTCCTGGTGAGGAGCCTTAAAGGAGCTCTGTCACTTCTGTCACTCTTGAGTTAATCTTGAATACAGCTTCTATATTCCCTTGCATTGTATTTTTGTATACAGCAAGCAACGCATGGGTAGAATGTGATGTTTTACATACTTCAGTTGACATAATGTATGTCTGACATTGTGTCAACACGATTTGGTCTTCACACTCCATTAATCCTAGTTTATGTTCCAAAAAGGTTATTATAAAAACATATGGCTTGTTTAATTAAAGCAACACAATGTGTAACTTTTCGCTGCTTTTTGAGGTATGCTTTTTATCACACCATTCATTTTGGCGCCATCGCCAAATTAATTTGGATGACATTTAGTCACATGAAGGATGGATAAACACAAGTGTTATTCCAACCAGCCATCCAGGATATCCACTGTTTAGTGGAAACCACCACAAATGACAGCATGACATTGGTGACTGTATTGCCATCAGACATTAATTAGCATCTGCTAGCAATACCAGTAAGCCTCTGGAAAATGTTTGGAAGGTTTTGTGTGCCTTTCACGTAGCTAGTCCACTAGTTTTACACCAGAAACTTTGTAGTGTTGTTTTAAGGTCTGTAAATATGAGGTGAGACCTATAGGAGAGATATAGGACCTACAGTAAACCTTATCTGTGTGCTGTCCACCAGCAACATATGTGAAGGTCTATGTTCTGGAGAATGGAGCATGTCTGGCGAAGAAGAAGACCAAAGTGATAAAGAAGACACTGGACCCGTCCTTCCAGCAGTCCCTGCTTTTCGACGAGAGTCCCCAGGGCAAAGTCTTACAGGTGGGAACACAGGAACCAACTGGCCACAGATGAGGAGACACTTTCTCAGTGCTTGGGGATTCATTTTATACTTTGACCGAAAAAAAAAAGCCTAGTCAAAAAAAAGTAAAAATAAAAAGTGATTGTCACCCTCTTTTACATGTTTATATGTTTACATATTTTAAAGACAGTGGCCAATATTAGAATGTAAATATTGTATCTGTTTGAGTCTCTCTTCCTCTCACATTCATATCTCTCGTTCTCCTTCCACACACAGGTGATTGTGTGGGGTGATTATGGCCGCATGGACACCAAATGCTTCATGGGAATGGCTCAGATCCTGCTGGAGGACCTGGACCTGTCGTCTATGGTGAGCGGCTGGTACAAGCTGTTCCCCACTTCCTCTCTGGCCGACCCCAGCATCGGGCCGCTGACCCGACGCCTTTCCCAGTCCTCCCTGGAGAGTGCCACCAGCCCCTCCTGCACCTAGAGGCCAAGGGCAAGGCACCAGCACTGGAGGAAGGGGGTGGGTTTGGGTGGGGTGGGTGGTTTGGGGATGGGGGTTGGGGAGGGGGAGAACCGAACAACCCACCTGCCCCCTACCCCAGACCCTCCACACACACTCACTCATACCCTGATGGCCCTGACATCCAACATGCCCTTTGCTCCTCCTAAATGCCTACTGCGAAATAAGAAGATGCTGCAAGCCCAGTGGGGTATATAAGATTAGTCCCCACAAAACCAGTCCCACACACATTAACGTAATATAGTCCCATAAAAATATACATGCACATGTGCACATACACACACACACATACACACACACACACACACACACACACACACACACACACAGGCAGACCCAACCAACACATGAGCACACATAGCCCTTACATGTAGCCCCACATACTCTTATGTACCCTCACATATACCTGTACACACACACACACACACACACACACACACACACACACACACACAAATACATACAACTCATTCAAAATGAGCATTTATTCTGGCAAACACATTTTTTGCTGGATATTCTGGCACAAAAAAGACATTCAAGTATAGACAAACACACTCATACACGTTCTTATCCCCACTCAGCCAAAATTTGAATTCTACCAACAGATATGCCATGGTCTAATATCTCAGCTCTGTCCTATGGTACACATACACCTTGCTCTTACTATAATGATGCCGTCTATCTCTGAAGGGGAAAAACAAGATGTAGCAGCACTCACATTTATTTCCCCTGCAGGCACCCTGCCACACACATACACACACACACACACACACACACAAATATGAAAGGGCGCTTGTTGATTTTCAAGGTACTTCTTTCCTAGGGTCACCCCAGGGTCATTCCGATGCCAGTCTTTGACCTCTCTATGCCAAATCCCATAAGAAGTTTATTTTTAAAGCCAAAGCTAATTATTATTATTGTTATTATTATTATTTAACACTAATAATTCTGGTAATAATGATAGTAATAACTTTGTCAGTGTAGAAGTATTGATATGTAGCATAGTCATTGACTTAGATGAGATGCAAAAAAAAGAAAACATGTTTTAACAGTCAGTACTAGCAGTCAAAGTCAGGGCTCTCTGTTATGTGAGGTAGCGAAAAACGCGAACTTTCCCTAACACAGAGTTTCTCAATGTGTAGATAACTTAGACGATGTTTGTGATCCTGTATGTATTGCTAACAGCATTCTGCACGTTTTGTTATTTTCTTGGAACCTCTGTAAACAAAAAAAGAAAATGTGTGCTATTTTTTAGATTGCCATTAATAGACTAGAGATGGTAGTTGATTTATTTTGCTGAAGTTGAACACTGTTTTGTCTGGGAACCGTGAGAAGCACTGACACAGAAATATCAAGGTGTCCAGATGCTCTCAGTGTGTGTTGAGGACAGTTTCAAGTAGTGGTCTTAAACCAGCAACCTTCCTGGCACACAGGAAAATTAACATGGGAAACAGCAGCATAGCCAATACAGTGGAATGTCAGCTACAGAAAAGCCTACCCTGAAGGACTCTCACAGCTTAGACTGTGGGATATGTAGTCTTGCAGTAGGGAAATGTAGTCTGTAGAGCTGGGTCGCACTTCACCAGCGTCCCCTACCAAACATCCACCCACCCTTGTAAACTGACTCCAGAACTGAGACGCTCAGAGGTGTCCTCCACCTTGCTGTCCCTGGACCTCTCCTTCTCATTGATGAAAACAAACAGCTCCATGTCAGTCCTTCCTCTTGAGGACTTTGTTTCTACCGGACCTAAGCTCTTAGTGCTTAGGTTACCCATTGCTGGACTGTTGCTCCGAGTCCAGGAAGACAAACGGCTATGTTCCCACTAGTCACGAGAACCAGCCTCCATACTAGTACCAGTCTCAATACAAGGCCCCTGGCTCTGGAGCTCCATAGTTGGCCCTTAGAGTCTGTGAGCAAATTGTGCCACTCCAAGGGGAAAAAAAGGAAAACACAAAAACAGTCTTCGGGAACTACCCTCTGTGAACAATTCTGGGCAACACAAACACGGTGTCAGTCTTTCTCTCTCACTTCCTTTCATCGTGGTCTGTGTGTGTAGTTGCCACCACAGAGGAGGTCTCGACAGTACTCAGTATGGACAGCCATTAGAGAGGCTTACTGAATGTCTCTGTCTGGCTCTGGGAGCAGCCCTGTCTAAGAGCCTCAGATCAGATCAGCTAAAAATCAAAATGATATGACAGTTTTTTCCTCTCATTCTGATTTTGACTGTGATCATTCGGCCAGTTTTAATTCTTGACTCAACTTGTTCGCGGTGGCACTTTTACAACTTGTTGTGTAATTCCAAACTCTGTCATGTCATCCATCCCCTGTCAGCTCTCAGAGTCAACACATCATCATCATAATCATCATCTGATGCCAAGACTTTGGTGAAGCATGAGAGATTTCTCCAAATCTACGGTTTGACTTCCAGAGACTCTATGGATAGCCACAGAGTCTAGTGTAATAGATGGTGCTTACCCCAGGGCTGTCCTCAGTCTAACATTGTCCACCATAGCTTTAGTTTAGCCCCACTACAAACTGACGCTGATGCGTGTGAAGAAGTGACATGACATGAACAGTTGTGAATATAGTTTGGGTTATTGAAATATATTTATTTTATTTACACCATAGTGGTTGTTACTTAACACCTCTCCAGCACAATCCTATTCTGGTCCATTGCTTTGGTCAGGTTTTATTGCTTTCTTTGTTTCTTTTTTCCTTGTTTGTTTCTTTTTTTTTTTTTTTTTTTTAAAACCATTCCAGTCTGAGGATTTGGGCATCGTCTTTCTACCTGAAAAGCGTCCTTTTACTGAACTTAATGCATGTACATCTCCTCCGCTTGACCTGAGCTTGCTTTCTGGTAAACTATTCTAATTTTGAACATGAATATCAATATGTGGTATTAGTGCGTATCTGTAGTAAGTCATTGTTGAGCTGTAAAATCAAATAGCTTTTATTTGGTGAGTTTAGACTACACCAATGCACTTTTATTCTGGTTATTTATAGACTGTGTTTTGAAAATGTTATTATAATATTTCCCGTCCAGTTATTATCTGTACATAAACTGGGGACGGAGTACTTGCTCCATCAAAAGGGAATTGGATGCTTCTGGAGTATTCCGTATTCATGTGTTTATGTCCCCGTTTGGACTATTTCCTTGTTCTCATGATGAACCTTTAAGCTTTTATCTCAACTCAGAGGAGTCACACACACACACTCTCTCTCTTTCTCTCTTTGCACTGGTTAAAACAGTAGCTGTCAGTCTTCTTTCATACACATCACTCATCAGATTTTGTAAGAAATGTAAAATTATTCTTTTTATGGAGCTTAAAACAGAGACGCTTCTGGTTATTTAGATTTGATTTTTCAAGTATACTCTTAGTTTACTGTGGAGTTACAGAGTCAAATGATGATTTTTACTGACGTCTAGGCCTACTGAGCTTATTTGCATTGAATTAACTTGGCTTTTGTGTTCTTATTTTTCATCCTTCATCCAATTTTGCTCTTGTGAAAAAAAGCAAACTTCCAAATGTTATTTAAAGAGAACTTTTATTTATTTTTTGAAGAAAACAAAATATTGAATTTATTAATGCTGTACTTGTATGACTTGCTTTCATGTTGAATGTCACTGGGCTCCAAATGAAGGATTTCTCAGTTAACTCCCCAAAATTTCAAGAAGTGGGAAATTTGGTTGTCTAGTTCAGGCAAAAGACTGAATTTAATCAGAAGAAAAAGACTCACCCTCCATTTCTTGGTGCACTATGGGAAATACGAAGGCTAGCGAAAGCCTCTGAGTAGTGTCCATGACAACAGTGTTCCAGTTGGGCTGGTTTGTCATGAAAGATGACATTTACTTAATGTCAGTGATTAATTAACACTTTTTCTGTCTGTGATATACTTTTGACTTGTAAAAAAACAGCTTTTAGAAACGGAAACATTATTATGGGAGGGCAGGCTCAAAGCCACAAAGTAGTGTTTGAACTTTTTTCTCTTTGTTGTTGATATCAAATACCAGTGATTGTTTATTTAGTCACTCTGAGTTAGACACTGAACAACTAACAATTGAATCTAGTCTGTTGAGAAAATTTGACATGTCTCCTTTGTGCCCCAACAGACACTTCCTTTGTCGACATGTGTTTGTACGATAGTGGAGTGAGAGGGTGAACTAATCCATGTGCGAAAAAAAGACAGTATGGGCATATATATATATAGTTATATATTTTTTTGATATTTGCACAATATTGTGAGTAGCACCTTTATAACCACTGATGGACTTATCTATATGGACGAGAACAGCATTAAAGTAATTGCATTATTTAGTTGAAAAGGAAAAAAAAATTGTAAAAAAAGTAAATTGTACTGAAAATGTATTGAGAAACAAAAGAATTGAATTACTTTGCAGCTGAATGTTTTTGTCCATGGTATACACAACTATGACATGATTATGATCTTTGTCAGTGTGATGTTCATGTTCATGGAACTAGAGATTGTTTGTGTCTCTTATTGTTGATGATTACCTTCATTCATGTTACAGCAGGTTTTACTGAGTACAAATACTGTATGATAGAGTGTATCCATGAACCTTATCTCAACCTATACTCTTTCCATTGGACATTCCCTCCAAATAAAGATCAGTCAAATAGGACATATTTAGAATTCCCAATTTAAACTAAAAGAAATAGACCCCCCCAAAAATAAAAATATAAGATAAAAAGATAAATGAAACCCAATTTGATCCTTATTGGAAACTTATTGAGGTCTGAAATGCTCAAGGTCAAGCTTACCCCTGTGTATTAAGTGATACACTGTATAGTCTGTTCTTTGCATAGGTCACTGTATATGGGACTGTACATTAGGTATAAATATATATATATATATATGGTGAGATATATCTTTTATATAATGTAGTTACCTAATTAACACAGTTGTTGAACAAGGAAGTTTGCCTCCTCATCAGATATAAATTTGGAGAGGTAGATGAGATCTAAGGAAAAAACAAAACAACAAAAGCAAAGAGAAAAATCATTCAAAAGCTGAATGGCTCCTCCTGTCTGGACATGTGTTTTCCTTACCCTGGTTATAACCTCTGTCAGGTCCAAGCTCATCAATGGTAAATTCAGCATCTTGTCAACTAGGGTTTAGTCCCAGGGCAGTTTGATAGTGTGTGTGCTGATCAGGAGTGGCAGGCAGGTCGAGAAGAGATACAGAAGTCAGACATTGGAGCAGTTTGGGCAGGTTGCTGGGCCATGTTTTGGGGTTTCCACCTTGTTGTCTGTCGTTGGAGGGAGATGGTGCAGATATATAGTGAGCCTTGGACCTTGCTGACATGAAATTATTCGGGTGGATCGCATTTTTTCGCGTTTTTTTGTCAGGTGGGCTACAGGAGAGGGCAGTTATTTACACACACATACACACATTTGCTTCACAAAGAGGATTTTTTTAGATATTTCTCGAAGATGTCCTATTCTCAAGAATGCTTTGGAAAGGTTTCCAGACACCACAGAAAAAGCATTGAGCACTCGAAATGTGTTTTGGATGGACCCATGTCTTATAAAGAAAAAATATTATGGGATATATTTTCCCACTGTCCCTCTATATTATTTATTGAGATGTATGTATATAAGATATACTTGCTAGTGTTTTAAAAGATGACTTGCAAGGAATGACTAATGTATTTGCTATGTGTATATTGTTTATGGAAGGAAAGGTCAAGGTTTGTCTGTTGACTTGGTTATGAGTGTGTGTATCTGGTTACCATATAGAGGATGGCCACAGTAGCACAGATATAGTAGGTTTTGGTCTTGGTCCTCCTAAGACAGGCTTCCAAGTGCACATTCACATAAAGAGAGGAATATGATGGCAGACAATCAGACTGGCTTGGATTGTGCTTTTCTTGTATTGCTTGCCTGGCTGGTATGCTCTTCAGAATGCTGCTGTCGTTACAGATGGCAGGAAAGGGAGAGGCCGGGGGTTTGTCATAGAGGTTTACTGATTGGCTGCCATTAAAAAAGTTTTTTAAAAAGTCCACTTGTTGATGGGTTGGCCCCTGTTTTGGAAATTCTATGGCTTTTCAATGGCATCTTTCCATTTGTGGAGATTGTGTGTTTATATGCGCTAACCTCTGACCAGGTTTTATTGATATATTTAGAAGTATGGTATATTCGAGATTTTATTTTATTTTTGTAAACAGTGTGACAGATGATGTATCGGAGACTGGTTCAACGACAGTTGCTGGGTTGAATTCTGCCTTGGAATTCATTCAATGAGGGCTTGTGAAGTAAGTTGCCTTACTTTATTTATGATGTAATTTTTACTGCAGTAGCACGAGCACATGTTCGAAAAATTGAAAGAGAAGCTGTTTAAGTATCGTAAGTTAGTATTTGCTGAGAAATTATGAATGTATTCATAAATCTTTTCACTTGATTTTGGTTAGTGCTTATGTCTTGTTGTGGATGATGTTATTGAGACCCCAATGGGTAGGACAAACTGCCCTTTATCACAGATATTTCTATTTACCAACCTACCTTTGTTAAAGAGGCTTTGTAAAAACTTGACTTTTTGCACCCCATCTAAGAATTTCTATTTTAATCAAAGATGTCTGGCATGAAAGCATTGGAAGATGATGTATTAATTGACTGTATTGCTGCCAGATATACACATTTGTAATGAAATTGTAGTTAAATTGAAACTTGCATGGTTACTTAAGAAAACTGCTCTTTTATGGTCTTGACAAAAGTGATGTATTCCACTGATAATTATAGTATATTAATGGGAATTTTCTGAAACATTGTGAGAACTATGACCAGGAATTCATTGTAGCATGCGATCGGACTTACTAACTCTGGCTAAATCTTTTTCCTTGCAATAACTTGAGTCCGTGAACCTGACTAACCCTGGCTGTTTAAAGCTGGCTTCCTCTTAAGAAGGGTTTTCTGGCCACAGAATACCTCATCTTTTGTATTAGTTGACTTTGCACTACTAGAAGGACTTAAACAGATTTTTTTTTTGTTTGTTTCCTTTGGATACAATTTGCTGAAAGCATGCAGGTTCAGAAAATGAGACCGAATAGCTTGAGAAAAACAAACAAAACACATCTGTTGAGAGTACAGCCCACGTCTGTCTTTCATGTAGCACCGTTGACTATGTTTTTGCCTTTATAAAACTACATTCCCGAGTTCAAAATCTCCATCAGCATATTTATTGTCCTTCTGTTATTGTTATCAGAACAGCACAAGCAGTTGAGCGGCCAAATTGATGTTTAAACATAAAATTAAATCACCACAAGGAACAAGGACTATAAGACACAAAAGATATTATTGTGTAAGAATTAAGCAGAATTGTACTGATTGGGTTATTGTAAAAGAGGCCACAATGATAGCACTTTTGGGCCTCTTCATCTGAAGCACAGGTGCACATTAGGAAGCTCCAGATATGACCAAGATCCATCTGTAGTCAATACTTCTATTAGGAAAGATTTACGTGCTTTCTCCTCCTGCCCTTATATAAAGAAGGCATTGGCAAGCCAGGAGGGCACATGTTGATGCATATGAAAACCATACAAGCAACTCACATGTATAAGAAGGGAGCTGTAATTTTATACTTGTGCTTTGTAAATGTTTTCTATGTGCAGTATTTGATAATGTAAAACTGGTATTTTTGTGGTTTGTACGCGGCAGAGTTGATTATTTAAAAGTGCACGTAGTTTTGTACGAAAAGAAAAAAAAATCTTCTCCTCCAATCACACATAGAAATTTGGATTCAAAATTCTGTATCTGCATGCCTCTTTTGACAGCTGGGAGCAAAGTCAATAAAGTTTTATTTGAACCATCTCTGGCGTGTGCAATCATTGTGGTATACAGTCAGTGGAATCCAATTCCAGTAATCATTTGAGGACAAACTCTTTCATGCCTGAGCTTTTTAACATCTAGTTAAGTGTTGTAAGTGATTTTCTTGACTTCTTACAAAGTTATTCAAATTACTGCCTTGGGAATTTCTACAGCAGCACAGCACAGAATTTAATGACTGCGATTTAAGCAAGGCATTATAGACAAACAAAAACAAACCCACAAGTTCCAATTTTGGATACATTTTTCTTTTATGTCACATATATCGCAAGCCAGGCTTTTAATGATGCATTACATGTTTATTATTCTAAAAATGGTTTTAAAAAGGAAGATATAGTTGAACAACTTATTTTATGTATTCCAACTATACTCCACATATTATACATCAAGGTGAGGCATCATTTATACAAAGATAGAATGCAAAAAAGTCAAATGAATCCATGAACAAATATTAATATTAATAAAAAGTTGTACATTCCTTGAGAGTGCTGATATTTCACAGAAGAGAAGCAAAAGGTCCCATGCATCTGCAGGGACTAGCCTATGGGAAAAATCTGATCAGACACAGTAGCACCTTTACACCAAGAGGGGGCGATGTTGGTTCTATTGAAGTCACAGATTTTTTTTTTTTTTTTTTGAATGAAGTGCCTGCCTTCTTTTTCATTTTAGAATAAATAATCAAGCAACACTACTGCACACCATGCAATAATATTGCACAACATATCAATCAAACAGTAGCCTAATTAGCCACTAATCAGTATCTGTCTTATACTATAGTCAGCTTCTTAGCCTTTTAGCCCCATGACAGCAGGTCTCGGTTGCACAGAGAGGTTAGTTGATAGCAAATGAGCTTCCTTAAGGACTCACTGTGACAGACACATTCATCTCTCTGGCCTGACAAGATCACTCATTTGGCTCTCTGAACCCATTTAGTGCAAGCCGAGTTGATATGAATCGGATGTCGGTGAAGGAACATAATCTAATCTGTCCAATCCCAAGGCCCCCCCCAGGATCCTATCAAATCCAATACAATTTGAGAGGCAGTGCTCTAGAGACTACACTGTTTGTTGTCAATGTCTACAACTGTGGATGTGATAGATATACTCACTTGCCTCCGAGCTTGCAGAATTAGCCAGTGAGATACAGTCACAGTGTGCGTAAGCCTTACAACATCGCCCGTCACTACTGTTGCTGTCCACGCCACTGCTCCAATATTGCTGTACGTGAATCGATGTGCAGAAACTCAGTTTGTCTGGGCTTATGTGTCCACGTGCAGTGGCACACTAGCTTAGTCAGACGCACTAAGATCAGACTGATGCCAAGGCTGTATCTCTCCCCCTCTCACTCGTGCGTGTGTGCGCGCGCGCACGCACACACACACACACACACACACACACACACACACACACACACACACACACACACACACACACACACACACACACACACACACACACACACGGCTAACCTAACCTAAACCACCATCAAATGCCTAAGATTGATGCAACACACAAACACACACTGCAAATATCAGAGGAGCACTAACAGCCTGACAAGCAATAAGCGTTACTGGATGTATTGCAAGGTCTGCTAAAACATATTGCCTCTTGTCAGTATGTTCAACTAGTACACACAATTCCAGCTCCTGGTAAATCAAAGGAACGTGTCTGTGTCTAGGGCTGTTGCTTCAGCCTCCTAGTGCCCCCCTTCTCCTTCAGGGAAACCATCATCACTATGGTCTTGGATCAGTAAAGTGCTCCTGCAGTTTCTCACAGACACTTCGACTTCTCTTGAAGTAAAATAATAACAAGAAAAAAATATATATACAGATACATCAGCTTCATGCAGTTAGTAATAATAATAATAATAATAATAATAGTAATAATTATTTTACATTTTTCAGCTGGGTGAGGCTGTAAAGGATTCTCAGTCTTGAGTACTATGAAAAGATCAGCACACAAAGTGATATATGATTATGGCTTTCATGATAAAGATGGGGCATCATTTTCAGATGATGTCTTTACCTGCATGTCTGATGGACTGTTTCTTAAAATATACAATAGAACAACAGCAGTGCATTGGTGAAACCAACAGTGCAAGGACATCTGAGAGGAATGATGTTGGCTGTGCATGGAAGCAATAGTAGCCTGTTCATACGTGTGTGTATGAAAGGGGGTCTGTGTGTGCAAGCACATTCATGTCCCCCCAACACACTCACATAAGTCCACTGCCGAAATTCTGGCAATTTATCACAGAATAACCTCTTGCAAGCGCCGCCAGTTGCCACCAGAGGGGGCTGTAGAGTGTCTCTCGCTCTCTCTCTCTCTCTCTGCTCTGCTCTTTTCCTGCTCTTCAGTGGAAGCTGCTCTGTTGAAGGTGAGGTCACTGCAAAGACCAGCTCACCTGGCCAAGGTGCCAATCAGGTGTGCGTTGTTGTAGCCCTCAGCAGAATGCAAGGGCAGGGCAGGGCAGGGCAGGGCGAGACGGTGGCGGCCAGAGGCCAGTTTGAGAGGTGGAAGTCCGACATTCAAAGTCACAGTGTGTGAGGCTCATTCACGTGCCAGCCAGTCGACTGGGCGGAGGGGGGGCTGAGGATCATATTATGTTGAATCAGGAAAACACTGTGTTTCTCACTCGCACTGATGGTAATAGGCACCCTGTCCTCGTTCTGGCCTCCAGACTGGCACAAAATGAATGCTGGGAATGTCTTCATGGTGACACAGGAAGCATCAACAGTACCCTTTCAAGAGCACTAAGGAAATATGGGACAAACAGACGCCCCCATCCTCACACAAGCACTGAGCAAGCACAACACACAATACAAACATGCCTACTGTGCACACAAAGATAAGGGTCGCTACATCCATTTCTTTCTCACACATACACACACACACACACACACACACACACACACACACAGACGGGCAAGTGTACACATTGGCAAACACATACAGACAAACACATACACATACTCACAAAGAGGAAGCTGGGTACAGAGTGAGAGGACACACATTCAGAAACAGATGATTCAGACATTCAGAAACGCATGCATAAAGTCTCAGGAAAAAAATAACAAAAAACTAACAGTAACAGCGCATGACCTCCTCTAACTCCTGGTCAGCAAAACCCAAGGTGCTGGCCAGCAGGTACAATCATTCTGTAGATAACAAGCATATGAGTAAAAGGCTCCCCTCATGCAATACTGGGAATGAGATAACTCCACCTGAACTCAGTCAATCCCTGATCCAGACACAGTAACATTCATGGCTAAATGGTTGAGAACAAACATTTGCTGACACTGCAATAGAAGGAGCATTGTGAAACACACACACACACAAAATATAAAATGAAAATCATATCTTACAGTAATTTTCCGTTAAAAATGTTTACCAACACCTAAATGACTATAAGTTCTTTCCTGTCAGTCCGAAATGTTTTTTTTTCCTATCAGTAACATCATTCCTCACTTTGAGTGGCATTCCACCACAGGTTCTACATGTTCATGTAAAATTCTAAAGCTACGGCAAGTCTTTGGTTCCAATTCACAAATCGTTTCTCGTCCTATGTGAGTTATTCAAGTGCAAGTGAATGTTGACAAAGTACCTCTAAGTCCTTCCACAACTCACAACCAGCTTCAACGTGTGACTCCTGAGTTTGGTGATGGTGTAGGCTATTGGTTAAACACAACGCAGCATCCATCATGGCACAGGCTCACATGACCTATTCAGACACACACACCAACACCCACACACCCAGTCACACCTTTTACCCTGTTTGAATACACAGACACTAAGTTTCATCGCTTGTGCTGATGGTAAAGTGAGGTCTCCAACAGGCTTTGCAATACAAGCCTGTTGCTAAATCCATCTGAAACCACAGAGATTTCAACACATCCTGATGCTAGGCAGAAGCTAACTAATTCAAACCCAATGTGCTAGCAAAAAAATAAAGAAATAAATGAAAAGAAAATCAAAAACAAATAAATTCTCCTTAGGTAAATCTAAACTACTTACTGGTTGACACAGGAAGTGAACGCAAAGTCATATTGATGGCGAAAGGGCAGTGATTGGTCCACGCTGACGTGAGGCTGACGTGGGAGTGTAACATGACTCCCAATCCACCAAGTGTCGCTGTGATCTATCAGTCACAACCCCAGACATGTCTCCACTTCACCTCTGACATTTCAGCTGTGTTCACTGTCGCCATGTAGTAACAAAAAAGTCTGAAGGCAAAAATGAAGATGATGTGTGTATGTTTGCAAAGGTGTGTGTGTGTGTGTGTATACACAACATCCCTCAACCCCCCTCCCCCCATTGGTCCACTCTGCCCTCTGTCCAAGAGCCACTGTCCAATCCCGTGTCTGGGCTCCATGACATCACTTCCACACATGAGAGCCCAGCATGTGACTGGATGTGGGCGTGGTCGCTGCCGCGGCTCCGCCCATGGGCTGACCATATCCCATCATGCTGTTGGTGCCGTAGAAGTTCATCCCAGCCATATGCTGAGTCATCTGAAGACACACACAAATGGAAACACACACAAAGAAAATGAACACACACAGATTTAAACACATAAACACACACCTGAATGACTGTTATGACTGTGAATGCTGTTATGGATACCATAGGCTCTGCATTGGACATAAAAGTGGTTGCGTGTAGTCCAAACACTGACCTGGGCAAGGTTCCACTGCAGCTGCTGGGTCTGCTGCGTCCCGTAGGCCTGCTGAGGGGGCACAGCTGCCACCCCTCCCATCATGCCCCCCTGCATGCCCGCCATGTAAGGGTTGGCTGCCGCTGCCGCTGCCACTGCCGACTGGGCACCCATGCCCATGCCCGCCTGGGGTATCACACCAGGCTGCGCCACCATGCCCATCTGGGGGGTGATCATGGCACCCATCATACCCCCCTGGGCTGCCATGGCCTGGTACTGCCCATAGCCCGCGGCGGCCGCTGCTGCTGCTGGGTAGCCCATCTGGGCATGGTTGAGGTACATGCCAGCTGTGGGGAGACACAAGGGGTTGCAATTATCCAACACAAATCTAACACTTATGTGTTGAATTACTGTATAGAATTACATCAATAACAGCCAACACTTTATTTGAAGAGGTCTACATAAGGGTGACATGAGCCTGTGTGTTACCCAATAATGTAATATACTGCAATTTGAGGGTCAGTGGCTGTCTTTTTTTATGCTGTGCACTGTGCTGGTCAAGTATAGGCACCTTATTGATAAGTATGAAATGACAGCAAGTACGTGCAAACATAAACAAAATATTCAGCAAATGTTGGGTTTTAGCATGGTTTCAGAACACAGCATCAACTTAAGTTGATTTATAATGCACATTTGATGGGTGTTGGATGCCTGATGAAATCAGTCCATTCATCAAAACTGGGAAACCGGAAACCGGTTCACAATGCCAAGGATAGTTGGGAAGCATTACACAAGCAGCAAGTAACCTGATACTCTGACAAGATAATATCCAAACCTGCCACTGGTAATGGACCAGCATGCATATACAGACTGATCAATATACACACAGGAACATCATTTCAATTAGGCTCAGTTCAAATGACTGGCAACACTAACTCGGCCTAGCATTCGTAAGGCTACAGGTTCTAGTGCTGTGATAGTTGCTTTCTCATCACTTTTCCTCCTACTTGTAATGAGAACAGAGTCAGCAAAGAGGAAGGGATGAAGATATAGGCTAAATCTCAATGCCACCCCTCACCCTCAGCCCCGAACCTTCTCATAAAGTCTTTGATAGTTCCTATCTTAGGGATTATAGCCAGGCTAGTACCGCTGCAGTACCTCTTCTCATACTGAATAACGCTACAGTACCACATCAGGGTACTAACAGAAATTTAAGGCAGGGCCAACAGTTTTAAAGTTCAAACACATATCAAGAGTTTCCAGACATTCTACACGAAGTGTAGCCATGTGGGCCCGGGGCATGGTGGAGTAGCCATAAAGAGACTGATGCTACTAACTCTAACCACTAACCATGGGTGGCCATGTTGGCCTGAGGCATGGTGGAGTTGACATAGAGAGAGAGGATGGAGTGATTGGAGCTACTAACTCTAACCACTAACCATGGGTGGCCATGTTGGCCTGAGGCATGGTGGAGCTGCCATAGAGAGAGAGGATGGAGTCCTTGGAGAGCTTCTTGCTTCCGCCAGCACCACCGCTACCCTCTTCAGCCTTGGCCGGCGGGTCCAGGAAGAGGCTGAGGTTCTCGGGCACGGACGCAGCCACGCGTCCACTGGGCATGGCGCCTGAGTCAGGCTGGAAGTCAATTGGGCATAGGAGATGAACAGTAATGTCAATTTTAGTGCCCATGTTAAGGTCACTATGGGCAGAAACAGGAACTGGCTATGTGGCATGTGTTAATTTCTGCTAATGTTTAAGATATATGAAGTATGGATGTGCGTGCGTGCGTGTGTGTGGGGGGGTATTTGAGTATGTGTGTGTTTGTGTATCTATCTGTCTGTTTACGGGGCAGAGGATTTATGTGTGTTTTATGTATGCCTGTGTGTGTGTGTGTGTGTGTGTGTGTGTGTGTGTGTGTCTACCGTGCTCTTGTTGGAGCTGTTGGTGGGTAGAGAGCTGAACAGGTCGAGGGCAGGGGTCACCCTTGGACTGGGCCTCCCATTGGCTACTGCAGCTCTGGGTGCTGGGGCATCTGAGGGGAACACAGAGGCATCATAATGGGAGCAAAGCAAAGAGTGTGTGTGTGTGTGTGTGTGTGTGTGTGTGTGATTAGATGCGTGTGAAAGTGAGAAAATAAAGGCTCAGTGAATCAGAAAGAGAAAGTGCAAGAATTGCATGCGTGCATGTGTGTGTTTGTGGATGACTAGCTGTGTTTGTTAGACTTAGCAAAACAGTGGAAAAAGAGAGAATAGTTGTTAAAATATGTGTTTGTGTGTACATGTGTAGAAACAGTGTTTACTTGTAAGCACCTGATTGCTTTGTGTGTGTGTGTGTGTGGGTGGCCATGGTCAGTTACCTAGCCCTAACAGGTCATTGACAGACTGGGACTGCTTGGGCGTCGACCGTTGAGAGTCATCTTTTTTCTGCAACATAAACAAACAAACACACACACACACAAAGAATGGGTCAATTAAGCGAGTTCAAACTGCTCCAAAACACAGGTTGACTATGAGAGCCCAGAAAGGGAAAACCACTCAAACCTCCCAGAATTAGTCTGAGGGCTCAGGATTTATTCTGAAATTTGTCATCAATAAAACTGGCTTATGGTCTTACCAGCAGTAAAAAGTAGGATTAAAGTATTACGGGTTTTATTAAGTGTGTGTGTGTGTTGTGAAGAGAGGGAGAGAGAGAGAGTGTGTGTGTGTGTGTGTGTGTGTGTGTGTAAGAAAGCAATCTCTCTTTTCTAACAAGGACACAGTGTGTATGAGTGCACACAGGTGTGTGAATACAGAAGCAAGAATGTGTGTGTGCGTCTGTGTGTGTGTGTGTGTATGTGTCTGTTGAAAAAGGCTTCTTCACAAAAGCTCCAAATATCTAGGTTTGAAGGCGAGGTTCATGCAGCTTAGTGTGTGTACTGGGTCCTTAGTCCTGGGAGTTTTATACAGCTGGGTTATTGAGGCCTTCATGTGCCTTTATGGCCTTCACGGGTAAACTGAACTATGCATACAACAGCTGGGCTGGAAAAACACACAGCAAGACATGCACATGCACGTACACACACACACACACGCATATCACATGCACACTGGCAGACACACACACACACACACAGGCAGACATCCATACCAGCTTCATCTTCTCAAACACGACTGGAGGTTCTTTCGTGATTGCGTCGCTGTTCTTCTCTTTCTGAAAAACACAAGCAAAAAACGACCATGCATGACCCTTTAACCACATCCTATTACACCACAAAAACACACACACACACACACACACACACACACACACACACACAAGGCCTAATCTTGTTGCTGTTAAATGTGGTAGAGGAATGACGCTTTTACATTTTAATAGTGGACTACAGATCACCATCTAGAGATCTTTATATAGTCAGGTGACACATTGTTGCCATTATCCAATCAAAACAATGAAAACCGGTCACATGACTTCCCTTTAGCAAGAGGGAAGTCACTCAAGAACACCTGCTTTCACCCAAGACGAAAATTGTCACTACATTCCACCGTGGTCAGTGAGCCCACACGCACCCATCCACACAAAAAACACACACACACAGACACACACACACACACAATTATTTTTGCTCACCCTGTAGGACTGGATGTCTATGCACTTGTCCATGTACTTCTTCTTCTCATACTTGTCACGGATAAACATTTCCGCCACTCTGAACAACTCTGGTTAAGGATGGGCACAGGCACAGGATACTCACGCACACAAGAACATCCACTAGCACAACACAGGTCAGTGTTGAGGCTGGGTAGTGTTTATAGAAAACATATCATTTTAATATACAAAATATTCACAAAATATCCAGTGATTGAAGACATAAGATATAAAGATATAAGAATAAATATGATCTTATTAATGTGAAAAATTTACTCAGGGAACCAGAGAGAGCTTACCTTGGACACGTTTACATGTGTGTACTCCCACTCACACACACACACACACACACAAGCCTTAAGACTGACACAGCTATATATACTCAATTCTATTCTATTTATTATTTAAGTCCCTCTCTCACGCTCATTCACATTCACTCGCTCACACACACAAACACATACACACGCACACACTCACTCCAACAGAATGACAAAGACACACTTCTATATTCACACACTCACACAAAAAGATAGACAACGGTTTATATATTCAAACATCTCTATTTAGACATGCAGGTAAGTGAAACACCCAAATACACACACACGACAAGATAAAAGAGGATACTGATCAGTTTCTGGCCGTTGGAAGCACTCTGGTAGGAAGGCCTCATAGAGGCGCCTGGCCTTACCGTTGCCCATCTCCTGGACAGACTAAAGAAGAACAGTCACATTACACCAACCGCAATGGTAGCCCATGCACACAAGAAATGGGATAAAATATTATAAAAATGCCTGTTATAATGTTATTTCCATGTGATGTGTCACACCTGCAGGGCGTAAGAACCTTATCGCAAGGATAGTCTTAAAGACCAGACCTTATCTGACCTTTGTTATCTTTCTCTCCAACTCTAGCTCTTCCTCAATCCTTCTCTAATATTTGCTTTTTGATGTTCGCTCGCTCTCCTTCTCTCTCTCTCCTTCTCAGACTCATCGACCAAAGAAAACCTCAAGTTAGCAAGTTATGTCATTTCATTCAGTATTGTATTACAATAGCAGTATATTACAATTATGCTACAATTATGCATCAGTACAACTTTACAATGCATTGTAAGACTCCCCAGAGTGAAAATGACTGATGACTGAAAAGTGTGTTTGACTACAATAATGATTAGTACTTCACTGATACAAACGCAGCTGTCGGAGTTGGAAGTAGACATTCCTCCAGGTGCAGGGAATTAAATCTACAAAATAAGGATTCTAGTCTGGAAACTTGATTAAGCATAATGCCATAAGCCTGAAGCAACAGCGACTTCCAGATCAACAGTCTGGCTTTATAACCAGATAGAACACAAGTTATTATCCCATAGACAGCAAGGCCATTAAACGCTAGAAGGAGGTAGATCTCTGAGGTAGAGATATGTAGAATTCAGCACAAGGACATGGAATGGTACGTGTTTGAACTACAATGACTTGTTCTGTCAATACAAGACAAAACAACAATCTAATAAAGACGTGTTTCCTGGATGGATGTTGTTGATGCTTTGAAATTTCAGCTAATGATTGCAATGCCTTTTTCCCTGTTTTCTGGTCATGTGTTAATGTCAAATGTTGGTATCAAAATGCTAAGTCACAGACTTGAAGATAACACAAATATCTTCAAATACCTTTAAATACCGCCAACTGTCATGTGACATCATTTGTTAATTTTTAAGTCAAAAGGCTTCAGCAGCTTTGACCCTGGTATGACCTCTGACCTGAATCTGCTCCTGGGTCCACTGGTCCAGGTTGACCGACTTGACCCGGGAAATGTGGACCCCCAGGTTTCTGTGGATTCCCGCACAGCGGATACAGATGAAGATTCCCAGATTCCAGGAAGCCCATCTGGGACCTGAGGGAATGAGGGAGCATGTGGGAGGATGGAAAAAAAGAGGTAGGAATGGAAAGGGACAGGTGGAGGAAAAGAAAGAAAAAAAGAAGAGAGGGAGGGAGAACGAAGAGAGGAGAAGGAGATGGGGAGAAAAGACAAGGAGGCTTAGAGAATCTGAAATAAACAGACATCAAATCATCTCTCAATAATGATTTTACTCAGCGGGGTCTGGCCCACAAGTCACATTCAATTAGAAGTTTGGGCACAGTGTGGTGTCTCGTCAACTGAGCCCCCCGTACATCTCACACACTACACACACACACCATTCTGCATCACTCACAGCTGGGACAAACAAGGAAGCTCTGAGCAATGAGTTTACACAACACAAACACACTCCAGCATTACCCACAACAGACAAATGAGGAAACTCTCAGTGCAAGCAGAGCAGAGCACATAGAGTTTACACACACACACACACACACACACACACACACACACACACACACACACACACACACACACACACACACACACACACACACACACACACACACACACACACACACACACACACACACACACACGCACAGCCACAGTACCCACAGCAGAGACAAACTGTCTGAGCACCAGCAGACAGAACACACAGAGTTTACACACACACACACACACAATCCTACGTCCCTCAAAGCAGTCACACACACAGTGTCTGGGAGGCGAAGAGTAGTAGACGCCAGGCAGGGAAAGAGATAGATAATGAGGTGAAGGAGGAGTGTAAAAAAAGAAAAAAAAAGAGATAAAGAGCCATCAGTGATGAAAGCAGAGACAGATGGACGTGTGTGTGTGTGCACCAATGGCATTTCACAGCAAAAGAAAGGAAGTAAGATGGTGTCTGTTGACATCTGTCTCCACCTCTGCATCTTCAAAGGGAGGCATGTGCTGGTCACTGCCGCAGCGTAATAAACACACACACACACACACATACACACTGCAGAGTGTGACTAACACACCAGTCATCGCTGCCTCTCCTGAATGTGTAGGTAGGCTACTTCAGCAGGTACCAGTCAGCGCCATAACTGCTCAACCCTCTCCGCACAGACACACACAGACACACACAGCCAAGCAAGACCATTCTCTTGGGGTGACCCTCAACCCTCAAGCCAACGACAACTGCACAGAGGTCACGCGTTTAATGGTAATGACAAAGGGAGTCAGGAGTGACTATTGCATGTGGGTCGAGAGTGTGTGTGGGACATGAGTGTGTGCATGTATGTTTGTGTTTTCAATGCTGAGAAACAGAAATAACAGCCCCAGGGAAGAATGTATTCCAAATTACGTAACGGTTCTCTTCGGAGGCAGTATGGAGCTTCAAAGAGAATACAGGATTCAGACACACACACACACACACACACACACACAGCTCTCTGAGAGCTGCCTCATCAAGTGCAGTGCCACCTGCAGAGTTCAGACATTCAGACAGCAGGAGGCAGCACTGAACACACTATGCCACTGCACCAGTGGACTAGTCAGCCACTCCGTGTGCTGTCGCACACAATTGGTCAGGAAGCATGGTGATGTCACAATGGATCGCCGTGGAGACGCCTGTATGCAAATGAGCGGGCCCTCCCTCTGTGTGGCTGACCCTGTTGTTGATACACAAAGCACCTCTTGTGGGGCCAGCTGTGTGCGCCCTGTGACTTTGCTTTGTTGTTCGAGGGCCTCCCTGCCTCTCCAAAACACACACACACACACACACACACACACACACACAAAGCTGGCATGACATGTGGACAAACCATCAGACACACAAGTTTGTGTGCATTCATAACACGTACGCACAAACACTCACACACACTGCTGGCAATGATCAAGTCAAGCAGGCAAACACTGACACACACACACACACAGAGACACTACATAGCAAAGTCAGGACAGTGTTAAGTTTAAGATGCAGATCTGTTTGCCAGCATTTTCTGTAGTCACAACAGGAGGTGTCCTGTTATTACCAATGGAACACGGCACCAAATTGGGCAGCTCCAACTCGCTAGCTGAAACAAAAGAGACTTTGGGCCCTGTAAAGGCATGCGTGTGTCTCTGTGCAGCGTGTGTGTTCGTGTGTGTGTGTGCGGTGTGTGTGTGTGAGAGTGAGTGAGAGAAAAAAGGGAGAGAAAGAGAGAGAGAGTCTTATCATATACCAGCAGTGTGTTCAGTCATTATCACGGGATCAGGATCACACTGCATGAGTGGGGAAGAGAGGAGAGAGCTGGGAGCCAGAGGAGAAGGATATCCCCTCAGGGAGGGGAGTTGGGGAGAGAGAGAAAAAGAGAGGGAGAGGGAGGGGGGAAAGAGAGGGGGGGCAGAGAGAGAGAAAGGGAGGAACGAGAGAGAGAGCATGAAAAAGAGACTTTCTCTTTCTAACAAACAGGGAATTTGAGAGCGAGAGACAGTGTGTGTGTGTGTGTCTGCTGGCACACGAGGCAAAGAGAGGTGCAGGACAGGACAACAGACAGACGGTCACTCTGCTCTTGTCCTTCTCGGCCATCAATCCTTCCTCTCTGTTTCATGGCAGAGGGATAAGCAGCTTGAGGGGTTATTATGGGATGCTTGTGACTAGAGGAAGAGCTCTGTGTGTGTGTGTGTGTGCGCTCTGTACAGTGGCAGGTGACTGCAGAGGAAGGCACTAGAGGTATGGCTCTGTGTGTGTGTGTGTGTGTGTGTGTGTGTGTGTGTGTGTGTGTGTGTGTGTGTGTGTCGTGGCAGGTAACCCCGCAGAAGAAGGCACTGTTGTCCATGTGATTCTAATCATTGTGATTAGACTGCTCTCCATCTCTTCCTGTGTGGCTTCATCACTGCTATATTGCTCACAGTGCCCTCACTGCAATGAAACCATTCAATAGGCCATCAGCTGCTCCTGTTACTCTCGCAGAAACACACATCTACATATCAAACAGGCTGCGACAGAAAGCCTTTAACAGCTGGCCAACTTCTCAATATGGGCCTAAAAGATTTTAAAGAAATAAAAAAGCAGCATCAAGAGATTCATAATTTATAAGGCCATTGTTTCTACATAAATGAGCAACCATGGCATGTAAGGTCCAAGCCTAAGATTCAGCTGTGTGTGTGTGTGTGTGTGTGTGTGTGCGTGTGTGAGAGAAAGAGCTGTATTTGCACTTAATGACTCAACCCATGATTGTTTGAAATCTACTTTAACAATTACATGTGCCGGATAGCAAACACAAAGACACTGTGAGGAAGTGTTATTTTCATAGCCAAAAAAAATTAAATAAATAAAATCACAAAAGGGTCCTGTGCATCTTCAGCAAGGGATACTCAATGACTTTTACAAAGGAAATGTTAACATCGGGAAAGAAACAGATTTGACCAGTTTTTAAGATGTAATACAAAAGATGTAATACAAAAGGCTTGATTCACAGTACGCAGAGGTTGTTGTGAATGCGTTTGTGTACGTTGTAAA
Source organism: Tenualosa thibaudeaui (assembly GCA_027481765.1). Taxonomy (NCBI): domain Eukaryota; kingdom Metazoa; phylum Chordata; class Actinopteri; order Clupeiformes; family Clupeidae; genus Tenualosa; species Tenualosa thibaudeaui. Next base: position 3,397,246 of record JAIFZK010000011.1, read on the forward strand.
TCATATCTGCTAAAATGCTTGACAGATGCTTAGTGAATGCTTTGAGAACTGTACAAGAAACAACTTCTAAAGCTTGACTTTCTGTAGCTTACAACACAGGTACAGGCAAGACAAGGCAGACTGCTCAGCTAGTCCAGTTGCTCTTGACAGAAGATACAACTTGGAATCAGGGTACGGTACTGGCTGGCTTTCATTCAATAGCGGTGCTACATTTTACTGGATTTAAATCAAAGACTGAGGGTATGTGTATGTATATGTGTGTGTGTGTGTGTGTGTACCATTAACTTCCATTAATGGCTTGAGGCCCTCCACTGGAAGCCAGTATATTGTGCCTGAGAGATCGGCAGGGTTTTTAACTCCTGGCAAGCGTAACACTCCTGAATAGTGTGTGTGTGTGTGTGTATATGCATGCGTGTGTGTGTCGGGGGGCAACCTCAGCAAACTGTCGGGGTAACTAGTGTGTAGAAGCACATGCCTGAGGTTGACAAGACAGTATAAAGGTTATGTGGACAGCAGATAAATGTGTTTATTTTTTTCTCCCTCAGAGAATATTCGGTAGACAAATTGCACTATGGCCTTACAGAATGGAGATGTTGAAAAGTCAGTGCAACTATGGAGCATTGAGAGACTAAACCAGAACGGAACTAACTGGTCCAGTGATGTGTAATAAACACACAACAGACACTGAAACAGGGAAACAGTGCGAGCCTTATCTGTCTTTTTTAACTCTGCTGATACTGTAGACTGAGGACATTTGTTTATAGTCGATATCAAATAACTTTTATTAATATAGGCCCTTGTCTCTTTATATCAAAAACATGGATCGTCACTGAACAACGCAAAGACAGGAAGGAAAAGATGCCTTAGGAACATCAAAGTTAGCTTTTGTGTGTTCTTTAATGCCTTAGACTGTAACCAGTGACAGCCCTGTGTTCAGTTATCTGTGGGGCAGAGGGATGAATATAGGATAGGTTCGTCGTCCCTGTTACAACTTACATGAAGATCTCCAGTGTCAAAGAGCTTTCAGCGCTTAAACTAGGTTTAACACAAGGCCAGGCAACTGGGCTGACAGCTGTAGGCCAAGGCGGTAGGATTGGTGAGCTTGATTGAGGAGTTAACCTACTTTATAAGTTAGCTTCCGTTGCTAGTCTGCTATTTGGCCTATGCTGACCTGAACCAGATTTTCATCATTCTTTTTTTCTGACAGTCCTCAGTGGCCTCAGACCACAGAACTAAGCATTTAATGAATGAGGAAAGAAATCAGACCTGGGGGTATTCAAATTTGTGGGCAGCTGAAAAAGGAAAAGAGGAAACGCTACATGACACAACAAGTCCATCCTACAGGCTTTAAAAAACAGCTAGAAAATGGCCCAGTGCCCAGATGGAGGATATTGTCATACAATCAGAGAATACAAGACCTGAGTCGGCATGTACTTGGTCTGGATTTTTCATGTTTGAGAATGCTAGTCTGACAATGGTGTAAAACAACTGCAACATGGGTGTCTAACTTAACTCAGTCAATGTCTTTTTTTTTTACGCTCAACACAATGACCATCCTCGAGGAAGCATACCGTGTCAGTTAATGGCTGCTAGCCCTTCATTGCAAAATAAGGTAGCCTAAGTGTGTACACACACACGCACACACACACCTCACTCTGTGGTGTATGCCTAATAGAGCACTGCAGGTACTTAATGAACACATTTGCATGCACTCCACCCTCCTTCTGTTTTACAAATGTGTGTAACAACTGAACTCATTAAAGAAACCCCCTTGACTGGCACACTACCAGTATCTTACTATTTGACTCAGTAAGATAGTGCTTTAGCAGACCCCGACACAAGATAATCTTAAGGGTGAAATTAGACACTTGGTAGGCTACATCTAATATCACAAATCAAAACATGACCCATCTCTGGCTTATCTCTGAAGTGAGTCAAGTTTAAGTAATGAAACTGAACCAATGCTACTTCAGTCATTGTGGTTTGAGATCATGGATTTTGAGGTGTGAGCTATCCGGCGTTGTGCATCAATATGTAGGCAATTACTAGTCTTGAATTGGTAGGACACCTATTAAGAGGAATTTTTGTGCAGCATGACAAGCCTGGGTTTTGCCTGATACACACCCAGACATGACAGATAAAAGAACTCTGGAGGAGAGTGCTAAACTGGAAACAGGCTAGGTTGCATCACAGACACTGCGCCCATCTGAAGTGCCAATCAAAGAGGACCCAAGGGAGACATACTGCACAATGCTGCGACTCTTGCCAAACCAGAGACAGCACATGACAGAATACTCTATCCATAGAGACAAACACCTAATACAGAGTTTCCTTCTCCAGAGCAGAACAGCATGTCCTTGTGTCAGTACTGTGTGCCAACATCCAACAGGACACACAGCACAACAACTCAACCTGAGGTCAAGAAAAACCAGGGAAAAGAAATCTATCAAATTCATTTTATTAGCATGGCTCTCAAAATGTGTTAATTTGAAACTGCAAATATATCTAGGTCATTTTTTTGTTTTGTTTAAATGCCAAAAGTCAATGTCCCAGACCTCTACAACCAGTCTAAACATCAGTATTAGGGACCTTGCTATTTGTAAAGTACTCTGAGATTCCCTGAAAGGCACTAGAGAAATAAACAAATTATTAATAATAAATGAATTACAATTATTATTGATATCCAGGTATGAACCGAGACTTCATACTGCAGTGTCACATGAACACAGCAGCTAAAGTGGAACCAGCTTTAGTCTTTAACCACCTCAAATCAAAAAAGAACCAGTTTTACTGTGGCAAGCTCAGCATGTGTGTGGCTGTCGTTGCATTGTTGAGTAACACAAGAGCTCTGCCTTCCACTTCCTTTTCCTCCAGCGTCTTAGTTTTCTCTGTCACAGAGTTTTCATGTCTGTGGCGAGGGTGCCCGGCTATGGGGAGGCAAGTCACTGGGAAAGACAGGTCCATCACACTGGATCGGAGCCATGCTTCCACCGTAGGCCTATATAACACAATTGGCTATGAAATAGCCTCCTATCAGGCCTCCTTACATTAGCCAAGCAATGCCAGTTTGAAAAAATGCAATAAAACTGAAATAAAATGGGTGATGTCTGGGAATTTATCAACTGAGAACTTATGATGCATCCACCAGCAGAGTTGTGCATGTCTAGGCCTCAATCTCTTCTCTTTGCAGAACTGGTCGAAGCAATTTTTTTTTTTTGCACACAGACTGTTTATTAGGTGCAATGAGGAGCTGTGAGTTATGAGCTGACCTCATGATCATGAGGCCCAAGTGATGATGGCAGCCGTGAAGCTTTAAACAAACCCTCCAATCAATGGAGATCCATCTTGGTGTAGGGAGGAGATAACATCAGCGATAACACAGCGAACCTGGCCAGAGTTCACCAATTCTAATTCAACAGGGAGAAGAAAGACAGAGAGACAGAGAGAGAGAGAGAAAGAGAAAGAGAGGCTTAAGGGGCAGACAGAGAGAGAAAAAGAAAGTGTGGTGCAGTGAGAGAGAGCATGACAGAGAGAGACAGACAGTTGGGGGACGATGTGAGACAGAGAGACAAAGAAAGGAATAGAATAGAGAAGAAAGAAAGGAAAGAATAGAGAAGAAAGACTGAAAAAGAGGAGAAAATGGCAGCAAAATGGAGCTGGGGAGAGAGAGCGAGAGAGAGAGGTGAGACTGAAAGAGGGGAAGAGAGAAAGAGAGATGGACAATGACAAATGAAATAAAGACTCAAAAAAGAAAAAAATTGGAGAGGCAACCAGGAGATGGAGGGAGGGAGATGAGGTGATGAAAGAGATGGGCTGTCAGAAAGAGCTAACAGATTGGACTTTGATTCCTGCTTCATCGAGTCTTGTGTGATTTAGCCTGAGCGATGTGTGCACACGTAAGAGTAAACACACACACACACACACACACACACATATACACATACACACAGACGTGTGCATGCACGCACGCACACATACGCACGCACGCACATGCACACACACACACACACACACACACACACACACACACACACACACACACACAGATAAACAAGAATTCAGAAGCATGATATACACATGAAAGGCATGACTGAAGTGGATTGAATCCACCAGCATGATCAGAGATACACGCACCCAGGAACATACATATGTGCATATGGTGAGCTAGCCCAGATCCCACGAGGCTTACGCTTAAGCCCTCACATCCACATGATTCACACACCCACTCAGAGGCTACATTTGGAGAATAAAGAAGGGGGGGGGGGGTGGGGGGTTTAGCCCATTTCTCACCAGTGTAAATGGATTGCAAAGAAACATCGGGATGTGTGATCTTACAGGATCTGACTAGTAATCGCTAATGAGGCACTAGAATGACTGCTCAGCTTCAATGTCGGGAAGCATACAAAAGGCATGCAGTCCAAAGCCAATGTGGATTGAATCCACCAGCATGATCAGAGATACACGCACCCCAGGAACATACATATGCGCAAGATGCACTGGACCCTCAGCATTTTACTTTGTCACAGGGAATTTTAGTTTAATTATGAAAGCACCTGGCACAGATCTGGCTTCACATTCTTACAACTGGGAGTAGGCCTGCATTCTTCAGCCATTAGCCAAATGTACATTCTTTAGTCATTGGCTGAATCCTAATGTATAACCTGCACCCTCACAGAAGGCATAAACTGACCTCATTACTGGCTGATTCATGTCAGTTAGGTCTTTGAGGGTTTAGGGGTTAAGCTTAGAGAGGACAATAGGATTTAGACACTCAAGGGGAATTCAGGTTTGTTCCCATCCTCATGAGGGTGGCTATGTGTGTATTTAGTCAGCCAGCCCTCTGGCGAGGGGGATTCTCCTCGACCCAGATCCACAGCCCAGCCTCGCCTAGCCTATATCTCTGGGCTACACACTGACCTCCTCAGCGTCCAAGCAGATCCCAGTCTGAGCATATGGTCTCCATAGTTTATTCAGTGACTATGCCGAGGAGCGCTGGAACCATCAACACCATCCTTGGCCCTTCACTGAGAAGCTAATTAGGCCTAATTCTTGGAAATCTTAAACCAACAGGCATACGTCACTTGAGCAGCATCTGCAAGTTTAAAGCGCAATATAGGTGCTAAAATTAATCCTTCAAAAACGACGAGAAACAACAAAAGAATTTGGAAAAAAACATTATTCACATAATGTTACAAGCTTAGAGGCACTGGGTTGTCCAGATGGCCTGTACTCTGAAGTTAGCAATGGCAACAAACTTATACCAGACTATAATATTCTACCATGTGGGAGCTGTGTTAAATACATGCAAGTCAATGTAAAGCTGTGCTCAAACCTATGTATGATTTCACATCACTGGTCAGCTCCTCATACAGGTCAAGTCTATAATCCTGGAGTTTTCTTTCAGTCTTTGACTACTGGTTTTCTTCATGTGCAGGAAACCAGCTCTATGACTCCTAGGCACCACCAAGTATTCAGTAAACCACTACCCAAATCTTGTTGTTTGTGTAAATGGCAAGAATCTGAGTGGCATGAGATGAGATGGGGAATGACGACAAATGCACTCTGGCCCTGGACAGCGAGGAGTGGAGTGATCACAGACCCAACATTAACAGTTCCCTGGGAATCGGAAGTGCTACGCCTAGGCTAATAAATGCACATACCCGACTTGCCAACAGGCGTCTCTGGGTAAAAGCTACTCCTGAATAATACATGCAAATGTTGGCTTTCCAATAGTCAAGGCCACTCAAGTTTAAGCCCATCCATGTGACTTCCTCTTCAGAAAAAGGCTATATTGGTCTCTTCGAAGCCTGTCTGAAAATGAGAGATCTTAGTGTATGCCTACAAATTCCTCTTACTTAAATAGCATTGTCACTAGGATGGCGTCACAGACGTTTGAAATAATTCTAATGCAATGTTTTTCAGACAGTTAAAATTGTTGCAATGTTTGTCTTTTTTAGCAACCTGCCCGAGTATGGACATAGAACGGCCATTGTTGCCACATTGGCCAAGCCATCGGAGTGAAAATATTGATACAAGAGGCTAAAGTACAGCTAAAGGCTAAATGTTTTAGTTTTGATTAAACCACCCTTCTCTCTGTCTGTCCACGACTCCGGATGCCAAATGTGTTTTTTTCCTCCCCTTTTGTTTTTCTAGGCACTAAACAACTCGGACATACTTTTCTGGCAGCCATTTTTTTTAAATAGCTCTGTAACGCCTTTGGATACAGATAGCATGGAGCTTGTGATTCAGTGCTGATAGTGGAAAAAAAACATATTGTGCCTCATGCAGTGATGATGAACTGAGAGTGCATAAAGAAACTGCAGCACTAGGCAATAAAAGGCCTAACAAAATGCACACACATCCAGAATGCAATCTGGATGACTGTGCCTTATAAGCAGTTGTAAAACACCCTTCAGTGCCCACGCCTCACCCCTAAGTAACACCGATCCTAGATGGATCTGTGGCTAGTGTTAGGTGTTCGAGGGGGCAGTTTCTGCTGTCTAATGATGGGATTCTAATCTTTAAAAGCTTGTTTGACATATGATGGGGAGGACCAGAGGTTTGCTCAGTGATGCTATGACGTGTCAGTCGCAATGCCGATTTCATCCCAAATACCAGCTTTGCTAATATATATTACTGCTAGCTATATGGCTACATCCATTTGCAGGATTTATGTGGACTAATTATGTCTAGACCAGTGAAGGGTAGCTAATTAAAACCTATTATGACTGCAAAATTAGCCTAATTAGTTTGTCTTCATTGTGCCGTTTTGTCCATAGCTGTTAATCAACAGTGGGCCAGTGAAAAACATTCTAAACAATATGATTTCTGTGTGTGTGTGTGTGTGTGTGTGTGTGTGTGTGTGTGTGTGTGCACGTCCAAAAAAAAAAAAAAATCCACTTTCTATGCACAGGCAAAAGGGACATTTACTCATAACATTCACATACAGAGAATTTCAACAGAGAATTGCTTACATTATACATTGCTTACATTATCCGAGTCACCAACACGCTCAGTCACAGGCTCTCTCAACACAGAGAGCTCCTGCTGAAGGACACTGGAGTCGCTGAAGAGTGCATGATGGCTGATTGGACAGATGTGGATGATGGGTGACTCAGTGCCAGGATGTCCCTGAAGAGGGAACCTGAGTGTACCCAAAAACTGCCCTCAAGTGGGCAGGTGGTATTAGATAACTACCTCTGCCAACCACCACACACACACACACACACACACGCCTCAAGCTCTCCTCTCGCTCTCCCCCCTCCTCCATCCAAAAATCATCCCATTCCCTTCAGCTTCTTCCACAGCTACACAGGTAAGGTATCCATGGTAACCGACTGAACACAGGCGTGCAAATGAGGTACTGGGCAGCCGAGGAAGCCGCCGAGGGGTCAGCGATGACACCACTTCCTTTTCTAGCACAGCTTGCTCGTTTAGCTTTCTCCACCGCCGCAAAAAGCCATAACGTTATCTGAGAGCAAGTACCTGTGAAGGCAAATGTGACATTTCATTAGGAAGGCTCACGATTAAAAAAGAAATTAATTAATAATTACTGCGCAAATCCAATTACGATCCTTGGCCAAAATGTCAACCAATAACCTAAATGCAACAACCTGTCCCAGATTTAGCAGAACGTGGGTGGAACGATTCCTGTAGGCTGTGTGCTTTTTAAAAACTGTGGTGTCAGAAGAGGAGATATGAAAGGCTGCCTTGTACCTATGAAGTAGCCTCTGCTTAGGCCTACAGAATATGAAGTGTTCACTAGACGTAGCCTTTGAAATCTGGCCTCCAATCTCACACAACCACACTGTGGGCATATTCATGTGACCCCTACACACATGCAAACACACACACACGCACATACACACACTCACACACAAAAATAACCCCTCATCTTCTCTGGCGCCAAGCTGCTACCTCTTATCTATTTGTCTCCATGCAAGCCAACCTCCACCCCCACACCCACCCTCCACTTCCACCCCCAAATGCTATCCAATCCCCCTTCTCCACCACAATGCACCATCTTTAACTGAGGAGCATGCTCCCAGTGATTCAATCAGAGGACACACAATACCGCCTTTCTTGTCCCCTTCTCCCCAGTCCCCACTACCTGCTCTGTCTGCTCTGTGAATTTGGCCAATTGGATCCTTCAGAGGAGGTGAATCCAGATTCCACTCATGCCCCGGCATGTCTGTTTACCAACTTCTTCCAGGTTGGGAACTAGGCTATTTTTACTGACTTTACCTGTTGGTTCATATAGGTCTGGGAGTCACTTCAAGTAGGTCCAGCCTATAAATCTAACTAGTTTGAGATTAGGGGCAGGTATCAAACACTTAGGCTGCATCCCATGTCTCTAACCTTCTCCCCAACACAGCATGTGGAGTGCCCTTCACTGAAGAGTGCGTCATTGAGGAGTGAGTCAGACGTGGTAGGGTTGACTTTTACTTTGGGGTTTGAGATTGGCTTTTACTTTCAGATGCCACAATACCCATCTTGTGAGTCACCCCTGTAGCTAGAGCATATCTGTGACTGTGATATATAGCCTAGTGCTAATGAAATCTCTGTCAAAAGTGTGAAAGGCCTGCCGTGGGCATATGGCTTCACCATTCATCCTGGCTGTGCGAAGGTCACTCTCCCTTCCTCGAAAGCCTGCATTTGAGTGATGCAGTGGTAGCCTACGTCTGTCCGGTACCAACTGAGAAGGCCTGTGACAGATGCTACAACAAAAAAGGTGGAGTGTTAAATTATGCCTTATCCTACCTCTTTGGTGCATAGCATGCTGATCTGGGCCAAGTTCCTGGACAGATTAATGCACTTAAATACGTTCTCTTAAACTGATCTTACAGTACTGTATGTGTGTTTCTTGACCATGCCCTTAGTGTGAACTCTATGGGTCGCACTTAAATTTCTACAAAGGTTTGTAAATAACAATGGCGTTGCAAACTTATCCAAAATATCTAATTATATCTATGTATATACATTTTATCAGAGCTGACCTTGCCCAGACCACTTTAGTTTCAAGACTGTGTGCTGTAGACTAACTTGGTAAAGTTTCAGCAAGTGCATTTTATCTACTACCTATGAACCATGTGCTGTGCATCAAGAGCAGCACTGTCACATTCAACTTTCTGAGATGCCAGGAACAAGGGGTTATAACAAGCCATCTAATGTCCAATAAGCTGCCTTCTGCAATTAGAATATGGAGATCCAATTTGTCCTCTTACCTCTACAAGTTTGTTAAGAGTTCCTGTCAGTCATACAGCCACCTATGGAGAAACTGTGCAGTGTGTGAGTGAGTGTGTGTGTGTGTGTGTGTGTGTGTGTGTGTGTGCTTGCAGTGTGTGTTCAACTGTCGCAAAGGCCCTGGTCTATTGCTCATGCAGATTGTCAAAGATAGAAGCACAGGACACCACACTCTATGATGCCAACACTAACACACACACAAGCGATGCATAGGCCTACAGCGTATGTGTGTGCATGTGTGGTGTTCTCTCCCTCTATGTCTGAGAATCGTGCATGAGCAATAAACCAGGACCTTTATGGCAAACCCACACACACACACACACCACTGAGAGTACTACCTGTCATGAAACTCTTGGCAGGTTAGGCTATTTATTATATGGCTCCCAGCTGTGGGGGTGCAGTGCCTCATGGGAAAAAGGTTCAACAGTGCAGTGCCTCCAACACAAACACTCCATCACCTCAGAGAAAACTAACAAGGCAACAGGAGATGGAGGAGGAGGAAGATGGGGTGGAGACAACGAGAAATTAACCAGACAGAAACTGCATCATTGACTAGAGAGAGAGAGAGAAACTAGTGTGAGAAAATGAACAAGAATAAGAATGAACTTGAAACCATCCGTTAAGATCCGTGAAGATACACTTAAACAGTTAAAAGGTGTGTGTGTGGGGGAGGGGAGAAACATCACTCATCCAAGAATTTGGAACAGACAGTGAGTCAGGGCAAAAACAGTGTATCAGGTAGCCTAGTGCTCAGTAGGCTAATTCTGATGAGTCACACAGTTCTCATGGTATGCAAATGACACAGGGGCAATGACCTACAGTGCATTTCATCATCTGCTAGTTCTTGATATCCATCAGTATCTGGCCAGCAATGCTTTAAACATACACTCCCCTTACATTCCATTGCTTCAGTGAATCAGTTATGGCATGACACAGCCAATCAATGACATCGGCAGAGCATGATTACAAACACCACGGACTTGACAGGAGAGGAGGAGGGGAACAACGCTGACCTGATTCTCGAGTTGGCAAATCTTTCTTTGGCTGGATGCAAATCTTTTTCCGGATGAGATGGGCCTACGCTTACACTGACTGCAAGATGTGCAGTTGGTTTGTTTATTTATTTAAATTTTAATGCTATATTAACAAATATGGATACAGAAACTGTTATATGTCCAAAGCTGGTATGACAACTAAATAATGAGATTGAAAAAAAACAATTAAACAAATAATTTAAACAATTTTTTGCAAGGTGTGTAGAGATCAAACAAAATCATGACAGCAAACAGAAAAGCACAGTACTGTGATGTGAAGGAGCAAGGAACATTCTGTAGCTGCCTTGCCATGCAGTCACCGTGTTCCCCTTCACCAGCCTAACCGCTAATCCCAAACAAGCCTGCTAATAAGTCTGACATGATTAGCTGCACTGAAACAACACACATACATACTCGCAGACACACACACAGCTTTCACAGGCAGATGGAGACCAACCAGAGTTTTTCCCCCCACATACAAGCAGATATCCAGCGCTCTCAACACTGTTCTTATTCTCAAGACACCCCAGTCATAGCCCTGCCAAAACTGTTCAACAACAGAAGCCAGCATGACCAGCTTCTTTTCAGGAGTCAAAAAAAAAAAAAATCTGTTCTAAAAGTCAGTTTATGTTTGTGCATCCATGCAGGCCATGCTACTCTGACCATGTTGTGATCACAACCAGAGGTCATGTCACACACAGACAGGTCGGTGTCAGGATACATAACATTCATTGTCAGAGTCAGTGGGTCAAGCCAGCACCCCACCCTGAAAGCGTGCTGGTGTGACAGAACCCTTAGAGTCTTTCACACAGGCAGAAATCATTGCTGCTGCTGCTGCTGCGTGCCTGTCTGACTGACTGACTGACTGACTGACTGCCTGCCTGCCTGAATAACTGACCCTGCTGGGATAAGTAGCAGATGCTGTGTGCTGATATCCATGAATGTAATGCAGTCAGTGGGTCATTACTCATCCCAGCCACAATGTGTTTGTGAGAGGTGACAGGCGGGTTTAGCAGCAGCAAAAGATTAAGGAGGTTGGTGCTGGGTTAAAGTTGTGTGTGTGTGTGTGTGTGTATGCGTGTGTGTGTATGCGTGTGTGTGTGTTGTAGTGGTGGTGGTGGTAGTGGTGGTGGTGGCAGTGGTACAGAGTGGGCAGTTTCTGGACCTACTCCAGGTATTTGTGGTATTGCTCCATGCTGTTAACCTGTACTGTGCACTGCAATGCCACTTCTGAGAACTGAGGTGTAGAAGACAAAGACAGAAAGAAAGAGAGAGACAGAGAGAGAGAGAGAGAGAGAAGGGGACTATTTCTGCTGGCTGGTTTGCCAGATTGAAGAGAGAGAGGATGAGAGTGAGCGGGGGAAGAGGCAAATCGGGGAAGGAGGGGGGAGAAATTTGAGTTTCACAGACAGCCAATGACAGGCCACCATGAGGACAGACAGACAGGGTCACGTCCTCTACTGAGCCCTAAGTCAGAGACCTGACAGGACTGTCCACTGCGAAGGTCAAGGGTTAAGAACAGTCAGAGAACATAGGCTGCAAGGGCGTGAACACCAAACTTCTGTAGGCTAAGAACACAGACTATTACAATACCTGCAGTTCTACTACTTCTTTTTACACTATGGCTAGGCATCACAACTTTTATAATCTTCACTATTCAAATTTAATTCTGTCGAGTGTTTTACTATCGAATATTTCCTTATACAAGCAAACCAATGAGAGCAGAGATCTTACTGAATGCCCAGCTCCATTACATGACGGTCTGAAATAGCTAACGCTATTCCTCCTCAGTAAAGGAGTAGGTCGGGTTCAGCACAGGTATGTGTACGTGATAAGTAGGCTGCAATCTGAACAGTCAAAACAGGAAGCAATGTTGCAACAACAAAGTATGCTGAACATGTCACCGCAAAACCGATGAAGTCACTCCACATCAAATCCAACATAGGCAGCTAACTCAACAATAACGATACATCCATTAACCCATTGCTCGGACGCGTTCAGCAAGAATTACTTTGAGCAGTCAACCACAGTTCAAAAGCAATAGTGAAATACATTTTATTCCTTTTAAAGAGGAAATATCTGGTTGTTTCTTGTTGATGTTACCAGCTGAGCCACTTCCTCTCAAACTAAACATACACATCACATACTAGCGCAGAATACCAGAGAAGCATCAGGCATTCAAACAAACAACGTGCGCAAAATGCACACATTGCTGGTTGCACCTGCCAGAGGACGACCATGGAAAAGATAACCTCAGATGGGATTAGATAAGTTTCATCACTGCAGGTGTACGGAGACTACGGGTACAGACTTTTGCCAAACCATTTACGCGGAAGTGACTCTTCTGGGAACCCACCGGTTTGCTACACAACAGGGTGATCATGACAACCCAAGTCACGATACTGAGACTGAGAAGCCAAGTGTTACCTTTTGCTTGGCAGTCAGCGCAGAACTTGTTTTCCTCCAAAGCCAGAAGGGATGTAAGGACTGCTTGATATCTGTCAATGTCTTTCACTGATTTCCCAGTCATTTCTCCTGCTTCTCGCACAAGTCGCTGGTCACGCTGTAATCAATAACTTCCGCTTTATGAGGGCACTCGAGACGAAAAAAAGTACTGCGCCCGTCTGGAAGAGGACACGTTAATTTAATTGTAAAAAGAACGAGACAAGTACGCCTTCTCCTTTCCGCCAATGTTAGCTGACGACTGCTAGCTAATAACCAGCAAGCTAGCTAGTTAGCAAATCAAATCAACGTTAAAAGCAAAGAGTAGGTCTTGTCTGTGTTTCTTCAGATAACGGATGGAGAGTATTTGTCTTTTCTTATATTGTTACTCGCGCGTCGTCCCCTTTTCTCTTCCTCTCGCTTATGTAGCCTACAAACAGCCGACAGACAGCGGAGCACTCCACCGTTACCCGACCCAGGGTACTAACCAACACACAAAACGCTAGCTCGCCGTGTTCACGTTTAATTCCCACTGGTTGTGGTTGTACTCTTCTTCAAGCTCTTGTGAGGTCTCATGATAAGCAATATTGTAAAAGTAAATTTGCTGCCACCTACCGGATTAGGTCAGCTACTTTGCTCAAGGTGCAGGTCTATCGGTATCAGGCACGATCCAAAACACAAATCTTTGGTACCAGTTTTACAAAACCTGAAATGAATCTCATGTGACTGGGCACTCACCCCTCCCTGGCATCCTAGAAGTCAGTGTAAGAGTCAGTATGATCCTACCGATTTTGTGCTTTCAAGAAATTTTGTTGTGCAAGTTTTCATTTTCTGCTTTTTGTCTATCCTGTGTGGCCCTCTGGTGGTCAGATTTGGACAATAAGCTGAAAAGAATGAAGAAAAATTCCTGACATTTTATGTCAGGCCAAAGCCAAAGGACTACTGAAGGGATCTCTGTCATGTTCATCAGTTGAAATTCAAATAAATTAACTGCCTTAGTGCTTTAGTTCTGAGAGGGTAATCAGCTGTAATCTCACTCCAGGATCTGCCTTCCTTCAGGACCCTGGACACTAAGGGTGGGGTCAGGTTGGCATGCAAGAGACATCTAAGGCATGCAAGAGACCAGCCTAAGAATTTATACTCTTTTGTTCCTGTGAGGGAAATTCAGTCTCTGTACTCATACATAAATTTGTGATGCACACAACATAACATGAGTGAATGCACACACTGTAGAGCAGTGCAGTGGGCAACACCCTGCAACACCTGGGGAGGGATTAGGTGCCTTGCTCAAGGGCACCTCAGCTGTGGATGTGGGCATGGGAGAGAGATGTTCAACCACTTCCTACTGGTCATGGATTGAATCAGCTACCCTTCGGTTGGTGGTGCAGGAGTATTTGGAGCATTTGATCTCTATTCTTATGCGTGTTCTCATCACAACCACAACCCCTTCCTATCAGTGAGTCATTGACAATGCAGTATTAAATGCTCTATTTACATGTTCAGTAAATTATAAATATAAGTAAACAAATAATGTAATAATTTAATAAATACATAATTATTATTTTTTATTATTATTTGGAAATGAAGGCCAATCAAATATTTATCCTTCAGTTACCAATATGCTACATTTGTGCAAGGAGCAAGGGAGTAAAGAAATCCCAAAAAGAAAAGCAAAGGCACCTAGAGCATTATCTCTCTTTCTTTCTCTCTCTCTCTTTCTCACACACACACACACTACACACACAAACAAAAGATTAGTTCATCTTCAGGGGATAAGTCACCTGGGGCTGTGTACTTTTAATTTAAAAAAAAAACAAGGCCAAGGTGTCACACATACACATATCACCTATCAGTGAAGACAGTGACCTGTTTACCCAATCATGTCAAGTCTACGCAGGTGGGCGAGACTACAGAAAACGTTTTCTGCCATTACCACTGAGATGAAAGTGTGGCAACTGTAACGGGTTTACTGGTTTTACTGGAAACAGATAACTAATTTCTTTACATTATATAAAAGAACAAAGTCCTGATCGCCCAGTTTGGGCAGCAAGGTATGTATTAAAATTATTACTTATTTTTAAATAGACATTGTAAAAATTATTACTTATTTTTAAATTGTAGGCATAAGACATTGTTGTAGCAACAGCAAATATTAGAAAAAGCAGAGGAAACATTTGTAAGTGGTAGTCAGTTTACTGTAATAAGTCCAGAAAGTTGCTGCCAAATGCAGAATCTTGCACAATGTATGAGTTACACTGTTTTTAAAGTGACCATCAAGAACAGAAACACCTCTGTGTTTCTTTGAGTGTGTGCCTGTGTGTATTCATAAAGAGCAAAGGTCCGTTCCTGTTTTCATTCTGTTCTCTACAGAGTGAGCCAGCCATGCTCTTGTGGCATGCAAATTCTACAAGTTGTACACATATATCATTAAGGATCTTCTTGGATGTTGTAAAAGGTTGATTCAATTTCTGACAGAGACAGTGAATCTCCCTTACAATGTATGTTAAATGTATTTGAACCCAGTCTTGGTTGCAGAAGGCAACGTTGCAATGGACTCTAACAGGCTACAGCTAGACAGATTTCCGGAAATGGATGACCCTTCTCTAGGGTACTGTTCCATGGATTCAGGCCTTAACTTTGCCATGATGGATGATAAAATGGGGTAAGATTTTCCTAAAGTAAGTCAGTCCACTTCCACTGCGAAATGTATTCAGCGCACAAAGGAGGCACCCCGCCCCAAAATTTTGCTGCTATTGAGATAGATATATAGACTAGATAGGTGGACCACCATTACACAAGATATTGTGCAATGTTTTCAGCAATACTGTAGTGCTCTCTCACAGTACTACTTTAATAACAAAGACTTTACATAAGTAAAGATTGCCATTGCAGACTCAAGTCAATCCACGATCACCCTTGTCTTTGTCAAGAAATATGGCCGCTTTCTCTTAATTCTGCCACGACAATTTCCTGCACATGCCACTACAGGTAATTTCAGGTCCCAACAAGCAAATTCACTGAGCAGTCCTTTAAAGACACCCTATTAACATTTCCGTAACATGCCTGCTTTGTTTTATAAAGTGTATAAAAATTGAAATAGGCAGTGTCATTGCCATTGAGATTTTCTGTGGAACAAACAACGGCTGACCAGTTACAGCCTTAGCATATTTGAATTTGAAAATTCAGTCCTGTTGAAACGCCATTGGTACAGAACCAATCCTGAGTACTTGGAGGCGGGACTGTGTCACAAAGACAAAGACAGGCTAGCTAATGTGACGGTTGCATGAGCATGAAGCTGGTGATGGTGGATGAGAGGCTGGGTTCAGATCGTAATTCCTAAAATGAGGAAGGTAATCCGTTTAAGGTACTATTTAAGTTTGTCTGTAATAAAGCCAGCATTCTAAATGAACAAGATGTTGAGTTGTTTAGTTTAGTATTAGTTGAGATACAGTATAGCAACCTTTTTATGTTATCAGCAGTGGGAGGCAATTTAATCCTCAATGGCATGGTGTTGCCCTCAGGCGACAAACCGCTTTGGCTATTGTAGTGTAGCATTTAAATTTTATTCACAACACACACATACAGCACACATACATACACACAGGCCTAAGCAAAGACACACACACACACACACACACAAACACATGCCTAAGCACAGACACATATATTCCAGCACATAACCATGCATAGTGGCAGTGCATACAATTTTGAACAAACATAGGCATTCAGACACACTAAACTCACATACAGACTATGCGCTCCTCACATCACACAGGTGCATACACACAGCTAATTTGTTGTTTGATAAACTTTCTGACTAAAAATAAACTTTAATTGAAAATTATAAGAATGATTTTTTTTGGTATATATAGGTTGTTCTCCTCCAATGTCCCTACATCAGTGAATCTGTGGGAAACACTGCCCTACATGACAACATAGAGAAAAGCTTGTCATTGTAATACCGTTATAGCATGTTGTTGCCTTGATTTCTGGTCCGGGGGGGTGGGGGGCTCAAATGTTATTACTGAGGTGTCATTAGGAAGCCAAGCTTTCAAAAGGTGTGGCAAAATATTTTTTTCTAATATAATTAATGCCATTGAGGGATAAGTTACACAGTACTAATAATGCAGTCATGCTGAAGTAGTCATGCCTTTATGTCTCTCAGGTTCAGTTATAAATATTATGCATGTCCAACTGAGCACAAACCATAATTTAACTTCACAACTGCTTTGCACTTTAATTGCATCATCATAACAACCTCATGAGATGGGTAACAGAGAACAAAAACCACAGCAACACAGTGGTTCTCTCCCTCCAGGACTGTTTGGAAAGCTTTCCCATTGTTTAACTTCAGGAGTAAGAGAAGTATAGACTGTACATATCAAACATTGTCTGCTTTGAGGAGCCAAAAATGTGAAATGTTTTTGTTTGTTTTAGTTTTGTTTGCAGCTTTGCTCTGCATTGTGAAAACCCATTATAGGGTGGGTGTGCTCAAACTTTTGAAAACACACTGACACACACACACAGACCTGAATGATCTGATACATGCTATTAATGTACTACGTTGTTACATTCACTTGTTCACTTTGTTGTTAATTGTAGCATTTACACACTATCATATTTCTCTGTAGAGCCAGCAACCACAGAGTGCCTGAAACAGCTGAGATGTGTGAGGTGGATGAGAGCTTACAACCTCAAAAACTATGCAGCCATGTGAAGACTGAACCTCTTGCACAGGAAATTCCTAAACTTAAACAGGTACTGGCAGACAATAAAGAAGAGCTAAGTAAAACAGATTGATTAAGATGAGCTGTGCACACACACACACACACGCACACAAACTGGCCTTCCATGACATAGTTTATGTTTATGTGTATATTTTTATTTACATTTTATGTTTTGACAAGTAAATACATGTTAAAAGTAATGTGTTCCATTTTAAGTCAGATGTGTACTAATGTAAAGATCTATTGTGGAATGATCTAGTCTACCTAGAAACAACTTTTGATCAAGTTTTGATCTCTGTGTTTCATTTCAAACAGTGGATGGTGAATCCCTGGTGCATTTTCCTCATCACAGCCTTAATTATTGTCACGCGCCTTTTGTGTGCACTTCAAGCAAGGCCTACTTCCTCAGGTAGAATAAAGCTTTGCTTTAAGTAAAGCAGGGGTCTCCAACCTTTTTTGCCTCTGAATTCTGTGCAAGACAGGGCAGGATGTTTGAATATAATTTAGTAGAGATTTTTATCGGATTAATACCTTTCGTGACTGTTATGATTTCCTGGAGCTAAAAAGCACTACTGTCAGACTGAGAGAAAGGCTAGATGAACTAGAGGAAGGTAAAACTCAACAGTTTAGCTCAAGAAGAGGTGAAAAATGAATGTGTATGTGTGTATTTCCCCATAATGGTGGCTTTAAATAACAATGTGATGTCTTGTTCACAGGCTATGATCATCATGCTGAGACCAGAATAATGCTACTGGGTAACATTGGCTCTGGAAAGAGTGCCTCTGGCAACACTATCCTGGGAAAAGTTGCCTTCAGACAGGAGGCCTCTCCTGTAGCTGTCACTAAAAAATGTCAAATCCAAAATGGAAGGAGAAACATCATTATGATTGACACACCGGGTGTCACCAAGGCACTATGGTCGAGTGCTGGGAGTGATACTCTGGACAGTGACTGTATTAAGACACATGTTCATGGGGTCCACGGGTTTTTATTGGTGTTCCGGCTAGGGAGGTTTACAGAGGAGGAGAGAAACATGGTGAAATGGGTACAAACAAACCTTGGAGAGGAAGGCTTGAAGTTCAGCATAGTTTTGTTCACTGGAGGAGATCAGCTTGAAGGTAAACCAGTGGAGGCTTTTCTGAATGAAAGCCCTGAGCTCCAGTCTGTTGTGCAGAGTTGTTCAGGTGGTTACCATGTCTTCAACAACAGAGAGAGACAAGATGAGAGTCAGGTCACAGAGCTACTGGAGAAGATTGAAGGTCTTCTCAATGAGAATAAGGGATTGCCCTACAGTAATGAGATGTTCGCAAAAGTCCAAGAGCAGAGAAAGAGGAAGGAGGCTGAGTGGGCTGTTCGCAAGGACGGGGAGAGCACATGTGAAGCGAGGGAGATAGAAATACGAGCTGAGGAAGAGAAAAGAAGACAGGAGGAGAAGAGGAAGGTTAGAGAGATGGAGAAGGCGAGAAGGGAAATGAAAGTCAGAGACCTGAAAGATGAAGAGGAGTGGAAGAGAGGAAAAATGGAAAGAAAGATAAGGAGGGAGGAAAGAGAGAGGAGTGCGAGTAAAAGTTTTTAATCTGTTTTTTGCACTCTTCTCTTAAATTTAGTCTGAAAAAAAAAAGATTTCCAAGTGCCATTTTGAGTGGAGTGTCGTTATCCTCATTTTATGAAGTTACTATTAGAAGTGAAGATCCTTATGGTTATGATTAAGATATATAGATATATATAGAAGATATATATATACATATATAGTCCTTAAACATTTCTTTCAATTTCTCTCCCTCCGTTTAAATAATTTATGAATCTGTGTTTTAATATTCCATTTATAGATACATGTTCCAAGGAAAGAATAAAATCTTTTAACCATTTCACATCATACAAATACTTGCTATTTTATTATTGTTGCATTACTTGTGTAAACCTTTATTCAACCTATAAAGCACTGACCATTAGGTCTTTCATGAAGTATCTCCAATATGCTACCCAGACTATTCTGTTTCTCTACATTTCATCTTTTGTACAACATTACAACAACATACGGTAGATGTGTTGTTTTGTGTATCATAGGACTTAAGAGAATCTTAGTAATGTATTATTGTTGGAAAAGATGACCTACGGTTGTATTTAAGGTCACACCAATTTTATTTTGTTGGTTCTCATAATCACTGCTTCAAGAAATCTCAAAATGAAAAAAAAAAGAAAAAAAAAATTAAAACTCCCACCAACAGGAGAACATCTTAACACTGTATCATGACTTCCTCTTGGGGGTTTGTTTCAACTTAGTGCACTTTGTGCAGTTGTAGGGCCCTATGTTTTTCATGATACAGAAAAAACTGATGGAATTGTGGAATCCAGACATAAAAACAGAATTTTCCTATAAATGTAGAATCACACAGAATTTGCAGTTTCTTCACTCTGTTGCTTCATATTTGTTGAACCGTGTGTTTTCTTCATATGTTAAATGTATATACAGTCATGGGTTGCAATAAAGTGATAATCAGAGTATTGGCATTCAAGGTGTCCCAGTATACTGAATTAATGGATGAGGAGATTGACGGATGAGCAACTTTCAAAGCAACCAAAGCAACTTTCAAAAAGAGGACTAACATTCATGTTACAGTCGACACCATACTAAGAGCCTGGATGTATGGTTTGCTTGACTGGGTAGACTAGCAGACCTAGTTATTCTGAGAGAGGAATTATGTGACTTGTGAAATGGTTATCCTTTCAATGATCTTGGAACGGAATGGGAAAGAAATGGTGGCCATCTTGAAATATCAATTATAAATGTTTTATACATATAGTAACTCCCAAGAGGTATGTATACTAAATCAATTTAACCAACAAGATCATCAACATCATATTATACCAACTCTGATAATAAAATGATTCTAAAAACTGTTTAGTAATGGCGACCATTTTGAAAAATGGCTGCCATGGCCACCATATTGAAAATTTGCGATGGCTCAATATCCATTTTTTAATATTATTTTACTGCCTTTAACTATAAGGGTACCAACCACACTTTTATCAAAAAGTGCACAATTCCTCAGAAATTCTCAGCTCCAGTACAATGTCAATGTCATTGTTAAGGTCTGCTTTTGGAGCAACTGTCAAACATGTGTTTCAATTGAAACTGTAGTCTGCTAGAACCATAATTAGGGTCCAGAACCAATGCAGAGTACTTCAGAAACATGCAGCTTGAGCAGCAGCTGAAGAGTATGCAAGGTGGTGATCCTATTTCCTGAAATATGGAAGGTGTTTAGTTCCGTGTAAAGAAATAAGAGTAAAATGCTTCCTGGGCCAATTTTTGGATGATTAGGAGTTCATATGTGGAGTTGGTAGCACAATCATGTCAATTGGATGTTTTTTTTTTATTAAGTTTGGGCTTGTGACACATTATGGACTCCTAAAAACTGTTGTTGATTTTCATGTTTCCATCAAGATGGAGGATGGTGGATCATCGGTTATTACCGCTGCACCGTGATGATTCTTATGATTCTTGTTATGTGCATTTTGCACATGTTTGCACTTCAAGGCCTACTCCCAAGTGCAAAATTCTTATTAGATAAAATATCATATTTATGCTGCGGTTAAATTCAAATATAACATTGTGGTGTTTTTGTTCACAGGATGTAAGCATCATGCTGAGACCAAGAAAGTTGGGCAAAGTTGGCTGTGGAAAGAGAACCTGTGTTAGCACCAGACTCTGCAGTAGTTGGTACTAGTGGTAGGAAAATGACAGTTATCAGCACATTCCTCAGGTAATTTTCCTCTTGTACATTTTTAGGTTTTCCTCTTGTACATTTTTAGGTTTTCCTCTTGTACATTTTTAGGTGTTCAATACCAAAAGTAATGAAAACACCACATAGCAGTTTTGAAGCAAAACACTGACACTGAAGCTATTAAGGCATACATTTTTCAGCATGTGCATGAGTCAGGCGTGACCAGTAGGTCAAATGGCTTTCAAGTGTACCAGTGCCACGTGGTACTCTAAATCAAATCACTACAGTGCATCACAGTATTCACAGCGCTTCACTCTTTCCATATTTTGTTATGTTACAGCCTTATTCCAAAATGGATTCAATTCATTTTTTTCCTCACAATTCTACACACAACACCCCATAATGACAAAGTGAAAAAAGTCTTTGAGATTTTTGCAAATTTATTAAAAATAAAAAAAACTAAGAAACCACATGTACATAACTATTCACAGCGTTTTTTTGAGCTCAGGTGCATCCTGTTTCCACTGATCGTCCTTGAGATGTTTCTACAGCTTAATTGGAGTCCAATTGTGGTAAATTCAGTTGATTGGACATGATTTGGAAAGCCACACACCTGTCTATATAAGGTCCCACAGTTGACAGTGCATGTCAGAGCACAAACCGAGCATGAAGTCAAAGGAATTGTCTATAGACCTCCGAGACAGGATTGACAGGCCATTGACACAGGCCATTGACACAGTGGCCTCCATCATCTGTAAATGGAAGAAGTTCGGAACCACCAGGACTCTTCCTAGAGCTGGCCAGCCATCTAAACTGAGCAATCGGGGGAGAAGGGCCTTAGTCAGGGAGGTGACTAAGAACCCAATGGTCACTCTGTCAGAGCTCCAGCGTTCCTCTGTGGAGAGAGGAGAACCTTTCAGAAGGACAACCATCTCTGCAGCAATCCACCAAACAGGCCTGTATGGTAGAGTGGCCAGACGGAAGCCACTCCTTAGTAAAAGCACATGGCAGCCTGCCAAAGTTTGCCAAAAGGCACCTGAATGACTCGCAGACCATGAAAAACCAAATTCTCTGGTCTGATGAGACAAAGATTGAACTCTTTGGCGTGAATGGCAGGCATCATGTTTGGAGGAAACCAGGCACTGCTCATCACCAGGATAATACCATCCCTACAGTGAAGCATGGTGGTGGCAGCATCATGCTGTGGGGATGTTTTTCAGCGGCAGGAACTGAGAGACTAGTCAGGATAGAGGGAAAGATGAATGCAGCAATGTACAGAGACATCCTGGATGAAAACCTGCTCAAGAGCGCTCTTGACCTCAGACTGGGGTGACGGATCATCTTTCAGCAGGACAACGACCCTAAGCACACAGCCAAGATATCAAAGGAGTGGCTTCAGGACAACTCTGTAAATGCACTAAAAAGCTCCAAGATCTTCTGCTTCTATCCAATGTACCTGCTGTTCAACTTTAAACAAAGTAGCCCTGCTGCTTTTCTACTGAATGACTAAATGAATCTCAGTGAAGTAATGTTGGAAGGCTGGTCTGTGATTTTTGCATTACTTATGGGCACACAGACACTACAACCTATTGACAGCTTCGGTTCTAGTTCTGTTGGACCTGTCATCCACGACCAAGTATAGCCATGTATGTCAAATGCACACACATATTTAAGATAATGAACATGTCATCTTGGTGCATAATTAGTATTTTTAAATGCAAGTCCATCTATATTGCTATGGCCCTGTGGTATAGGCTACAGTGGTGCAGAACCTACATGGAGGTACTAGTAAGAGAAGAGAATTTGGTAAGCTTTGTACCATGACAAGTTGGTTTTAATAGAGAGAAGTTTCACAAAATTATTTCTTTTGCACGGATGCTTTGACAGCTTCAGGCAAATTAAGTAAACAGTCATGGACAGGTGAAATAGTATTTCATAACGCCAACACTAATCTAGCTTCAATGGAGGGGTCTGAAATAATTATAATGGCTATCATTAAGAAGACAGCTCTATCAAAATTCTGACCAAAACAAAAACATTTCCGATGTCATGGGAAGATGTGCTTATGTAGGTCACTCTGAAGCAAATTTCCATTTCCTGACAGTGTTCAGGCTGCGGTAATACTGTTTGCTTGATGGGTGTTATGCAGTACTTAGCCAGAAGAGGTCCCCTTTATGCAATACCTGGTTTCCTGATATCACCTGTTATATAAACTAACAAACTATATAATAGTTTATATGAGTAATTGATATATAATATAAGTTTTGGATGGAGGACAAATCACATCCACAGATGCCTTGTGCTGTGTGCACAACTCTTTGCAGTGCTTTTTGTTTGGTGGTAGTACAGCTTCCAGTATGCCGTAGTAATTTCAGGTCAGGATGCTCTCTATGGTTCCTCTCTAAAAAAAGCCTTCAGGATCTTCAATCTCATTCCAAGCATTGGGCTTTCTTTACAGTTTGGTCAGTGTGGCCATCCCAGGTAAGGTCTCCTGTGATGCTAACGTAACAGAACAAAAGGCACAGATCTTTGACTCTTGTAATACACAGGCAATAAGGTGGAGGCAATAGTTAAAATAAACTATTTTCTAAATCACCAAATAGATACAGTAAGTCACTAAACACTGGATGTCAATTATTCACATTCATCAACACAGTCTGTTCCCTTCCCTTCTAGTGCCCTCTACTGAATCCACAATATTTAACAAATGGCTACTCCACACAAATCTTAAGGCAGTTGGCACCAATATTTATAATAAATAGCAGTGCAAACCAAACACACACAAATAAGGTGAAATTCACTATATGGGCAGAATTTGTAGATCTAGCATTAATAAACTATTGTGGGATAAACACTTTAAGGAGTGCAATTCATAAAGTGTGCAAAATATGCAATTCAAAGGATGCAATTAAATATGCAACACGCACTTAGAGCACACTGTGTCACTAAATGGCCAATAGGTGAGCAGCCACACACAGTCTATCTAACTGAGAGGGAGGGGAGCTAGAAAGTAAACAGTCAATCTGTGCAAAAGTCAGGCCACCACTCACAACTCAGCCCCACTCCAAAGTCACAAGCAGAAGGCTGCCACTGGCAAGCAGCCGGTGCGGTGGCGGCCTCAATTCCACTCCACTGTTCCAGTTCAGCGGCTGACCACTCCAAGCAGCTCTCTGTGGGATAGGGGAGAAGAAATCAGTTCTAAGACAAATACATGCTTAACCCACAGGCGGGCTAGGGCTAGGGAACCCAGCACAGACTGCTATGAGGCTTTTATCCGTGGTCCAGCCAATCCCGCAGCACATCAGTGATATTGGATGCACCTGTTAAAATCAGGCCTGTTTGCTAGTTTAACACCAAGGAAATTGTTGACTCATTTATCACACACATTTATCCACATTGGAAGCAAGTGATGGTAATGAGCTGCAGCTCATCGCCTTTCTTCCTGAGCTCCACAATAAGCTCTTTGGTCTTTGCAACAATGAGAGATAGATTGTTCCCTTGACACCACTGTGTAGTGGTTAAATTAGGCTGTCTCATCATTGTTGGTAATCAGTCAAATTGTAGTGTCATCAACTTAATAATCATATGCAGAGCCACACCATGTCTGTCACCACTTTCACTAAGGAAGCAATCTGAGGTTCATTACTAAATAAAAAATAGTGATTAGTGGTGGGATGCATGGTAAGAGACCACTGTCCATCAATGTATAAATCCCAGTGTCCTTTTTTTTTCAATGGGCTTCATGATTAGTTGATTTATGCTGTGAAGGCTCAGAGATTAAGGTTAGGGTGGGCAATGGGATTTAGCCAAAGCCTTCATCGACCACTCATTTTTTTCTGTTCTAAACAGCCTCTAGCCTCGTGCAGACAGGCTTGGTTAGATTTGGTAAAATCAGCATCAGGTTGTGTTGTATTTCGGAGGCTACGTGTATGAAGTATGTGACAGACGTAGCACTTACACACCAATTAAAATATTGATTGATTTTTTTTATTATCATTTATGATAAATTAGTGTGTGTGCATGAATGTGTGTGTTACATGGACAATGTTGGGGATGTCACTTTGAAAATGTATTTCATTACAACTGCAAGTTACCCTATCTAAAATGTAATAGTGTAACTATTTCAATTACTTTACCTAATTGTAAAAGTAACTAATTACATTTGATTGCTTTTGGATTACTTTTCTAAATTCTGAGAGAATATTCTCAACCATCAAAATTTTGAAATCTGGTAGTGTTAACGTTACAGCTAACTTACTGCTCCCTGACTACAATCAAAATCCTTTTAAAATTCCTAAACACAGCCATAGCATGTGTCATCTTTACTCAACATCTTTACTCTGAGATCATGCTGAGGTGACATGAAAACTTTTTCAAGTTGATCCATTTTTTCCCCGCATCATAACACAAATTACAAATAACGATGCCTGCTAAATTAAACATTCAACATTCAGCAACACTTGATAAACATCACTGAATAAGCAGCTGTCTTTTCATGTGGGATTGTGCATGTGTGCGCCTGCTCAATTGTGTGTGTCAATTTAAACATTATAGGAGAACCAATTAGATGCATAAATGTATAAATAGAATCAGACTTTGAGAGGGTGTAACTGAAATTGTAATCCGAAGTAAAAGTAATGTAACTTATTACAAGTTACTTTTATTGCATAATTAAATTACATAATTTTGTTACATGTAACTTGTTACTCCCCAACACTCTATATACATATGTGTGAATGTGTGTTTTAAGTGAGTGCCTTTTACACTATTTGACTTAGTGTTTTCAATAATTGGACTCAGTAATGTAGATTACTCACACACACACACATTCAGTTAATACAACCATACAACCACTTTACAGCTCCAACTGAAATGCTTGAATCACAACAATATTGCTACAGGGGCCAGAGTGTCCCTTGTCAACGCATGTCTGTGGATTGAAAGGACCTGTAGAGATGGATTCTCAAGGTAATGTCATTGCATCCAGTGACTCATACTCAGTGGAAAGAGGACACTGGAGCAGGAAGTGACTCAACTGCAATAACGAAATCCCCCAATGGTTTGTCAAGAGCCCAGGATCCAGTGAAAGACTGGTTAGTCAGTGTGCTTTGACTGTAAGAGATTAAGCACAATGCTACCGTGGGGTGATGGTGGGTGTTTTGCTCCGGTGACTCAGGTACTTTTGGTGTCTAGATGCGCAATTGCACACTGTTAACTGCCTTGGCCCTGCACCTACGCTTAGAGTACCAACAACATTGTGGACACACGTGGCAGAATTGATCTGTGATCACAAGAAATAAGTTTTTCTGATGTCACTCATCTGCAAACTGCAGTACACCACTTGAATTAACTACTGCAGCTTAGGTTCATTATCCAGTAGCCATTGTCGGCATTCTCTCATCATGCCAGAGTAGTGATCATGTAATGTCAGCACCTTGACCCAATGATGAGTGCTGTTCACTGGTCATGTAATTGTGTTGCATCTGTCTAGCCATCTGACTTCAGGGTGTCATGTGGTAAAGCATGATGAGTTGGATTGAGATTAATAAAAAAATAAGTCATTCCACTGTATTTAACTACATCTCTTTTCCTGTCATATTGTTATTGCTGAGGATGTATAGAAATGTATAGAACAGGGGTTTTCCGACTTTATTCAGTTGCAAAATATTTTCCAAGGACCCCTAAATTCTGGGAGATGACACAGTACTCTGAAGTTATCATGCAAGCCAGCTAATGCCAGGCTGGTTCTTTTGTAATATCATGTTCTACCATGTGTGGCTACATACAAGTTTGCAAATGAATGCACAGTTAAAATGATTTGAAACCGAAAGTATTTGATCAAAACACCACCTAGCAGCTTTAATGTACTTATGGCCTTTGACATGACAGAAAATACAAGACACACAAAAAAAATACAAAACATGAGATACGGGACATGTCTAGATAGGTACAAACCTAAACGTAGCCGCACAAAAGAGCAAAATGGAGGTCAGTACAGTGACACCAATGAGCACATACACATACCTAGAGGCTGTGCTTCAGACACAACTCCATTACCTGCAGTCAGATCCCCATCACTGTCATCACTGTATGCTGGTGGCACCCGTGCAAAGGAAGCATGAAAAGGTTTGCTGTGTGTTTTATTTCCTGTTTTTCTTTTTGCTCTCCTGGTTACCAGCCTATACAAGAGCCTGCAGGTTTATTCTGTTTTCTCTTTTCTCTCTTTTCTCTCCCTGTTTTGTCTTTCTTCCGTAAGATAAATCCTTCTGGTTACCTTTACAGGTGTGTCTGTGAATCATTATGCACCCATTACCTTTCCAGGTGTGTCTGTGAACTATTATGCACCCATTACCTTTCCAGGTGTGTCTGTGAACCATTATTCACCCATTACTTTTACAGGTGTGTCTGTGAACTATTATGCACCCATTACCTTTCCAGGTGTGTCTGTGAACTATTATGCACCCCTTACCTTTCCAGGTGTGTCTGTGAACTATTATGCACCCATTACCTTTCCAGGTGTGTCTGTGAAGCATTATGCACCCATTACCTTTCCAGGTGTGTCTGTGAACTATTATGCACCCATTCACTAGTCATATTTGAATGAATGTGTAAAATGCATACACTTTGAAATGGCTCCAAACAATATTTCCTAAAGAGTTTCTCTCTATTTCTCTCTCTCTCTCTCCTGTAGTAGTAGCAAATGAACAGCTGATGGCAGCATCTGCAAGGGTTGATAGCAACATGACGCAGTCTCCTTCAGAGAGATATGTAACCATTTCTATTGCACTTGAGACCTTAGAAAAGTTTTGGGGTGATTCATTCCAACAAGTTTGACTCTGGGGGCCTTGTTGGTGTAATACCGGTAAAAAAAAAAAATCTCCCAGACGCATGCAGCGTTTGAATGTTAAATAATAGTCAAAGCATGCTTCATGGAGAAGGATGAGTCAAGGTTAATGTGCTGAAATTATGACCTGTTTGGGCCACAAGGAACATCAGTGGAATCAATTGAAATACTTTGAGGAAAAAAATACTACTGGGAGACGGCACATAAGCACCTGGTGGTGCATAAAAATAAGCCTTTAATCTGAATCAGTCAAAGGGGGGGGGGTTATCAGTGAGAAGGAGGAAATTGCATCCTGTGGTCATGCTGAAAAGAAGAAAACTTTTCTTTCAAAACGGAACGATGCTGTTGCCTCGATATGGACTTCCGCTGGACGGATCTTTCAGCAGTATGCCTTCCCTCTCCTCTGAGTTTGCCGCTGCAGTTGCTACTGGCATTAGTATCCTGGCAACAAGACGGAACCCGAACAAAGACAAGGTAAGGTCATGCAGTGTGTTTGAGACACAGAACAGTCTCTTTGTGTGCAACAAGTTCCCCTGACGCAAACACTGGGCAGCATCAGTGTTGGGTTTAAAAGGTTTTTTCAACTTGAACCATACTGCTGAAGGCTCCTCTTCCCCCACAAGACATGGAGCACATTGTCCTGAACCCAGGACCCTGCAGAAAGGCCAGTGTGCACAAAAGACACATTGAAGGCAACAAAACCTTTGTGCTCTCTGGTTGCTATCAAGCAAATTGGATGAAATTCAGCTTATAATTGTATCATAATTAACCCTTTAAGCTGTCCCACCATGCATGAAATGGCTTTTGAAACATCAAACACATATCTCATTCAGAGATGAATTATCATATCATTATGAAATGATTGTGCATTGTTCTACAGTATCAAAACGAAATACAATATTTTGGACATGACAAAATTGCATTCATACAAAATACTGCAAAAATACAGCACTTTACTGTTTTTCCTGTATACAGCTGCAGTTTTATTTGTAAGCATTGCCCTAATTTTACACAGTGAAGTGTTTTGCACAAAGCAGAAGAATGTGAGCATCTACTCCACAATACTCTTGCCACATACAGTTTCCCTGAGATGGCTGCATTTCACCTTACTCTATTGTGCAAAGGTAATATGCTCTCTCCACAACAGAGCATTTTAGATGCCCTTGGTCAATGGAAGAAAAGATGCTGCAGGCGTTTCCATGGTAACAATACCTTCAAGGTGGCATGGATGCCACATGTTTCCAGGCTCACAGGATCTTGCTGAATCAAGATCAATGTGGTGTGAAATTTCTGCATCATACACTGAAGGAACCTAGGGATTATCACATGGTTCTGCCAAGTTTCATTTGTATCTCTGTCACATATTGGTCTTTAGCCATGTCTTTGCACATTGTTTCCCCAATTTGTCGTTTCCGTTTGCACACACCTTATTTGGTTTTGCAGATAAATCAAAAGAGGGTTCACCTCCCTGTCCTAGCTTCAAATATCACATCAACATCCTTTTCAAATACAACAATGCCAGCTGTCCACAATACTTCATTAGTGAATAATTCTGCTGTTATCACAAAGGAATTTAATTAATTCCAGTCTTTTTCTGCATTGATATTAAATAATTAAATGTGATGTATTGTGTTCTTAACACAACAAAAAGGAACAAGAAATAACAACAGAATGGGAAGGAGCTCTGTGGTGTCCAGCATTTTCTTGCATTTTCTTCCATAAATGCGTAGAGATGAATGAGGTGATTTTAATATGTGGTGATTTAAAAGCACTGGATGCCCACCTCTTTTGGTGACACAGGCAGTATTGTTCTATCCATACTGTATGGTTAAAACAATCATTTTTGTCAGTTAAAATGCTTCTTCCACAGGGCTTTGACTCACTGCATTAATTGCGCTTGCAGTCCTAGTCATCCTAAGGTGACAGTTCTTTATTGACTTTATTGAATTTATTTACCGCATCTGGAACAATCTACTGGGGTGTTTTGTTTTTACACCATTACAGATTGATTATTGATTCACTGAAAGATGGCAATTTATTCATTTTGAAAAAAAGTGTTACACTGTCATTCATTCTTTATATATGCTGCATTATGATGTTTGTATAATGACAGCCATGTTCAGACCTCCATGTCAGGGTGACCAGACAACCCCAATTTCTGGGGACAGTCATTGATTTTGGTGGTCTGTCCCTGGTAAAATACAAGAAAACACAGTTTGTCCCTGATTTTTGAAGCTGAAACATTATTCATTTTAATGATATTTATGGTAGAAATACTTATGCTCCAGGGAATTCAGGGAAATGTCCCTGATTTTCACCTCAGAGGTCTGGTCACCTTACATACATATAGGGAATGTAATGTTAAGCATTGTGATGCCTGACAAAAGATACATTGGTTTATATGTATAGTAAATCATGAGCCATCATAGATTTTGCAGTGGAACATATTGTATTTCCTTCATTTGGATAGAAGTATTGGGACAACTGGGCATTACATCTTGAAGGAGGAGGCATGGATCACAATGTTGAGTCAAGTGATGTTGTCAAGTTCTACTAAACTCACACTTGTCACATTCTACTAAGATCACACCAGTCAGGTTCTACCAAACTCACACCAATCAGGTTGGTGTGAACAAACCTTTTCCTTAACTGTAGTGATTTTTCATTATTCTCTTGTGATTTGCATGTTGCATCATGCATGTTGCAAGATGCTGTGCATCATAGGGCAATTACATGGCTGGAAAAAGCTAATATTTTTACAGTGGTAAATATAGGATATATAATTTATAATGCACAGATCCCCTGTAGAGTAATCACTAAGTTGCCCAAGCCAACAGCACTGTCTCGTTTATTCTCTCTCTCTCTTTCTCTCTCCTGCTCATGCCAGCTCTTTGTGACTTCACATGCGACCACACGCTTCCAGTTCATCACTCCTGGTGGCTGAGGGTCAATTTGCATGGCCTCTTAGGTGTCTCATCATCCCTATAGCCAGTTATTAGCCGGCTCCCCTGCCTAGCCCGCCTCTGAGGAGCGTGGATGGCGCAGAGTACATGGAGAGTGCTTGTCCCCCCGCTGGGCGTTGTGGTCAAGAGACTGTTGGCATTTGGCGATGACGCAAACACACAGCTGCACCCCTGCCATTTCTGACACCTGTATTGTTCATGGCAAATGGGAATAATGTTGGAGGCGCCATTCAGAGACTCAATTATGATTTTTTTTCTTTGCACCTATTAAAGTACAACTGCTTCATAGATATTTTTTTTTGCTCTAGAACAAATAAGCAGTTTTGAATGGCACCTTCCACATCACAAAGTCACTACACTATAGCTTTTTATTTTAGCAAGGTGACCATACGTTAGGTATACAGCATGTGGCAGGCTTCAGACTGTGTGATTGAACTGTTCTAAGTTGACAGTTATTATTACCATCAAACCAAGGGGTCAGTTTTGTCTCTGCAAAAATAACTCATTCAAGTTAGCTGATGATAAGGATGATGTAATGCCTGCATGTTTACTTTGTCAAAAATAATGGTGTGGTAACAGTGAAAACGGCTTAAGAATACAGACAGGATTTCAGTGCAATAGTTATGTAGACCTGTGTGGTGAAAATGTGTTGAACCATCAGAGAGGGATTTGTCGATGTTATGATGTGTTGACGATGTAGTGTTGACTTTAACTTTTTTATTTACCACAAAAACTGTGCACCATGTACAAGCCTATGGTGCTGCAGAAAATGAGACAGGACTGCATTTGTAAAATAAGGGAACAGATCTGTCAGACAATGATAGCTAAGTATGATTTAAAAAAAAAAAAAACAGCCAAATTGTGAGATGGAATTATGAACCTCTCTTGTGTGTAAATGACTGTCGTCATTGTTTCTTTACCATTAGTTCTGGAATAGGACAACTCTGTCGTCATGGTACTCTTTTAACATAGGCTTTCTCACTAACATGTTAAATACTATACTACAGGTATCATGATGTTATTGATGCAGGCAATTATTGTCAAAGACCCCTGAATACCTGCTGCACTTGAAAGAGACCAGCTTTTCAGAAAAGCCCTCAGCAAAAAATCACTGCCTCACAATCTATCGGCGGGATTAGCATCGACCGTTTCCACAGCAACAGCCTGCAATTAAGTGTGCAGCTTGCATTTCTCTTGTTAACAGCAAGGTGCTAATTGAGATGGAAGCTCTGAAAAGCAAAATCGGTCGGGGGGAGAAAAAGCCCTAAAGAAATCTGAGGGAATGAGACGTTATTAACTGCCATGCAGGCAACTGTGGCTCATTTCGATCCCGTTGTCATGGCAGTCATTTTGTCACTGAAAAGGGGAGGGGAGGGGGTGCTGGCTGGGCTCATGAGACCCAGCAAGGTAAAAGCCTTATTGGTTATTGGCCATGCTGTGCTTTCATGAGGAATCAAATACGTATTGAAGCTTGTGGTCCACCAGATTCTACAATGTACTATTGTTTCCCCTAAGGTTGGCTGCGTATTATAGAAGAGTTCTTGTGCTCTCTGAGTGGGCCTGCATGATAACCTTAAGTAAGCAGAGACATAGAGTTGCCATTAGGGAGGAGTGCATAGGTGTTATTGATTGGCATAACTGGGTTAATAACATATTAATAAAGAAATAACAGAACCATTACTTTCACATGAAACTTTAGCTTGGTTTTCCTTGGATTATGCAACTCATCATTTAGAATAGCACTGAATGCTGTGAAAGAACAATAAATTATTTGAAAATTGTAACCATGCAGTAGCCGATAGGCTTGCTTAAAATAACTGACCTTAGTGGATAATTTTGCTTGTGGGCATAAATCTCTTTGCATCAACACTATTGTGCTTGTTTACACATTTCTTAAGCATTGTAGAGTTCAACAGTTTTGCATCAGTACATAACTGTTGATAAAAGCGGCTGTGCTATAAACAACTTCTCTATTTCCTGTGATTGTGCCTCCATTTGGAAATGAGAAATGCTTCATCCCCACATTACGTATCACATACCTGGCCACCAATCTGGTAAACACAAGGTCTTGCAATTTAGCTGAAGGAAATAACATGGAAAAGGGAAGCAAGTTTTCTGTTTATCCTTTGTTTGCAATTGTCCTCCCATTGATAACTGTCATCCCATTGACCCACTGGTCTTACACAGCACCTAAGCTGAAAGTAACAGTAATTTCCAGAATATCGCACACCTCAGGTCATCATTGGCCAGCTAAACAAACAAAACCATGTAATGACAGCAGCTGTGTATTACCTCCATCCAGACCTGGTAAAATCAGCAAAAAAATACTCCTTTACCATTTCATTCTGCTGTTGATGACTGTAAGTATATCTCAGGGAAAGTATCTAGTTTTCTTTGAAGCCAAATACTTTGGCTACAGAGATATATATTTGGAAGTTGGAAGTTACATCTTATTTATATCTAATTAGCATAAGGATCCATATAATTTGCATATCCTGCACGCAGATTTTGTGTAAAGTCCTTTACAGCTTCAATGTTGCGTGGTGTGAAAAAAGCAAAATTGCAGAAAGTTATATATATATATATATATATATATATATATATATATATATATATATATATATATGTTGGCTAAATAAGTCCCAAATTTGGCAGTTATTGGATGAAAGGAACCCTCAAAAACACATTTTTAATGTATATGGTGCACATTGCCATTATAATGCAACTTGATGGTCTATGTTACCCTTTCTTGTCAGTGATTGATTTACATTGATAATTATTTGGCTGAATAAATTCCTAAACATTATTATCTGGAACAAATTACACTCATGAAAACTATACACACAGCTTTGATTCCATCAGGGGTGTGGTAAAGGTGGGTAAACTACAAAATCTGTGATCTGGGGGTGTGGCATGACACACTAAGGCAGACCACGGCAAAACGGTATAGCCCACAGGCTATTTCCTAATGTCTATATCTTACTTTATTCTAAACACACTGCTAAACCATTACATTGATACCATCACTACATGTTTCCTTAAGTCTCCACTCAGTCAGTTTGACTGAGTGAACCACTGTCTTACCAAACTATCCTTAAAAATTAGGCCCTAATATATTTTATTACAACAAAAATACAAGACTATTGATTTAAATCATTCATTAAATTAGTACAATTTTAAATTATTTATCAATCCCAAATTAGCTGTGGTTGAACATTGGCTGAATTTTGTTGGTGGTGAACATTGAAATTAATATTCATGAATTTCAGATGAGCGCCTCATACAGTCTGCAGTTGCTGTCAAACGCCTGCACCTCTGGTGCACGGGCCCTAATTAGCCTACTTGAATAGGGTAGTGTATCAGAGTAAACTTGCTCTCTGGATTCTCTGTGAGAAGAAGCTCTGTAGCATTACCCCAAATTTATTGTGAATGTAATGTGACTTTAGGATTGCATATGCCTACTGAATGTGGAGCACTCAAGGACAGCCACATTTCCCAGACAGTAGAAGATTTTCATTTGTGTCATATCTGAGTTTCTGTTGCTACATCTACTTGCTAAGTTACCATGTTTGAGTTTGTCTGATCAATATGACCACGTAGGCACAGTAGACCCTGGACCTAACTGAAAAATTAAAAGCTAAATGTAAATATTTAATTTCATTTTTAATTTTGGCAGGATAACTGCACTGATAATTTGAAAATGAAAAAAAAAGAATTTTGCATTTCATTTGACTGTTCTCATTATCATTTGTTGTTTAGCAGCTTTAACCTTCCATACAGTACTGTGTTGTAATGATAGACAGTACAAGAAGTAGACTCACTGAATCATCTCAGTGGGAGGCATTTGAAGCCGAATTTTCAGTTTTCAGCCTTCACTTGCATAGACCTTCACAGTGACATTGACGAAATGTAATTGAAAAAGCCTATGGAAACTATGGGTTTGATGGCAACTGTAAAGTTTTACAGTTCATATCTGCGCTAAATTATTGTTACATACCTTAAAATTGTACTTTGGATAAGTTGCATAGAAGAGAGTTTTTTCTTTAATTCTTTCCCTGCCTACCT
Organism: Tenualosa thibaudeaui; assembly: GCA_027481765.1. Taxonomy (NCBI): domain Eukaryota; kingdom Metazoa; phylum Chordata; class Actinopteri; order Clupeiformes; family Clupeidae; genus Tenualosa; species Tenualosa thibaudeaui. The sequence goes on from JAIFZK010000011.1 coordinate 3,432,289, forward strand.
GGCGCTTGTCATTGTCACTCTCTCACTCTCTCACTCTCTCACTCTCGCAACTCTCATTGAAAATGTATAGAAACTTGTTGCTTAGTAGCTGTCTCTGGTCACTAATGCAACTGAGGGGTAACACTGAATATCCGTGAAATAAAGATAACTAGCAAAACAGCAACGGCCTCGTATATATTCACTCAACCTGCCATCAGAGCCTGCAACACTGACAAGTTACAGCAGTGAATCAGAGCACAGCACCCCATTAAGGTCTCCTTGGACTGTTACATACCATCTTTGGAGACCTCAAAGAACAATTTAAAATACCCTATAGAGGTATGGCAGGGCAACTTTAAAAAGAACTGAGATGAAAATTTGGGACATTTCCCTGAATTTTCCCTGGGAACAGGGGATAGGCCTGTTCCTATTTCTACAGTCAATATAGAGCAACCCTGAGTGCTTTCTTGATTTGAGCTTAATAGCAGATGAAATACTAGCCTGGCTTCACACAGTTGCATCTCCATTAATTTTATATATTAATTATATATTAAAAGTTGTCAATCAGCAATGAAGGGAAATGATGTCACTCCCTAAATATAAGTGGCAGTGATACAACAAAATACTGCAGCTGGAAGATGCTGTTACTATCAGTTTTTAAAGGTTGGGCAAATCTGGCTGTAAAGTTAAGAATCTCTGATCAATACAGTTGATTAGGTTATACCAATGATTTCAAAGTTGATGCAAAATCTATGTCCAAAGATGCGTCACAATGGCAATAGTTAGTGAGCTTTGCATGTTTGATAATCTGCAGTCACCACAAAGGACAGACACAAATTGTAATATTGATGTAATTTTTTATTACAAATAAGACACATTCATCTTGTGCTCTGAAAACTGTACATATACAAGAGGAAAACAAGTAAATAAGGAAAGAACATCTGACAAAGGTGTACAGAGGTGTGCAGATGACTTGGATCTGGTAAGGAAAAGGAATGGGCAAGGTCAGGATAAAACATAAGGTAATGACATCCAGATGTCAAGACAGTAGGAAATCGACATATTTTAAACATACAACAGCACAGGAGACAACTGATTTCAAAAGGATGGGGCTTTTCTGTAAAAAAACAGGAATATCCTGAAGCACAATCAAAAGATATCTATAGGCTATTGTTTATTATATATATATAACATCTGATATTTTCGTGTTACAGTAATCTACCAAACACAAGACCCTGAAACCAGAGTCTTTGTGTTATCTTTCAGATCCTTTTCAGATCACTAAGGAATAAGTATTCATTCATTTCTAACACAGATTCCTTATATGCCATAAAGGTTCTATACGTTTCGTAAATAGGAGAAACATCTTATAAAATTCACACTTCAAATGTGATTATAAAACCTGCCATTGACCTGATAAGAGTCCTGCTTGAGCATCAAGCGGCCGTCATATTGCACGGTTGTCGTTCAAATGATGGCACAACACGACAGTCTGTCATAAAGTCTTTTGTAGCTGGCACTGTGGAAGTTCCTTTTTGGAGTTTGGTAGATGACAGAAGCAAATAAGTCACAATATGTGACTCTGGAGTGCCTCAGAGTTCAATTCTAGGGCCTGGAGTTCTTTTCTTGTCAGGGCTTATAACAGAGCAGTGAACAGGCATGGAGGGGTAATGCTATGATGCCATTCTCGTCAGGGAGATATCTTCTCTATTGTGTTCACTCCGCTTTATGTCCAGCAGAGTCCAGAGTCCATGATGCACTGGAGTCTCTCTCTGGACAAAGCAGTGTCCTTCAGGAAGCTCAATTTCATAAGGGATCTCCTTTGTTGATTTCAAGCATTCGTTGAGGATTACATTTAATGGTGACTTTTTTTTGGCGTTCAATCAATGAACATTTTTTTCTTAAAATGAAATTGTACAAAAAATAAAAGGAAACATGATTGAAAATGACAGACAGTGAACAAGTCAAACTAATACCAGTATATATGTGATAATTAATAACAATGATCATAATTATAACCATAATTGTACAGCTCTGTCAGGTTAAGTCCCATGTTTTAGTGTTCAAGCCATGACTCCAGTGATGTCATAAAAGAGTCTCAGTTTAGAGTCTCTGTGGAAGAGTCTTTTTGAAAGCTCTTGAGAAGCAGTTCCACGCATAAGCGAAGACCAACAGGATAAAGCACAGCACTAAAAAATAATATAGAGGACTGTGTCCATCTACCACAGAATGTCAGGAGAACCCCGAGGAGGCCGGTGGTGGAAAGGGCAACAGGGTTGGGATTCTGCGCCCTCCACAATCGCAGCATGGCAATTTGGAAGAGGCCACCATCGGCGATCCCAAGCAGCCAAGCGATTGGTTGGTCATTCCCAAACAGGAAGAGGTCGAGGAGGAGCAGGAGGAGGAGGCATGGGGAGGAGGAACAGGTGGAGGACCAGCCTTTTTCCATACACATCGATGGAAAACGAGAAACAAAAAGGCACAGGTATGCAGAACACACCTCTCTTGCGCCAGTATGGAAGAGTAAGAGGAAACCTCTCTGGGTCAGACCCAGTATCAGTAGAACAGAACCAAAGCCAGAGACGCTCTCTGCAGCTGTAGTCGACCCCAGTGTCTCATGTCTCAAGCCCTTCTGCTACATAAATTTATGTTGCTGATGTCTACTCAAAATGCACACTTTACTCTGTGCTCTCTGCACTCTCTGGGGAGGGCTTTGAAGACATGGATTCTGGATTCTGTTCTCCATCTATCTTTACCTTACTCTACCTCTCTCTCTCTCTCTCTCTCTCTCTCCTTTCTCCTCTCTCTCCTTCCATTCTTTACCCTAGCCCATTGGGAATCCCCCTCTTCACCAAACCAAAAGCTGACAGGCAAGGGGTGCAAGAAGGAACTCAACATTTTTTTGTGTTTGTTTCTTTGTTTCTGGCAAGGACAGTGGCAGTGCTGGTCATGGCTGGCCCTCACACCTCCGTCTGCAGGTCAATGATGTCCTGCCCCACCAGGGGGATGGTGGCGCCTGCCTTTTCCCATTCCACTGCCTGCATCTCCAGGGGCGAGGGCTGCAGAGGCTCCAGGTCCTTGCGCACCCAAGCGGGTGGAGAGTGCTGCTGCGATCGGGGGACCCCTTCCCACGGTCTCTCACAGGGCATCTGCTGTTTGTCCTGCAGAAGGAAGTAATAGGAATCATTAGCATGTTTTATCATTTTGAATCCACACATACCTACTCTAAAAAAAACATAGCACTGTCTAAATAAAGAAAATGATTAATATCTATTAAATATATTAATGTGAATTTATTGGCCTTCACAATACTTAATTACTTTGTTAGGCTGCTGCAGAGGAGGTACTAACTATAAACACTATGCAAAAAGTGGATGCATTAGTTAATGGTCCACTTCAATTCTTAAGCTTTTTGAAGGGTCCTTCTTAAGATTTAGAGTACCCAACTGTTTGAATGTGGCTGAGCATAAAAGATGCAACTTACGCTGTGGTTAGTTTTGTCACTGCCTCCTGAGGACACACTCCACCTCACAGACTGCAGAGAGAAAAAAACAGAAAGCAATTATTATAATGATCCTCAAAAAAGTGCCCGCCTTTCATTTCAATATCAAAGCGCAGGAGAGGGCAGCTAAGGTCTACTTCTATTTGCAATAATGATTCTCATTTTCTCAGGAAAGGGCAGAAGAGAAAGAATTGTGAAGTGTGACAAGTGAAGAAATGTTGGATGTGTAGATCAGACTGTCTGCAGTCTGTATCTTCTGTGTCACACTTCTACTAAGACACAAGGATGCTCAACTGTTCCAACTGCGCTATGTGTTGCAGTGATTGTGAATAAGGAAACCATAAGGAAAGGGAATATCTATATTTATGTCTGTTTGCTTGTTTGTTGAGTCTATGTGGTTCTCACCTTGCTATCTGAGGCGGGTGACTCTCTGTCCTTCTCGGCATGATGTAATTTCCTGTTGAGGTCCTGAAACATGTTCTGGTGACGTTTCCGTGTGTGCATGATCTTCTGCAGAAGACAAGAAGGGAAAGACATATTAGCACTGCAAATCTCCTGAGTAGCAACATATATCATGTTTAACAAAATATACATTTAATAGAAGAAGATTAAGTAAAGAACAGTATATTTACCTCAAAGTCGAGCTCCGCATAGCGTGATTTCTGCCTCTGTAATGGTAGAAAGGAAGGATACAAACAGCTAGGTTAGTATTGTAAGGAATATTGAAATCACTTGATTAAAACTTAATTAACTTTATCCATAGAACAAGCTCTCTAGTCTTAATTTATAATCCTTAGATGAAACATTGGTGTGAGTAAATAACAAAAGTTGTTTCCGCACCGTTTCATCCCTCACCTCCAGTGAGCTCATGGAGAGCGTGGAGATGGTCTCACTCTTGGACATCATGGAGTTCATGGAGTCGAAGGTGTCCCCCAGGCTGCTGGTCATGTGCGACTCACTGGAGATGTTGTGCAGGTTCTGGACAGGCGAATCATGCTCAGAGTAGGAGACGCTCACACGGTCAGAGGGAAGCATCTTCATGCCATAGGCGGCTGCCTGGGGCTCGGCGTAGCCTCCACTGCTGCTCAGGTGCACGAGGCGTGCCTGGGGAAGCTGCTCCACGCTGATGTTGTACTTGCCACAGCCGGAGAGTTCGTCCTTGGGCTTGGAGCGGAGTGTGGACGTGGTGTTGGGCAGGAGCACATAGCCGCCACTTCCGCTGCCATCCGGTGAATTGCCCTCAGCCTGCCCGCGGGCCAGATCAGCGTCCAGCTGGTTGAAGATCTCACTGTCGCAAACGTAGACGGGCTTTCCGCAAGATGGGTCCAGACCCATGCTGCCACCCCTGCCACCCTTCTCCCTCTTCAGCGTCAGTGTGTGGCTAGAGTAGTCAGGCACTGACTGCATGTGGGCCTTGGTGCTAGTGTTAGCCGGGAGGGTGTGGAAGTTAGGACCCATGGGCAGGGACATCTGTGGAGGGGGCATCTTCTCCTCAGAAGAGCTCTTCATGCCACCTGAAGAGGGAAAGGAGAGAGAGAGATTAGGGTAGGGGGGGTTAGACGTTTTCTGGATCTAACGCCATCAAGTGCCATCAGGCACACCAGTATTTTTAGACTTCTTGAAGAAATGAGAGCAAGGATCTAAGCTGCTTTGATGTTAAAGTTGATACAAGACAAGAGCTTAAAACAGAACAAAATGTTCTTTAGACCCACCTGGTCTGCCAGACTCAGCATCCTTTTCAAAGTCAGACTACAGGAAAAAAAGAAACAAAAAAAGCTGTTAGTGAACAAGTTCATTCTTTAAGTTAAAATAAGAGTGCAGACAGATTGCAGATTGAAGGTTTGACAGCGAGTAGACACTCACCATGAGCTGAGTGTGTCCATTTTGCAGGGAGCTGCCAGAATCGCCATTGCCATCATCCTTACGGTCCACCACTCTGCACTTAACAGCCTCTTGGACCTAAGAGAGGGCACACAATAAAATAAATCAAAATGAGTTACACACTGTAAAGTGCAGCTGTTCATATAGGTTATATTTTAAATAACCTTATGTACTGTATTAGATAAAGAGTTTATATTCTCCCAAGTATCTTTGCGTACCTCTCTGCGAAGGATGCAGTGAACCATGACAATGATGAAGCCCTCCAATGAGTCAAAAACGGCAAAGAGGATCTGGAAGAGGGCAGAGCGGCGGTCTGTGATGGCGAGCACAGCGGACATCCAGGTGAGAGCCAACAGAGGCAGGACCACACAGGAGCTCCACAGCGAGGCCCTGCAGGACAGGAGAGGAACAACACGCAGGATTTTAGAAAACTAGTTCATATCTGAAGCTTTATGGGTTCTATTCTAATCAGTGGAATCTAAGTAGAATCTAAATGCCAATGTGTCATCTAAACAGCCTTCTGGGATAGATAGGACGTACCCAGCTCTCTCCTTCAGTTTCACATCGGTGATGCCGTCCTTGGACACAAGCTTGTTGAAGACCAGAATGCCAATCACCATGTTGACCTGACACAGAAGACAATGGGAGAAATATGATTAAATATAATATATAATGGAACTGGCTGCTGAAGGATGAGACAACTGAAGTATGAGCCAACTTATGTCTTACTGGAAGGATAAGAGTACTCACCAGAACAACAGCAGCGGCCGGTCCCACGAAAGAGTAGAGAAGGCCACCCTCCAGAGAAAGCCAGCAACTAAGAGAAAGGGCAGGCAAATTGTTAGGACTGCACTTGTCTCAAAAGGTGAGGGAAATAGAAAGATGGTAGAGAGGACAAAGACATTTCTCTTACTAGTTAACAGTGCCATATCCCTTAGCCTTGGTGAATCCAACAGACACAGCCACAACCAGTGCAGGCAGACCTACAAAAAAACACACAAGTATTTCAATTAGAAGATGATAACAAACAAACAAAACAATGACAAACAAACAAAAACATTGACTGGCTGATGTTATAGGGTTTGAGCAGAATCAAGGGGATTGCTGTCTGATAGCTATGCTGTGAGCCTCACTCACCCCATCCGAGACACAGGAAGCGCTTGCGGATGATGCGGTTACGCAGGCGGCCCGTCACTGCCATGTACGACTGCCATGCCTCTGTCAGGACCCAGCAGAAGGATGACAGGAAGAAGAAGTGCAGGAAAGCTGCCACCAGTGTGCACACCACCTGAAGGAGACAAGGAGGGAAAAAAGAGAGAAAGAGAAAGATGTCAGTTTCACTGGTAAGACCTTACGTTGGTTAACAGATTGAGAGAGAACAAAGGAAATCATTGGAGGTGTCACCATAAGTCTAGGCTGGTTAGATGTACCTTATTGCGAGCCTGTGTCTGGCCAATCAGAATGAGCGCATTGGAGCAAATGATGGACAAGCAGAAGTTGATCAGGATGACCGAACGCTCAGAGCGGATGTACCTAGAGTGAAGATTGAGAGTGAACATCAGTGGATGGTCAGTGGCACATCAGTGGCAGACAGATTGTGTTATATAGATTGTAGTCTATAATGTGCTAGCTAGAGAATCTTTAAGAGATAGGTTAAGGTAAATTTCTTACTTCCAAACGGAGACATAGATGATGATAAGCAGGAGCAGAGTGAGAGAGGAGACTCCACAGCCCACAATCAGAGTCACGGAGGGGAGATATGTTTTGTCCATGTCCTACAGAAACGAAAGAAAGAGAGAGAAAAAAATGGGTTTAGAAATCTCTCTCTCCCTCACATACACATACACAGATATGTACACACACACACACACACACACACACACAAACTGAGCCTCTGGGTTGCTGTGGAGCACTGCACCGGTCTGCTCTCCCTGTGGGTAGATGGTTGAATGGCACAAGTAGGCCACAGCTGAGGCAAGGTGACCTGAAGGTTAACGTGTCAGAAAAGATGAAGCGCAGGCAGCAGAGATGCGGCCGCCGAGGTCCACGCCACCATTTCTCCGGCGATCTTTTGAACCGTCAAATGAGGCGCGACCGATGCGGCACATATATCTCGGGGTTCTTCTGGTCCACGTGCGAACAAAATTGCCAGTGCCTCCGTGTCTGTCTCTGTCTCTTTCTCGGCAGCAAAAATATACGAACTAAAGCACACATCATAAAAATAAACTACTAGCCACTCAGGTCCAGTACAAGGACCAGAAGAACTTTTTTGTAATGCTTTTTAGTGCACTTGTTTTGCACAAAGAATAGAGCTAGTGTGATTCATTTATTGAGCTTTGAGTTTATGATGTGAATTATGATCATGTGTGGGTGTGTGTCTGAGAGTGTGTGTGTGTTTGTGCACCGTGTGCCTAATAAGGAAAGCGGACAGGTGGGCCATTCTCACCTATGCATTAATCAGCGGTGCCATGTGACAGCAGCTAAACACCCTCCCCGATGCCAACAGCCATATCTAGGTGATGCCCCACACACACTATCTACCCTCCCCTGCTCTGCCTCAAGCATGCCCAGCAATGCCAGCCCTGCTGTGGTGCCAATTGCAGGTTTCTGTATGTGTGCAAGGAGGTGTGTGTGTATGTGAGCAGGGTCAGCCCCCCCCACCTCCTCCCTGAAATCCCTCTATTGGTTCACTGGCCTCCTCCACAGCAGATAATGAGCTGGGTTCGCAGCCAAGCCCTGTTTCCTGGCGAAGTCGGCCGGCTCATTTAACGCCTCCGATTAAGACAAATTTGTATCATGGCACTGGCTGCCTAGGTGCGAACCATGAGCTGATAGTAGAGGCTTAGAGGCACTAGGTCCATGGCTGCCTGACCACCAGGGGCAGATGCATCAATATTGCTGCTCCAATGGGGCATGTGTTACAATCTATACAATATATAGTTAAAAAGTTGTAACTATGCCAGTGACTAGCAATGTTTATATATATATATATATATATATGTATAATCTAGATTTTTGTTTGCTACTTTTTGGATTGTTAATAAAGAGGATGGAACTAAAAAGTAGCAAATGGAGCCATCTTTGATATGCCTCCAAAACAAACAAACAAACAAGAACAAAACAGGGAAGCAAAAACAGGGATGCATCCCAAGCCTTTGGGTGCATTCCCATCCAAAAGATGAAGAATAAAACAGATGGTGTCGCGTGTGAGGGAAAAAAAGGCAGATTTTCACACTTTAATAGGACCAGAGAGACTGCTGTAGGACCGGTGTGTGTGTGTGTGTATGTGTCTGTGTGTCTGTGTTTGTGCTAGAAAGAGAAAGAGAGAGACCCTGTTGGGCTTGTCTATCAGCCTGGCCCGTTACCATTGGCTGGTGCTAATGAACAAAAATCAAGCCTTTGAATGTGACCCAGATATGAGTCTCAATTTTGCCCTTGAAAAGACACAATGTTCTGCATTTTTTTCCTCACTCCTCCCCGAAACTGAAAATCAGGGCAGTAGAGAGGGAAAAAAAGGCCACAGAGACAATTAAGTGAGAGAATGCTCTTCCATTCCCAGGGATTGATTACCTAGTATGCAAGGCTTAAATGAGGGGGCTGCTGGTCAAGGGCATTGATAGGACTCAGAGAGAGAGGGCCATTCCTGCTTGACCACACGCCAGAGTCGTTCGTTTTGTTTTGTTTTTTTCGTCTGTGCAAGGCAAGCCAGGTCTAGGAAGTATACAACATCAGAAGCGTGAGTCTAGAAAAACTGCAGTGTCTGGTCTGGATAATTTCTCCATTTCTCTCTCTCTCTCGCTCTCCCTCTCTCTTTTTCTTGCTGTTCTCTTATCCTCTCACAGCTTGCAGGCGAACAGTATTGAATATGTCTATAGCACACATCAAAGCTTTTTCTTTTCTTTTTTTGGGATGGTTGTGTATGTGTGTGTATGAGAGAAACTGTGTGTGACTATGTGTATGTGTGTGTGTGTGTGTGTGTGTGTGTGTTGCAAAGGAGGGGGCATTTCCCCATTGGCTAGTCAGCTTTGCATTAGCTGTGTGAGACAAGATGCTGCCTTGAGTGTTATACTGAGAGCGAGAGTGCAGGGATGCAAGGGGGTGGGGGAGAGCACTAATGTGAAATTCTTAGATATTGGCAGACTTTATGGGAATGATTGGCGCAGCGAGATCTTGTCAGTTGGAAGGAAAAGAAGGGGGTGGAGGGTGGGGGGGGGTTAGGTAGGCTGAGGAGAGGAGACAGTGGGGGCGCCGTGGCCGAGACAAATTGAATCACCGACGGCAACAACAACAACAACAGGTCTGAGGAAGGACAATGCGCAGACAGTCGCCATGCCGACGGGTAGAGTATGCAGTGTGGAACAACTCTCGCCTCTCTGGCACATAGAGGGCTTATGCCTTATAGGCCAGTCTGGGAATAATACACACATTCCTGATCAGGTCCCTCTCTGTCTCTCTGCTCTCTCTCTTTCTCTGTGATCTGTTGCAGTCTTGCCACAGGCATAGAGGGTACAATTAAATGCACTGTTGCTCTTTCTCTTTGCATGCATGAGTAGTGGCCGCCAGGTTTTTATCTGCAGTAGCAAACTCCAAAGTATAGAAGGAATGGTTGAAGTTTTTTTGTACCTGGAGGGGAGTAGGTATTAGATAGGGAAGGGAGGGGTGAGTGGCGTTGAGATGAGGAGGGAGTTATTTTTCCTTCCGATCTCTGTCACACAATCGCACAAACGGAGCTCGCGCTGCGGATGCCGTTGCCAGGGCAACTGGCGAGCAGAGTGCTTCAGAGGCAGTTTCCAATCAAATAATGACTGATGCAAACGCAGAAACATTACTGTATTTGTTGAGACATTGCCAAACGACAAAAGGCTATAGACCTTAGGTAATTAAAATAATCAGTCTACACTAGGAAATAAACCCAGACGAAATGTTTTAACATGAGTTCTCTAATTTTGTAATAATTATGACACATTTTTTCCCCACGATAATACAAATGTGCAAATACAAATAAATAGCACAGTAAAAACAGGTGTAAGGAGAGAGAATGTTCAGGTAGATGCCCATTCTAACATGCATATTACCGCTATATAAAATGAAGCCTTTCGCTGTTTGAATAATATTTCAAATGCATGCAAGCAAAGGTTTCTAATTTAAGCGGTACAAAAACATCTCTATCAGTTTTGTTAATTAAAACTGCCTCTGAATAGTACCGCATACACACATGCAGCCCACAAGTCACATATGTGGCAGTCAAACATTTAGCTTACATAGAAATCATCTATTAACATTTAAAGTCGATCGAAAAATGTAATCGAATTGATCATATACATTGATTTTGCTCACTGTCAATTAAGAAAGAATGAATTCTGTCTCCTTATACCATTTCGTGGTAACGCGATCAAGACCATAGCCTATTGAATGATACCTGCACACCACCAGACAAAGACGGAGACAGAACGACATCAGCTTAACGGCGAAAAAATGGCTTTAAACAAACATTTTCTCTCCAGAGTCGTTCCACATACATTCATATTTTCAAAAAGAGACAAATATGTCTGTGATCGACTTACCACATCAGGATTCGGCCGCGCTAAAATGGCGAAGGTGGAGAGTCCGTCACACACGCATTTGGTTCTGAACGAGTCGATAGGCAGCGCTCTGCAGTTTCGCGGAGACCACGATCCGAGCAGAGAGAGACTGCACAGGGGAGAGGAGCAGAGCGAAGGAACGGATTGTGAGACAGGAGAAATTTTCTAAGAAAACGTCTCAAATTAACCTCTTTCAGTCCCCAAGGTTTCTCACAGAGACAACTGGTGTGAAGAACTCGGTGGGTGGGCACCAATGATATATGCGTGTCAGTGCACACTTGGTTTATGTGTAAATCAATGCACTTTCATAATTTTGTTAATGCACACCTGAATGGTGTGCCTGAGACCCACTGATTTGAACACTTTGAACTGTAAACTATTTTATATAAAACACATGCTCTATTACAGTTAATGTAGCCTATATCTCTTTTTTATTTCAAATTTTTGTCATTTGTCATTTTAGAAGTTCTCCAAAAGGCAATGTACATATTAACTGAAAGGGAAAAAGATTTTAGTAGATTAAAGTTTTCTGTAAACCATTGTTTGTCTGTAATTATGTCCCATGGACACTTTGCATCTGCAAGGCCAATTGGAGGTTCAAGAGGACAGAATATTTATCATCAGACATTCAGACAGCATCTAAAGCTCTTCTTGGACCATTAGCATATTGTTGCAGGGCATTTTAGCAAACCAAGGGAAGAGTTCGCTTGACCTGGATTTTCTGAGTGATCTCCTCTACACTGTTTGGGAGTACTCGTTAGTTTTGCCATGATTCATGGCATTTGCATGATCATCAACTGCCTGGTTCTTGCCTAAGGACATGTGCATGTGGAAAAAAGTCTATCTCTGCCTGACACTGCTTCCAATGTATTCAGTGGCCCTAACCTCCCAGTTATTCTGCATATTCAATTGGAAATAAATGTAGCAAGTTTGAATACAGAACTACGAGCATTACAAAAAAGAGAGCTTGATTAAAGACCTTAGTGACTCGGAAGGACAAACACAAGGGAATGGAAAATCCTCAAAATCTACAAGCGGTTCCATTCTAAACACCCACGTCCTTTCTTTGACTCTGCCTGCCTGTTGTCTGGCTCTCTGTTTGGCTGGCTAAAAGTCTCTTCCTCCCTCTCTCACTTTCTTGTCTTCTCCTCATGGTTAGAAAATTGACTTGGCGCCTTCTTCCATCAGCTCACTGACAGCTCTCCTACCCATGACACATGGTGGCCTATAAAAAAAGAAGTCATCTGTTGTGGCACTGTGAAGCAGATGCCATCTCGCATAGCCTACTCTCTGATGGACGCCAGTCTCCGGGCAGTGAGCCGTTGCCCTGGGCAGTGTGGCGTAGAGTGTGGGAAGTGACTTAGTGTGAGAGGGAGAGAGAGAGAGAAAGAGAGAAAGAGCGAGAGAGAAATGTGTGACGATGGAAATAGAACCAACTGGGATCCATCTTAGAGCAGTTCATCCTCCCACTACTACTCTATCCTGGTCCTGAGCAAAAAGGCTCAATCTGAAGTTGGGAGGAAGTCAGTGTGTGTATGTGGAGGGGGGGGGGGCAATAAAAACTAAACTCTGAGACCTAGAGAAGGTCCCACAGGACAAGACAGCACAGGAGACACATGTGAAGCTTCACATCCCCACCCTTCTATCCTGGGGGGTTGTAATGGATCTTGCACTTTCTGAGCCATCGTGTAAAGGAAAAGAAAAGAAAAGAAAAGAAAAACGAGGTCATGGTGAAGTATTAGAGGAGTGGTGCCAATGCTCAGGGATTCTGGGGAAAGCGGCACACCAAGCTGTCACTGGATAGTGTGTTGGCTAATTAAACTCTGTTCCCCTAGCTTAGTGAGGTTGAGCTAGTTCTCTTTATCTTCGTCAGGTTGAGGGGCCTAGCATTTTACAAAGTTAATCACTTCTCTGCTCAAGGGTAAGACACCAGTAGGGACTTGATGGCAAGAGAGAGAGAGAGAGAGAGAGAGACAACCAGTCTGGGGGACAATTGAGTAGACACAGTTCAATCTCTGTCTCTTCTCCTCTCATTGGCCAGCAAACTTTCTGCCAACACTCAAAAGGAGAAAAAAAAGGACAAATAATATGCAACAAAGATGGCCAACTCTACTATGCGATTCTCCCGCCATCCCGCGATCCATCACGTCTTTTAGCCAAAGCTGAATTTAATTTGGCTGTGATGGGCCCGCCCTCCTGAAAGAATTGGGCTAATTAGATCTACTCGGCCCCACTCTTTGGTTTCGAGCTGCGGTGCGGCAGGTCGTGGTGGAAAGGGCCTGGTGGATCTGAACTGCTTATCTTGGCTTGTTTGTTTGCAAGACTACAAATCTATATATATGCAAATGATGCAGCTGTGCCGCATTTGGAGTTCTGCTTTCCTGTTTGTGTGTGTGTGTGTGTGTGTGTGTGTGTGTGTGTGCACTTGTGCTTGTTTTCCTCATTTCTTCATGTTCTAGTATGCCCAATCCTCTTACAAATACATAAAACTATGCCTAAGTGTTCCTCTGAAACATTTGCCCTCTTCTGCTACAAACACACACACACACACACACACACACACATACACACACACACACCTGAGTAATACACCTGTGCCTCACCTCTATTGGCACCTAGAGTGTCTCTTACAGGATCTTATGCAACGTGTTTAGTGTGAATTCTGCTAGTGGGGAGGAGGGGGGTGCAAGAAATAGGGAGGGCTTGGATGTTGTGGAGCATCAACACATGGTAGTGGAGAGGAATCACACAGAGTGTCAGTGCCCTAGGTCTACCTCATAGGCAGTGAGTCGGAAAGACTGAACTAAGTGCCAACTGTCCCCCTAACACTGATCTACAACAATAAATAAATAAAGAAAACATTGGGTCTGCATTCTGTGTAGATGAATGGCAGGCTGGCCTGCCCTCAAGTCATGGATTGTGGGCAAGGAAGGACAGGTTTACCACCTAAAGGGTGCTTGTCGAGTGGACAGAGAGACAAGTGAAGCAGTGTTAATACTTACGCTTCGCTCTCGTCCCAGGAGATGCATGTTTCATTGATTGTGCCCTGTTGAGAGAGAAAGAGAAAAAGAGAGAGGGAGGGGAGCAGAGAGAGAGAGGGGGAGAGAAAGAGAGAGGGAGGGAGCGAGAGAGAGAGAGATTCAGAGGGTCAGTCACCGTGCGGTGGTAAGTATGTAGGACAACCAATGGACCTGGCCGGAACATTTTGTTCTAAATGGCGCACCAACATAGGTGACACTAACACACTAAGCAGCCCAGTGAACACGCTAACACTAAAATGTTTTCCAGTTCGATTTTAAACACTACGCGAGTCTACACAGTCCCTGATCGTCTACAGCCCGCTGTCTGTCTGTTAATGAGACCTTTCACCAAATATCCCTCAGGGAGGTGATTAAACTGCCTTCCTCCTTGAGGTAAGTGGGGGGAAAATCAATACCGCCATTTTGCGCCAAATGCACTCATAAATGACAAACAGTGGGGTTTGCGCTAAAGAAACTAGCCGTGAGGGGTGAGTGTACTCACGTTGTACAGATGAGGGAACTCAATCTCAACAGGAGAAGACAAGAGACCGGGGTCAGGTTTCACGATAACCGAGACCACCTTGGAATTCAGCAGAGTGGTGTTGCTAAAGAGATGGAGAGAACACACAGAGTTGTTTTTAGTATGAAGAACAGAGAGAGAGAAAAAAAAACAAAAAAACACTAAGATTGAGGGGCAACATGAATCCTAAAGTCACCATCAAGGAGGCAGCTGGGCAGCAAAGCAATTGCCTTTGTCTTGTCAGTGCTGAGGACATTGCCTAAGGTCCCTCAGGTGTGCACTAGGCAGTCTTGTGTCTCTACCCTGGGCCAATGTGGCAGCTCTGTCTGCATTTGATGGTTTATCTCTAGTTGTTTATGCCTAGACTCTCACCTCTGAAAAGACAGCATCACTCCCAGGTTGCGGTACAGGACGATTCCAGTTACGAAAGATGATGTGTCCTCCTCATCTAAAATACACATGCAGATATATATATTCATATAAGGTTGATACTACTAGAGGTATGCATGAATAGGATGTAGATGTATAAGTATAAGATATCCTTGTATTATCTAGTATTTTGTAGCTCTGTATGTGTGTGTGACCCTCACCAGGCACGTCAAAGGACAGAGCGCTGCGTGTGACGGTGATCTTCTCCTCGGAGTTCCTGACCCACTCGGTCATTCCCCTCCAGCCTTTCATGGGGAAGGTGATGTCAGAGGGCATGGCTTTGGGTCTCTTCTGGATGCTCAGCTCTGCAGGGGGAATTAGGGAGGAAGAATAAATACCCGATGAAAAACTGAAAAAATGGACAAAGGGCCCTCTCTTAGAGGAATGAGTGCTTGTAGACAACTAAATAACTGCTAAATAAAAGTCTTTAAGTTCTTTTGTCCCTACTCTACTGAGTGTCACTGTGCCATGGAGACCCAAGACTTGGAGGAGTGGGTAGTTTGGAGCTTTGGCATAATTTGGCATATGTGCATCATTCACCCTTCAAGATGAGGGTGGTGTTAAAGGTTTGCTGTGGTCTTATGTAAATCATCTTCACGCTGAGAGAGTGTTTGCTTTCTCTCTCTCTCTCTCTCTCTCTCTCTCTCTCTCTCTGTCTCTCTCTCTCACACCAGTGGGTGTTCTTGTGAATTTATGTGTCTGCGAATATGTGCTTTCACACAGGAGGCGGTGAGAACTTGGGTCTAAACTTAACCTTAGGAACTGGGGCATGTGCTATGTGTTTGAGTGCGTGTGTGCATGTGTGTGTGTGTGTTGAGGGAGTGTGTGTGTGTGTGTGTGTGGGGGGGGGGGTTGCTTTACACTCTAACTGCATGCTTGCTGATAGCTCCTAGTTTAGTATAGAAAGATAAAGGTGAAGAAGTCTCACCTAAGTTTTCTGTGACCTCATAGATGTCCTGGAATCCCTTCATCTGAGTTCCGATCAGTTCTACAAACTCTTCCACCAGCCGGAAGAACTCCTTAGTGCTGGCCCCCATCTGTATGAAATAAGATTATTTATGAGATTGATCATTGCTCATATAAACACTGAGGCATAAAAACAATTAACTGTTGCAAGTCGATTACACCATGATGGCTGGGCGGTAAAGTTATGAAGTGTTAGTCACACTAACCAAAAACAAAATGATTGCTTAAGGCTATTGACGCACATCTGACGTGCTTCATGCAGTTTCTACATGATTATGTTTGGTAAAATCCTTTTATAATTCCCTCCTTCAAAACCACCAAGAATATCTGCTGTAGTCAATAAACATTGCTGTCACATGTCAGTTCAGCCTTGAAGATCGTCCGAAGGTCCATAAAAGGAGTGTCTGTTGATTCATAATTCTTTTTCTTCCTCAAAGCGAGGGATAGAGAAAGATAGATGAAGGAGGGAGGGAGGGAGTGACTGTCTCTCTGTGTGTGTGAGTGGAATCTCGTGCGTTGCCTCTGACGCAAAGCAGCAACAGCGTGGGCGAGGGGTGTGTATGTGTATACATCAGTGCTGTGATGCCTCCGAGCTGGGCTGTACGTGTGTGTGTGTTTATGTCCTTTTACAAGTGCAGTGGTCTGTGGGTTGCATTACCAGACGCACAGATTGGTGAGTAGGTGTTGTGAATGATTCTCTCTTTCCCCCACTTGCTCACTCACTCACTCTCTCACTCTTTTTTTCACTCTATCTCTCATTTTCCCTCTCTCCCTCTCTATCCCTTGTCACCATTAACCCTGGTCTCTGCAATTGCAACTCTTCTTCAGTTGGCAGTACAGTTATAAAGTATCAACTTCCGGACTTTTCTTTATGAAGGTTTGGTTTTTGTTCAAGTCATTTTTGAAGGACAGTTCTTGCACACAGTTTTGACCTGAAATAACAGAAGTTCTTCAAAATAACGCACCTTGTAAAAATAGATATTTTCTCTGATGGTTTGTTATTCTAAAGACTGTCTTTATTCATGTCATGATTAAACAAGAGATGACAAAATGACTTTTTTTTTCACTAAACAACTATATTCAGACACATCCACGTGAGTCGGCCACGACCGGTACAAGTGAGAATTGTGCGTCACTAGCTCTTTTGTGGAAGAGCTGAGCAGCATCATGGAGTAGACTGATGGCTCATGGGTGGCAGGCAGTAAGAGACAGATGAAAGAGGCCTGATTATAACACTTGGAAACTTGCTGTCAGATTTTTGCTGTGCAAGCCTCTCTAGCACAATATCCTGTCTGGGTTCTCTTTTTTTTCCACAGTTAGAGAGCAAATGGCTTTTTGTGAGTGATAATGTGACACAGGCTATAAGTGGATGTCACACACACTCACACACATACAAACACACACAAAAACTTACCGTTTGCATCTCCTCCCATTTCTCACGATGTTCCTCCTTCAATAAGTTGCTCATGGTCTGAGCATAGTTCTGATGATGGGGGGGGAAATGGTAAAAAAACGTTCATCAAACTCTTACAATGTACAGTACATTATATGCATGACATAAACATATCTTATATAAATAAATATTACACAAAAGACATCAGCTGTCTCTTACCTCTACATCTGCATGTCTGATGCTGTAACCAGCTCCTCTGAAGATCTGGGTTGTATTCTTGAGGACTTCCATTGAGGCCAGCAGATCTCCACTGTACTTGGAGCCCTGATCAGTTGTAGTCTTCAGCTTCAAGATGACATTAGACACACCATCCTCAAGAAGACCTTGCTGTGCCTTGGCCAGATGTTCACGTGACTGGAAAAACAAATGCGACAAATTGGATGAATTTTCTTGTAATGGTGTGTAATCAATTAGAAATTACTTGGATTACTTGGAAAAACCTGGTAGGAAGGCTTACCAGTTTCTGGATATCCTGGTACTCTTTGGAGACACACTTCACATAGGTTGGACTCTCCCAGTACGCAAGACCAATGGCATCCATGGTGCATCGGCGAAGGATCACACCTGTGGTCAAAAGAAAAGCACTCATTGTCATCTCACCAAGTAGTTCAAATGGTCCTCTGTAAATGGCAAGTTGTGGAGAGTTGTGCATGAATGACATTTGTCTTTCGCCTAAGTTTACCTGTTGCATCAGGGGGACAGGGAACAGCAGCAAAGTCACCAGCAGAGGTCCTCTTCCAGATCATATTGCCATAGTTGTCCTCACCACAGATCTCATGAGGTTCTGCAAGGTTCAGATACCGGTCCATTTACTTTTGCCTCTCAGTTGAAAGTCAGGTTTAATTTAATGGAGAAACATGCAAATGCAACTGAGGAATGAAAAGGCCTAAGATGTGGGACTGACCTGGGCACCGTTTCTCACTGCAGCGTTTGGATTCAGTCTTTGAACCAGGGCAGGGTTCTCCACCAAAGAAGGGCCCCTCGCAGATTCTGTGTCTCTCCATGACACCTCCACCGCAGGTCTTGGAACAGGAGCTCCAGGAGGTCCATGGCAGCCACCTTCCATCAACTAGAGCATCCAAAAAGACATCACAGCTCCTGTCATCTGGCCTAAAGGAATCTTCTAGTTTTCTACACACTAACTGCAGTGATTGCAGTGACTAACACTGCAGTGATTTTTTGGTATTGGTGGATGTGGGCCTGAAACGTACCTGGGCAGTCCCTAAGGAAACAGTTGCTGGTCTCTTTCCAGTCGCCACGGCACTCAGAACCACCATAAGAGGGGCCATTGCACTCACGAGTCCTCTGCATGGTTCCATTGGAACAGGAGGCAGAGCAGGCACTCCAAGCGGACCATTCATTCCAATAGCCGTTGACTAAAAAGGGAGAGAATTAAAGAGAAAAGATAAATGAGGCTTGTAAGGTGCCACAGACGTTTCTGGCTGTTCAGAAACAGCCATTATCTCAGCTGCACACACACACACGCACACACACACACACACACACACACACACACACACACACACACACACACAGCCAGTTAGTCGGCAGGAGTTTCTATGGCGCTTGTTAGAAGCTACTGTCTTGACATCCATTGAATGGATAAAGGAACTCTTTATCCTCTTTTGAACGCTAATGACGCCCTTACGGATCAATGAGGTTAAAAAGACCCATCTTAAAAGATCCTGTCTTTGGAGGAAAATGGCAAAATTTGTGGCGTCTGTGCTTAATGTGGTGAGAGCCTCACTCTGCACGTGTTATTTCTAACCAGATACAAGATCTTAAAGTGCCCTGTTTGATGTTAAATGGCAAAAAAACACAGAGAAAATTAAACACAGAGGAAAAGAAGGGGGGGGGGGCGTAGTAAGATGGGGGTTAATTTTTTTCCTCTGACTCCTCCAGCCACAAAGGACCCAGAGCTAATTAGGAGGCTCTGGAGTCCGTCGGCTTCAAACACACCCCAAGTTCTAACTCATTAGTTGAGCCCTTCAGTACAGCCAACAGGCAGGAACCTTTATTTTCCCTCCGACATGCTCTGCCCACTCTGCTAATGGGAATGGATGGAGAGTGGTACTTCACTGTTAAAAGTCCCACTACAAATACGCACACTGTCTGTTTCATCTCTGTGTGAAAGACTGGATATTCTAAACTATATATGGAAAAACAGAATATGTTTTTAAAAAGAGAGTAAGAGTTTTGAGTGTGTTTGAATGTGTTTGAGTCTTAGAAACAGAATAGAGCTTAGTACCGATGGAGAAGTTGGTCATCTGAGGCATTAATACGATGCCATTTGCCTTTGAACGTTGCAAGAGACAACATATGTGGTCTACATTGCCATCTGCTGGTTGATTTTACAAATTGCACTTTGAGTCCAGTTGCAGGAGTCTCATTCAGATAGACAGCGCATTGGCCAATGCAGAATAGCTTAAGGGGACAAAGCTTTGCTGTCTTTCATAAATAACTTCAGTTATGATTTTATGCCCTTTTCATGAGACCCATATGAATCAATCAGGAAGTACTGACTCAGTCCAAGCTGATCTTAATGACATTGTGACTGTTAGCCTTCAAAAAAACCCTCTTGTGTGTACCTATGAAAACCACCATAACAGCAGTGACTAACACTGCCTACAATCAACTGCCCACCCAACTCCACCCCCCCCCCCCACACACACACCAAAAAAGGGTAACTGGGTGACTCACACCTCCACCACTAACACAATTTAGACTGGCTCCCAGTCTAAATTGCCCCAGTGACTCAGAGAGGGACAGAAAGAGTATAGTAATTCACCCTGCAGTGATATAGGGTCCTCCAACATGACCACTGTTATATTTTAACACCCTTTTTTTCACAAACTTTTTTTTATTTAACTTACCTGGGCAGAGGGCAATGTTGCAAAGCTTGGTCTGTTTCACAGGACCCCGGCAAGGCTCTCCACCATTCTGAGGCTGCTTGCAGGTGCGCACGCGATCACGGTAGCCACGGCCGCAGGTGGACGAGCACAGACTCCAGGGTGCCCATTCATCCCAGGCTCCATGGACTGGGGAGGGAGAGAAAGAGAGAACAACAATGAGACTTTGAGTACTGCCTAAATAAATATTGTTGTCTACAAAATATCTCTCAACCCAGTCTTAATACACAACAGCATTCCCAAAGCCTTCACTTGCTCACTCACCGGGGCAGGCGACGGTGTTGTTGCAGGGTCTGTTCTCACGAAGGGGTCCGGTGCATGGGGTGCCGTAGACGGAGCTGCTGCAGATACGAGTGCGACTCTGCCAGCCTTCGCCGCAGGTCACTGAGCATGTGGTCCATGGAGACCACTCGTCCTGTGTGCTATCACCTATGCAAACACACACACACACACACATACACAGAGGTAATTATGATGTGGTCTTTAGAGAGGAAAAGTTTGGATCTTTTTAAAATGTGACTTTTAACACCAGTCTTGACTGACAAGCTTCTTTAGCCATTAAGCTCACCATTCTGGGTGGCCGTGCTTCCATACTGAGCAATCTCTCCATCACGCTTCTGGCTCACCATAGAACGCAGGCCTTGGCTTCTCTGGCGGACTTGACCTGTAGAAGTCAATATAGATCTGCTTTAGCTTCATTCATTTGCAATGGGATAATATTATTAGAGTATCTGAGACATTGGATTTCTGCAACCATTTCATTTTATTATTATTATTTTTTTATGGGGGGGGCTTACCAATGCAGGGCTGGGGGTTGCAGGCACGTCCCTCCTCGACCACACCCTCACAGACACTGTCCTCGGGGAGGCAGGTTCGGCTGCGCACTTGGACTCCACCTCCACACTCTGAGCTGCACTCGGACCAGCGTCCCCAGCCACTCCAGCCCTCTACAGGACACAAGGGAATTGCAACTTTGATTAACACCAAATCAAACAAACAATGTCTACCCATTATATTTTATATAAATGTGACAGGACAATATATTAAGAGTAAAAAATATACTCTAATACTTTCAAAACATTACTCTGCAGGATGACTGCAGCACCAATGGAGAATTTGTCATTGCTGCCCCCTAGTGGTAATCTGATGGAACAACCTACAGTTTTTTTTTCAACGTGAGCTTCTGCATCTCTACCTGTGAGACCTTTGCAGTCTCTGTCTGTGAGAGAGCTTTTACACAACACTCAATATGTCTCCTTCGGCCCCCCTGCAATGCTCTGCAATTGTTACCATTCTGTGGGTAAGGCTTAGCAAACTGAGTTTCTTTGGAATGCGTTCATCAATGCCCATTTGAGGCTCTCCAAAGGAGGCATATTGACTGTGTGTCAAGGAGATGAGGAGAGGGGAGGGGGGGCAAAGAGCAGGTGAGACAGACTCATGGCTCTTTGCCAACAGGGGGAAAGAAAAAAGTCAGTCTCACCACATGAAAGACCTTGTTTTTTAAATGATGGCCGTTTGTTTTCAGCACTCTCTCTCCCGCTTTTTCACCTCCTATGCGGCACCAGAGACCGAGAGTGTGTTCCCTTCGCCCCGGCGAGGTAACCATGGCAACCACAAGTGCTCGCCATCGATTTCCTCCGACGACTAACTGCGAGCGCTTTGTGAAGAGCATCTCTGCTCGCCTCAGACGAGATTGATTGCAAAGCGCGCATTCACAGGCGTGTGAAAGGGTCTAGTTATTCAAACTTATAGAGTTGCAGAGGTGTGTGTCTGTATGCATGCGTGTGTGTGTGTTTGTGTGTGTGTGTGGGGGGGGGGGGCTGAAAAATCCCTTGCCTCTTGTAGCCTCTCCACAGTAAATGAACTGATTATGATTCTGAGGCGTTCCAGGGGCAGATTTCGCTGTGTAACCCACAGCAGGCTGGTGTCTGGAGATCAACACTCCAGCAGCCTGTGCATGAAATGCTCCGGCAACAATCAAAACAAAAGTTCAGTACAGCACTTTAGTACCCCGGGGGTTGGGAATGTACCCATCTGAATGTGGGCTTCACAAGGACAAGTACACAAATGTATGTTCTTGAACACACACATGCACACACACACACACACATACACAATCATGTTGCTAGTTTACATCTGCTTTTACACTGTCACACACACACACACACACACATACACACACACACACACACACACATCTGACCCTAGCAATTGTACTCACTCATGATCTCAGCATCGCGACCGTTGTCTCTGAGGGGGGGCACACACTTCTCCAGGTAGATGCCCCCTCTGTAACAGCCGGTGGGCTTCCTCTTAGGCGTCTCCCAGCACTGGCATGGGGTGGCCATGATGCCGCAGGGGTGGCCGTGGGTGCTGGTCGCCAGGCAACTCTCCAGCCACTGGCAGAGCATTTGGCAAGCAGGCATGCTGGGGTTCCTCTTGCCCACGACCAGAAACTCGATCTTGAACTCGTCACCGTTGTTCTCCTCTTGCTCTTCCTGCTGCTGCTGAGACTGAGGCTCGGCCATGGCGACGGCTGGGGCGGCAGCGGCGGCGGTGGCACCCATCATCTCCAGCTGACCGGGCTTGGGCAGAACTTTCCGGAACTGCAGGAATTGCTTGGTGGACTCCAGGTAGGCCACAGCGGTGGAGGCGTCGCACAGGCGGACCACTTCGTCGAAGCTCTCCATGCCCAGGAAAGTACGGGAGGTCTCCAGGAAGGAGTCGTACTGGAAGGCGCGAACCTGGCGAGGCAGGCAGACCTCGGTGGGCTTGGTGATCTTCATGAAGACGGTGTAGCGGCGGGGGTCTGGGTTCTGGAGGGTCCAGGTGCACGGAGCCGAGGGGAGGATGTTGGCGGAGGACATGACACCGAAGAATCGGTTCTGTTCCACGCGGCCACATGTGGGGACGGTCACAGCAGCGGCAGCAGCAGCAGCAGAGATGGCAGAGGTGGATTTCGAAGAGGAGGACGAGGAGGACGAGGCGGCAACGGTCAACGAGGCTGAGGCAGACGAGGAAGAGATTGAGGCAGAAGATGAGGCGGAGGCCGGGCCAGAGAGGGTGCCCGCACTCACACCCCCCAACAACACGAGGACGGCCAGGACCAGGCCGAAAACTGATAGGACACTTCGCTCCATCGTTGCGATGGTCGCCACGACGATGGAGGGATGGGATTTGAGTTGAACACTAACGAAAGAGAGCAGGTGACTCTCTTTCTCTCTCTCTTTTGCTCTGCTTCCCTCTCTTCTTGTTTGGGTCTCACTCTCTGGTTAGGTTGACAGGTGGTTTACTCTGAAGTGCTTCTCTGAATGGAATAAATGGAGGCTTCTTCGCTCCCTAGACTTTGGACGGAGGGTTATTGTCTTCTTTTAGGACAGCCTGAAAGACATGTCCAGGAGATCGAACGATCTGTTGGATTCAACAAACACAAAAGAGAGACACAAAAGAAAATTAGCCTGAAAGAAAGAAAGAGTAAGAGAGAGAACAAAAGAGAGAGAGAGAGAGAGAGAGAGAGAGAGAAAGACATTTGCCCATATTAACCCAAGCTAATCAAGGCACTCCACATTATTATCATTAGCAGAATGTGAAGGGACAAACAAAAAAAAGACGATTCCTGGTGAACATAATCATCACTTCGCCCCAGGCAATGGCATTAGCAATCTTCTGCTGAGACATAGCTCTTGCTAACAACCCCCAACCCCCCACCACCACTAGTGGCTCATCTCTCACCCCCTCCCAAAGCTACTGCATCATATCCCTGTGCAAGAGGTTCACCTGTGATTAGTGTATGTGCTGATTACTGCAGGTAGTTGGACAGGAGGCAAAGAGCTGGGAGTTGAGCGAGTAATACAGAGACATAGAGTGAGAGGAGAGGAGAGGAGAGAAGAGGAGGGGGGGGGGGTTAATTATGCTCTCGGAGGGGAGCGCAATTAGACAGCTCTTTTCACTCAGTGATGATATGCCCTCTTCTCTGCTTCTCTGTGCTTGACAGACTCTCTCTGACTAAACCCGCCTGGTTCTCCCCACCTCCTAACTCAACACTCTGTTGCCTTCCCACGCTGGTGTGTCAAAGCTAGCAAGAGGCAGAAGCCTGCATGTATTCACTAAATGCCTCTCCCTCCCTTCTCCTGAGCAGTCACCAGGCCTTGGGATGCTTGACTTCTGAGCAAGCTGGTTGCCATGGAGATGCAGAGCACCTGTGTGTCCCAAAGTCCTAATCTGCTGGATTAGTTCTGGGAGGAAGAAAGACACCGGGTGGCCAGTAGAACCCCCCACTCGTGAGAGAAAGAGATGGAGAGGGTGCGAAAAAAAAGAAAAGGATGAAGGAAGGAGGAAAAGTTGGCAAAGAAGAGGTGAAGAGAGCGACTGAGTGAGATTGCAAAAGCTGAGCTCTGTTTTTCTTTCTTTCTCCCTCTAGCTCTCTCTCTCTCTCTCTGTCTCTCTTGGTTTCTCGGCGTCCCAGATTGCGGTAAAGAGCCGTGGCGCTCATCAAAAGCTCCATTGAGCTGCGACTGAACAGGGGGTCTGTTACAGGGAGAGCAACAGAGGGCAGCTGCAGGGCACTTACAACACTGCACAGCCCATCACAGCCTCCGTTCCCACGGCACCGGGCTGCACGTGAGCTCTCGTGTGTGTGTATGCGTATGTGTGACACCCCCCCCCCACACACACACACACACACACATACGCATACACACATCCCCACAGGGCCTCTGTCCAGTCACATCCACAAACAACCCAATCTGGCCTCAGGTACTGGGCAAGGGACATCAAAATCCTTGCTGCACGCAGCTGACTTGCAGTGGCAATGCAAAGGCGGATGAGCCAGCACATTAGCAATCTCGGTTCTAGGGATCGCTGGGAGACTGTGCTGTCACCACTGTGCAATACTGCTCTGTCATTATACATGCAATAACGAAAGCTGTCTTTTTAAATCATTGGTGTTTGATTTCATTTGCTTTAATTACCCATTGAGTTACTTCAGCCAGTCATTGTTCAATCATCAGTGGTTTCAGAGGGCTACGTGGCTCTAATACGGATTTACAGAATCAATAGATATAATAAGTATCAGTACAGACAGGCAAATCTGAAAAAGGTTATTTAAGGAACAATGACTGATCACGTGAAGGCACCATACGTGATGGTATGGATGCTCTGCCACATTTGCAATCTGATTGTTAACATCCGTTTCATTTCTGTTACTCTGTCTCCGTCTCATATCCCTCTACCTCGGCTGCTCTCCGGTTCTGTCTGCCTCACTTCTCATCTCTCTACCCCTCCCCATCCTCTCATCTGCCTGTCTCTCTCTCTCTCTCCCCCTCCCCATCAGCGCCGGAAGTGCGCTGAGAGTACTTTTCAATAGGCGGCAGAATGAACTCAAAAAGTTCTAGCCCTCACATGGATAGCTCTCCTCTCTCTCTCTCTCTCTCACTCTCTCTCGCTCTCTATCTCCACCATCCTCTCTCCCTCCCTCCTGATAGAAATTGGTGGTTATGGAAACATCTGTTGTTTTGCTGCAAAATCACACATGAAAAACTGTATAAGGCGGGAAGAAAAAAATGATAATTTAGCCGCTGATCCACTCTCCCTCTTCAGACACTTTGCAGTTTGATCGTCTACGCTACCTTACATAAGGCTGATGCTTGCCAGCGTCTAAAGCTGCAACCTCTTCATGCAACGTGTTTTAGTTTTTCCGTCATTTCAAATGATATCTAAACATAAAGCAGGCCAAAATGCAAATACATGATAGGCTGTTGCTAAGCCGTACTGCTGCGGAGAGGGGAAGGGAATGTGAGAATGCAAGCTAAAGAAATCTTGGCTCGGAATGCCCAACAGCCGCGAACAGTGAGACGAGGGAAAGGCTTACGAGTTCATCCGTAGCCGTGGAAACCGCTCCTCCGTGTGTGAGCGCGCTCTCTCAACTCTCTCCCACACAACTACATATGCAAGTGACGTCCGTTATTGCGCACTAAAACCTTTTTGCGTTTCTTCACACCGTGTGTTCTGTCAAATCAGTTTGCTGTTTAACGCCTGCTCTTAAGCACAAAAACACAAGTATGCATGCGTGCGCCGTGTTGTTAAATAATTACATCCATCTATTTTCTCCTAGGCTAGTGAGATCACTAATGCATGTTGGTCTGTCTCTTGCTCATTCCTGCAGATCAGCACATTATAATGGAAGTAGAGTGGGGACTTTGCCCTGAGTGTCAGTTAAGGTTGAGGCTCACTGTTGAGCCCTACAGGGAAAAACAGACAAAACGAATGAAAAAGAAAACAAAGGTAAAAACAAAAGTTGTTTTGCTTCTCTTGACTCTTTTAACATCATTGCCTTAGGCACTACTTTCTGTGGATTGTGCTGATTGAGGCTTAGAGTAAAAAAAACTCTCTACCTGTCCCCTAAAGCTTGCCACTAAGGAACAAAAATGCACACGCAGATGAGTGTGGCCAGGAAACTTTCTTTTCTCCACATCTTTATCAAACAGTGAGACACGGACACGCAACTGCAGCAACAAGCACATGCATGCGTGCCAATGCAATTAAGGCAATAGATGTGAGAAAAGCAGCTGCGAATTGCAACACTTCTTGGTTTTAGGCGGTGAAGTACTTAGTCTTGGCTGTCACTTTGTGTTGTTCTTTCCTAAACAAGAGGCCCCGCGTTTACACGCCAGCTGCGCAAAGCATACTTTGACCTGAAAAGGGACATTAAATGTAGCAAATCCCCAAACTAATTAGGACCAATTAATGAATGGCATGCCCCTGAAACGAAGTGTGGTCTTATTCTCCATACAAAGCACTAAATAGACCCTGCAGGTCCAAACGAGTTCCCACATTATTCTGCCTCCACTTTCAAACATTATCAGTCTAGGAGATAAAAGAAATGTGTGCTTGGGCCTGGCACAGCCCTGACTCTTGTATACACGAGATCCGTTTGGTTTCTTGGGAAACAGATCCTTGCATGCGGTTTGTGCCTGTGTGGTCAACTCGGGAGTCAGGTGGCACAAAGTATCCCGGGCAGAAAAGAAACAGGTGCCAAGACAAAAGTGGCACAGTGAGTGAGCATAGAAGCTTGCCATGCATCCAAACTATTTGAACACTGACAGCTCTAAAGATTTACATCATTTCTAAACCTTTGTCTGTGGCTATGGATTACTCAATGACTGTGTCAATAACAAGAACAATTAAAGCATAGACAGACAAACAAATGGTAAGTGTGCTTACTGGCATAGAACAATTTATAAAACACTTACATTGCGAAGCGATTGGAGAGTACCGAAAGATTACAAAAATCTTAAAGCTATCAAAGCGAGACAGCTGAATGCGGTTGGCGTTGATGAAGCTTTGATGGAGAAGCACACAAAGTTTTGGCTCCGCTACCTGTTGACGCGTGGCCAGAAAAAAGGCAAAGTGCAGTGCACTGTTTTTGTGTAGATAAAAGCAAATTGGCAACCGTCTGTATCGCACATTTATTCCAGTTTCAATAAATACAGTTAATGTTGTTTGTAGTTCAAACATTGTGCATTGCACAGTGGCTCACACTGCTCAATTGGGATATGGTTTGCAAATGTCACAGTTTTGAATCTTTACCTTTGATAATCTACTGAGCCACCTATATGCAGCCCAGATGCAGAACGCAGGTGAGAGTGAACGCACATCACTTGCAGCACTTCAGTACCACGGACAGCGACACACACGTGTAAGCACAAACATTGCGGCACTCTTCCACACACTACAAGTGCACAGAGTTAACTATAATGCTGCATCCATGCAGCAACTGTTTGCAATGAATAAACTTTACAGCAGCAACATTTGGCAACAAACACATATAGCAGAAGCACTTAACACAAAGTGCAGCAAAGCCACATACCTGTAAAACTGTGATCGCCTTTCCGTATACTTCTAGTGCATTCGCTCCATCCAAATGTCGAAAGGCGATGAATTCCTTGAGCTTGATTGTTGAAAAGAAACTTTCCGAGTCTTCAATGTGCCTTCGTGGCACAACTTGAAGAAGGAACTTCAGGAGAGGAGACGAGAAATGAAGGAAAGCAGAAACAAAGTCCAAAACCTTGCTTTATCAGACCGATTCCAAGTTTCAGTGCAGTCTACTTCCACAAGCAAAAACGGATAAGTTCAGCGACTCTGACCAAACTCCAAAGAGTTTACTACCAACTTTTCTAAATAGCTATGTCCAGCGAGGCTGGCTATAGCAAAGGACCGAATTGATTGTAGCGGAGCTCCAACAGTCTTGCGATAGGTAGCTGAAAAGCTGTCTTTCGGCGTTCGTTGATGGCTGCTCCACAATTTGTTGGTACTTTTACTCCCGGCTTCGGAGTCTTCTTGCTTGTGGTCTATGCACTGCAAGTGGTTTCAGTCTCAGTGTGCCTCGTGGCCTCCTCGCCGAGGTATTTATCCAACCCCGCCCCCCCTCGCGCTAGTCGGAGTCAGTGCGTGGATCACACACCGAAGTGAATGAGACAGCGCGAAGAAGGAGGGAGCGTGGGGGAGAACTTTGTGTGCATGAGTGTACGTATGAGAGAGAGAGAAACAGGGAGGGGAGGGCGAAGGGAGGGAGATGGAGAGGCAAAGCTACACAAGGTACGCGCAAAACTACGCAGATGAACGCAGGAGCTGGAACCGGAAAGAAGACATCATAGTTTCTCTCAGAAAGAATAATGGTGCGCTATCGGGTATGGTCACTGGACCTGCAGAATGCTCTAAACGGAACCCGATTAGCATTTGGCGTACAATGATTAATATAACTGGCGCGTGCCTTAGAATGCACATGCTTCCATATATAATATTTGATCGATTGAAAATGCATACCTTTAATATTTGATCGATCGAAATTCATTTCTAAATAAATTATAGCGCAACACAACGCATAGTGTTTTCTGCATCTGTGCTCACAAATAAATATTTACAGCCAAGACGCTTGCAGCCAACACTTATATATTACGCTTTGCAATTTAGTGTGTATCTTTATGTACATCTGTGAGTGTGTAAGAGTGTGTAGTGGTGAAGGGGTTGTGAGGGCAGCACTGTGGTGGTTGGCGGAAATGAGGGAAAACACATTTTCAGTAGTATGACCAAACTTCAGAAGTGCCGTCTCCCAGGCGACTCAAATGCCAAACTATCTGTTACTACCTGTACTACCTGTATCTGTACTATCTGTACTAATAGGTAACAGATGACTTAAAGTTAACTGTTTACACACGTTGCCGTGTCCCCCGTTAACCAGCCGAGTCAGAGCCAGGGTCGATAACATGCTTCGACTCGCGCATTGTTGCCTGTCGGGTGGGGGGTGGGGGGTGGGGGGGGGGGGGGGCACGCGCGCCTCCACTTCCTCCCTTGCCCGTGGGTGGGCCAGGGTGCGCGCCGCGAGCACCTTTCTCCAGCAGACAGAGGGAGAGAGAGATGAGGGAGCACCGTGCGGGGGCGAGCAGGTTGGCGGCGTTCTTGGCAAGCCTGGCAGATTCCAGAATCTACTTATGCCGCGTGCTGGTGCGTGACAAGAGAAAAACATACAAAAATCAGCCAGGATGGATTAGTCAACATTATGTAAAGACCACGCTAAATCTGACAATACGCCTCCCTGATTACCATATTGATAAGGCTTTGATCAGTAGGGGGTTTCCCCACGGGGTATAGCCATAAAGATGCACATTTTTAAAGGGGGTAGTAGGCTATGACGTCGTCATGGCTGTGACATGGGGTGTTGTCTGCAGCACCCCCTCATGCATGCATCAGCTGGTGTATTTGTGACATATTGCACACCTGCCACAGTTGACAGCAGATGGAAACCACGGCAACAGCAACAAAGCTGTCACCCATTTTCATTCTCTCAAGCAAGGGTTCATGTCTCCCATTTTTTTGGGCAACTTCCTGTGACTAAGATTAAAGTGGAAACAAAGATGACGGCCTGGCACATTAGTCACAGTGATGAAGAGAGTGCTTTTCTTTTCTCTTTACCAGGTAGGGAACCCTCACATTTCGATCCATTAGGAGGTCTACAGCCATATGACTCACTCCTGCAAATTGAAGACATGACATTCTTGAATTCAGCCAGCTCCAACAGACTGCATGTCCATTAGTCAATTTATTACCTTAAGATGTATGAAGTAGTCCTCCCTCCTTTACCTATGCCTTAGCCAGAGAAACCCCTCTCCAAGTTACTAGTCGTAACGAGTAACTAGCTCCTCTTCTTGGAGACAAGGATTCCCTTTTATACCCCCCAGAGTATAAAAGGGAATCACATGTTGTAACACAAATGGCAGACCCCAATGCCCTTCCTTTGACTTCTTGTCCTTCTGCTGTTCTAGGTATTTCTAGGATATTACAATTTTTTCCTACATCAACCACATTCCTTTAGACAATGGATTCCGAAACCTGGCGAGCTGCTTTCCAAAATTTACAAAGGCCAACCCAACAGAAGACATCCGCAGACGAGTCATCAAGTGTTTTTGGAAAAGGCGATCTCCAGTGGAGGAGGTGATTCCCATCCTCCCCTCCCCACACCTCCCCTCCTCCATGCACCTGTGGCAGGGCACTCATTATGGGGCGATGACTGATCGGGTCTGGGATGGATGCCTGCTCCTGATCCTCGTTCTGGGCCCAGGTGCATTACCAGTCCCAGCACAATACAGTAACTGCCAACACCAACAGTCTCAGGGGGTTGGGGTTTAGCACACAAATGAAGACAGATGGAGAGGTTGATAAGAGGTGGCTGGGGTGGCTTGGGGAGGGGAGGGGGGAGGCAATTGCGGGTGGTGTATGCATCGCACAGGTGAAAAGGTGGAGGTTGGAGGCTGGGGACTGGTGGTGGTGGTGGTGATGGTGGTGGTGGGAGGGTTGAGATAAGATTGATAGGAGCTTGTTTGGATGAAAACATTTTGGGATATGTCTTTTTGGGTCCAGCACCTTATGTCTTATTGATGTGTGCACTGACTGACATAGGATGCAACACACACACACACACACACACACACACACACACACAAGGACAGATGAGGTTTAACACAGACATACACAAGAGTAACAATAATTTAGGTTTGAAGACTCATGCACTGCCAGAGCTGTTTCTACTGAGCTGACTAAGTGCACATGTTCCATTCTCTGTCAGTCCGTCATGCCTGTTGTTCTCTTCTCTTTAACTTTGTTTTGTTTCAGACGTGGGGGAGATATTCTTCTTTACTAAGGTAAGAAGCGACTGTGCAAGCTTGTCAAGTAGACTTGCGGTTGCACAGGAGACACACTTCGTGGAGACACGCTGAAACGCTCAAGAGGTGTGTGTGTTTGTGTGTGTTTGTGTGTATATCTGTGTGTGTGTGTGTGTAAATGTGAGTAGGACTGAGTGGCTTGTACCACTAATGTATGTAAATAAGTCTGAGGTTATGTGCTCTGTGCCTTATGAGACACACAGAAGCCACACACCCACCCACCCACACACACACACACACACACAAACTTTCTGTCACAGTTTCTTTCTCTTTCTCTCTCTGTCTCTCTGTGTTGTGTTCGACCCCTGCTGAAGCCCATTGTAACAGCTTGTCTCCAGAGGGGCTGAGAGAAATGGTAAACAGGCCCAGACCATCTCTTCTCTGCACTCTCTTTCATCTCTGCTGCCTTCCCTCCGGCTGCCTCGAGCACACACAGACACATACACACACACTACGTCCACAGAAACAAACACACACACACACACACACACACACACACACACACACACACATACACACTAAAGCCACAGGAACACATACAAACACACGCATACACACTTACGCAGAAAGAGAGAGAGAGTAAGAAACACTACAGGAAAATATGCATTGGCACACACTTCTGCTACACACATATAAACACACTGAAAGAGAAGGAGAGCAACTACTACTACTAAACAAACACACACACTAACACACACTCTCTCTCACACACACACACCCCAGTCACCATCTTAATTTCAGTAAACATCTTTATTTACTTTACTTTACAGAATACACACACACACACATACATACAAACACACACAGATGACAAGCGTATTGGGGTCTGTCTCAGTGATGTAATGTCGGTCGGAGTGGCCACAAACTATCTCTGTGATTGCTCCCACTCTCTCCTACTCTGTCTCTCAGTATTCTCTCTCTCTCTCTGTTTCTTAGTATTCTCTCTCTCTCTCTCTGTTTCTCCGTATTCTCTCTCTCTCTCTCTCTCTGTGTTTCTCAGTATTCTCTTTCTGTCAGTTTTCTGTCTCTCTCTCTCTCCCTACATCCCACACACACTCTGTAAGACAGTGGAGGCTCTCATCAACGTCATGTCCAGTAGCGCTCACGTACACACAGATGCAATGGCATGGTGTCCATACAGAGTTTACAAAAGCAGACGCAATTGCACAGTGTACAGAGTATACACACACACACACACACACACACTAACAAACAAACAAACACACACACTCACACAATTAAGGACAGATAGGTTTACCACAGACACACACAAGAGTGACACTGATGTAGGTTTGAATACTCTGTCTGATGCATACATAACACACACACTCACACTCACACTCACACTCACACTCACACTCACACTCACACACACACACACAGGCACATGCACACGCACACGCTCACACACACACACAAGGTCTTTTTGATCAGTTTTGTGCTACAAATGAAACTGCCACTCAACTATGCTGTAGGCCTGATGACATTATATGTAATTAGATGCTCATAATATAATTACTGTGTTGGGATAATTGCAGCATGACCATGCATTTCTAGAACCCTCCATAAGAACTGAAGAGACAGGTGAAGAAGATGAAGATGGAGTGGCGCCCGGAAGTGCAGAGTGTCTAGAAGTTTCTGACAAGCATCAAACAGGGAGGCAAAGCATAATATTTTTTTTCCTCATCCAGACAGCCAGCACCCGCAGTTTTTGCTTTCTCTGTGTAATTCTCAAAAATGTCCCCCAGGGGTCACTGTTTTGAACAAAACACTAAAATTGGGCATGATTTCTCCCCAACTGAGCTAGTCTCTCTCTTCCTGACTAAATCGTGCATAACAAAGGGCTGAGAACAAGTAATTTCTGGGGAATCGTTTGCGAAAGCTCTGCCACAGTGATTCTTTTGAGTTTCTCAAGTCACTGGCTAATGCATATTGCATCAGATCTGAGGTGTAAAGCAAGAGATTGTAGGAGTTAGGATCTGCAGGCGAGCATTGATATGGAGATGCACAAAGTGACTCATCACTACTTGTGGTCCACTGAGTGTGTGTGTGTGTGTGTGTGTGAGAGAGAGAGAGAGAGAGACAGAGAGAGAGAGTGAGAGCCCTGCACATTAGGGCCCTAGGTTCAAGCCTTTACTCATACCCATCAAAGACAATGCTGACGCTTATCTGGTGTGGGATGAAATAAGGGGCTTTGTCCCTGATATTTTGAAGTATTGGTTTAAGGACATGATTGCAGTATGTAATGAAGTATTTGCAGATAGATGAACAAATAGTGGAAAAATTTAAGGCAGACATGTTGCTACGTACCTCATGTTCCTCATAAATATCACGGTAACACTTTCTATGAACCCAGTATTCATAAAGCATTATAAGAACAAAGGGTTATAATGCCTTCATAAAGCATTGTAACTAATGACGTGACATAGTGACATAATGACATAGTGTCCGTGACTGTATACATTCTGACTATAAAGCATTGTAATGTTAAGCTTTTACAATTTAAGCACAACACCAGTTTCTTACTTGTCCTTTTATATGCCCAACTGCCCATGCCAAATAATGAAGAGTAACAAACACTCAGCACTTATTCTGAACTGAGATGAACACATAATGAATTGTTAAGGCACCATTACAGACATTAAATAAAGTGCTGTGTTTCCCAAGTATCAATAGACCAAAGAAGCTTTATAATGCTTTGTGACACTATATATACATATATGCAGCCACAAATACCAGTGTCATTTGTTGTAAGGCTTTATGAATGCATTATAAACTTTTATAAATGTGTTTTTGCTTTATGAATACTGGGTTCATAGAAGGTTCACCATAGTTGCAGCCAACCCAATTTGAGTACATTTTGCATTTACATTTATGCATTTAGCAGACGCTTTTATCCAAAGCGACTTACATTTGTCAACTATCAATTACATCAAGGCCAGTCTCCCTTAGAGCAACTTAGGGCTAAGTGCCTTGCTCAAGGGTACAACAGTAGCAGACAGGATTCGAATCCACAATTCTCTTCAGGTTCCTTCAGGTTCCTTACCCACTACACGACCACCGCCCACATAACGCCCAATTTTGCACAAAGTAGGGCAGTATTTCAAACAATAAAACGAGGCCATCAGGTGACAGGTTGCCAGACAGCCAACAATTACTTTAGTGTGTGTGTGTGTGTGTGTGTGTGTGTGTGTGTGTGTGCTGAGAGACCTCCGTAGTTTGACACAGACCTATGCCAGCTCAGGTGCATAATGTGTGAAACACACACACACACACACACACACACAGAGAAACACACACACACACACACACACACACACACACACACACAAACACAGCAATGTGCAGCAGTGACAGCAACAACAGAAGACCATCACGGTTCCTGCAGGCTAGCCCAGTTCTGTCCAACCGAACCACTGTCTGTTGACCACAGAGGGCTCTGCACAGATGAGCCTCAGCATGGGTCGACAATGAAACAGATACACTGACAGCAGTGGCCAAGCCTCTGGCTGCAGCACTCAAGAGCGCTAATATGATACACCATGGAAGGATTGCATGTGACAGTGGCCATGAGTCGAGCCTTAGCACAGAGAAAAGGCGCATGTGAACTTGCAGAGGTTTCGCTTCTTTCCATGTGGAGAAAACTTCTATACTCCAAATCAGATGGACAATTGAGTGTCGGGCAAAAGAATAGAGAGTAATTGGACGCGGAGTGCAAGTGAGGTTGGGGATGGAGATAAAAGTCAGAGCGCTTCAGTAAGGCTTTACTAACAGATCGAGGGAGTTATCGAGGGGGTGCGCGTGTGTGTGTGTGCGTGCGTGCGTGTGTATGTATGTATTTTAGTGTATGTCAAGGTAGGCGGGACGTCCAGAGCTTTCCAGCAAGATGACTTAGCGTGAGGAGAGTCGACAAGTAGTCAAGATCGGCGAACCATGGAGCTAGAGTGTTGCTGCCCGCTCCGCTGCCCACGCCAATGGTACCGGCCCACAACTCACACACACACACACACACACACACACACACACACACACACACACACACACACACACACACACGTGTGTGCTCACATGCACACTGTTCTCTTAACACCACCTAGGCCCTAGGGAACACATCCCGGTCTGAATGTGTCACTGATTACTCTTTGTAGGAATAAATATAGGCTTGAACTCGCCCCATTTTAGAACAGGGGGAAGCTAAAAAGAGTACAGGTTGAAGATGGATTGGTGGGCTGAGGCAGAGAATGAGAACTGTACCAGTCAACCCCCTTGTCTTGTTGTTGCGCTGCTTATTTTGGCTTGGTGATGTCAACAGGGGCTTGTGTGTGTGTGTGTGTGTGTGTGTGCTTTTGGCCCTCTCAGTTCTGACTAATGAGAATCCCTTTCAATCCTCCCAGCAATTCAATGCAATTCAAAAGACCCGTCACTCAACCCAATGACACTGCCTCAAAATAGACCCATGACAAAAGTTCATTCTCGGTGGGGCATCCCAAAAAAACAAAAAAACAAAAACAAAAACAGAAACGAACAAAAAAAAACAGACACAATTGCTGAATATTGATTCCGTCTCCTCTTTCCATGAAACACTTTTAGTATATAATTAGAAATCCGTCTACACCAGTGGAGGGCCCTGGTCTGAAAACGAGCGCGATGAAGACAAAAGATCGTCCAGAAACAAAACAGACTGCACCAAAAAGCCCACGCACGCTGCCTGTCACAGTTGAGATGGATTTTATGAATTTTATTCAGAACTTCTGAAGATGTCTCCTCATCCTCGCCCCAGGCATCTTGTTTGCGTCTGATGACCTTTTACACGGATGAGGGCCTGAAATAAAATGCACCGCTCAACCTCCTTAACACCTCTCACGGGTACACAAACCACACAAAATGTATGTGTGTATGTGTGTGTGTGTGTGTGTGTGTGTTTTACACAACTCCCCAGGTTCTTCATCAAACACACTTCAGAGCCTTTGCTAAGCGGGGACATCTTACAAAATAAGGGTGATGCATCCCCCAGCACCTTGCCTCTCCTTTGCCCTCTTTCTCACACTCTTTTGTTCTCCTGGAAATGTATTTTTAAGGCTCTTACAGCTCCTTTCGGGCACAGATTCTACCTGTCCCATCATCATGCTTCTCCTCCTCCTTCCATCACCATAATCATCATCATGCTACTCCTGCTCCTCTTCCTCCTCCTCCTCCTCCTCATCATCAGGGTGATGCATCCCCCAGCACCTTGCCTCTCCTTTGCCCTTTTTCTCACACTCTTTTGTTCTCCTGGAAATGCATTTTTAAGGCTCTTACAGCTCCTTTCGGGCACAGATTCTACCTGTCCCATCATCATGCTTCTCCTCCTCCTTCCATCACCATTATCATCATCATGCTACTCCTGCTCCTCTTCCTCCTCCTCCTCCTCCTCCTGATCATCATCCTCTTCTTCAGAAGAAGAAGAAAGAGTCCCAGCAGCTCCAGCGTTACATTAGGTGAATCCTAGCCTATAGTTTCCTATCTTATTAAAGTCTTCACTTTTCACACTCTCCCTCAAATACATAATCTGCCAGCCCCCGCTGTGATTTAGACATGCTCTGCCATTTGTTTTTGAGCATCCCTGGTGGAGTTAATTGCTATGGAACACTTGAAGTAGTGACAGTGCAACATATTTTTTTTGTGCTGATGAGTCAAGTTGGGTTTGATTAGAGAGCGCTTTAACCTGTCGCCCTCGATTATGTTTTCACACTTGTTTCCTTAGCGTCAAACTCTACTCTCGTTCAACCTCTGAACAGCAAGAAACACATTATGCTGCATCAAGGTGCAGAAGCTCAGCTCATCGACACTCTAATTGCTTAGAAAGCTCTGACTATCTGTTTTTCTCACTCCTTCTCTCTTTCTCTCCACCACTCTGTTTTTCACTCTCCATGAACACCCTTTTCTCATATTTCTCTTTCCAGTCCCTCTGTCCTTACTGTAATTTGTTAAACCTCATCTTTTCTGCTAATGATGTAAGTCTGTTGAGACAGTGATAAGGCTGTGTTTGTTACCATGGATGGGATGACTAGGCAGGCTTGTATGTTGCATGCACAGCGTATGCAAGTGCAGCTTGATAAGGGTGTGTGTGTCTCTCTCTCTCTCTGTCTCTCTCTCTGTGTGTGTGTGTGTGTGTGTGTGCATGTGCGTGTGTGGAGATAGAGAGAGAAAGAAGGAGAGCGAGAATTGGATGGTACAAGTGTTTGAGCACAATGTGATCGAGTAATTTGTTAGTAATGTGTGCACGTGCATTTGTGTGCGTGTATGTTTGTGTGTGTGTGTGAGAGAGAGAGAGAGAGAGATGGAGAGCAACCAAAAAGCAAACAGAGTTTGAAGGCAGAACCAGTAGGTTTAAAGTTCAAACTAAGCCCCCACCCACTGTAAAGGAAACAGTATGCCTATAAAATGTGTAGACTTTGCACAAAGTGAAGCGAAGTCAAAGAGTCTAGTCCACCAGGCTAACCAAACAGTGCATTGCAGTCAGTTATCCAACAGCCTACCAGTGATCAATGGTCCCTGCAGATGGTAATGTAAGGCTTTATTGAGGGTCACTGCAGGAGGCAAGGCGCCACATCGGCTCTAGAGGCTCACTATTGAACACTTAGGGCTCAGTCAAGCATTAACTTTTGTATTAAAAAAAAAGAATGATCTGGAACTCAAACTGAAAAAGGCATGTCAAGAAGCAAAACAACAATGGTCTTGTTACGTGTAATGGAGTCAAGGTGTATGACAACAACAACGTTGTCTTTAGAAGTTATTGAAGTCCATGGCACCCATGGAGATCTTGTATAACACTCAGACATGTGGCTTACATAAACCAGCCATCCAATTGACAGACCAAAAAAAAAAACAAGTGAGCCAAGAAGAAAGTAAGGAAGAGAGACAGGGAGAGAGAGAGGGAGCAAGAGATAGAGAAAAGAGAGAGAGAGGGATTGAGAGAAAAGAAGAAGAAGAAGAAGAAGAAGAAAATGAGGCTTGATTATTGGAAACTGTATGAGCACCCTGCCCTAATCAACAGGGCTCATAGCATCAGGCTGGGCATGATGACAAGAGACACTAGGCGGCCTAATTCCACTAAATCCACCGTCAAACTCCCCTCCTGCTGTTCAGGCAGACCATGGGGCTTTAGAAGACTTGTGGAGTGCCAGTGGAGGACCATGCCCAGGCTACCGCCGACCGCGGGCCAGAGGTGAACCACATGTGGCCCAGATGCCCCTCATCAGACAGCATGTGCCTGAACTCACAGGTCTCTCAGCAGATGGTTACTGGCCTGCTAGTTAAGACGCAGCTGTGCTAAACTGCTGGGGAAAAAAGTGGGGTGAACTGGCATAGAATGGCTCTTCCACAGCTGAGAAAATGCTGAATCAAGCTTCTACTTTGTTAGTCATGGGTACAATAGCATACCATGATGTAGTAGACTACACTGTAATGTAGAAAGCACCTCTTCTAATATACTAAAAACAATAAGCTTCTCTGATGCACCATCGCTAGGACTGATTTGATGTTTATTTGGATTGGTATGATAGTAATAGTATTGTGTGTAGACATCTTTATAATGTGCATGGCATCTCTCCTAATTCATTACAAAATCATCTTTCTCTGTTTAATCTCTCAGCTTAAGACTCTCAGCTTGTACTGTCACCTGAAATGATTTGATCTGTTTGGATTGTTGATTCGTCTTCTGTAATACTGGTGATTGTCATAATGATCTGCTTTACTAGTGCTATACTTTGTGTGTCTGCAAAAAGAACATGGAAACATTGAGACTGTTGGAGTTTTATATATCTGATAAGTTATCACCATTCTCTCTTCCATATTTACGAAAGGTCGGGTATGCATGTTGAGTCATGTCTTATGAATAACTTATGAATTCTTTGTGAGCAATTTATGATAGCTGAAATGAATGTGTTATGTTCTCACTCGTGAAGTAGTGTTACCGACGTTTTGATGCATTGTTCTAAGCACCTTTTTGCATGATTGCTTTGCCAATGTGAATTCACTCCCATAACAACACTGATCTGAACTGAATTGAACTGAGAGAGACAGAGTAATGTATGCAGACAGAAGAGAGCAGACACCTTTTTTTAAAAAAAAAAAACATGAATTGAAGCCCATAACGGAGGTTCCTGTTTTGCCGTTTCCTGGGAGCTTGGATGGAAACATTCTTAGCATTTGCATAAAATTGACGTGGCAGAGACAAGCCAGGGTACACCGCAAGATCAGGGTGTCTCTTCATGCTGGCAGTGATGACAGCACTTGGGCACTCCACAGAAAAGGTACATGTGCAGGCAGCAGCACAAACAACAGCCTTGACCATGGGCTCTCCTGCAGCCTCTCCCCTGGGGGCCTTCAGTGACGTGGAGAACACAGAACATGTGTGCTGTGCTCAGCTGTGTGACATATGACATGACATTACATGTGTGCAAATAATCTGGCAAGGGCTCCTTCTGTTCTTGATTTTTGCAAATATTTTCTTTTCCTCTTTATTTTGCATCTTCTGTCTCTCTCTCTCTTTCTCTCTCTCTCTCTCTCTTTCTCTCTGTGTTTCTCTCTTTCACTCTCACATGGAAGGTTACTCTGTGTCTGTGTGTTTGTATGTGGGCGAAAAAAAAGAGAGGATGACTCATCTTTTTGCACACCTCATCTGCAGATGCCCATATTTGGCCAGCCAGGAAGTCCGGCATTTTTTTGTGCCTGTGTGTGTGTGTGTATGTGTGCGCACCATCTTTTCTTCTCTGCTGTGCAGAATCTCAGAGGTAGGCACTGCAGTGTGCACAAACCGCTGAGAGATAGACCTTGAAATCTCTCTGTCATTCTCTCTCTATCTCTCTTTCTCTCATTGCCTCATCCTTACACTCACACCATCTCTCAGTGTATAATGTGACCCTTTTCTATGGAGATGAGGCATACTTTTAAATGACAGATGTTTTTGTTTGCACAACAGGGTGGATTTTTTCTCCTGTAAGATGATCATATATGCATAGACGAAAGGGATGCAGAGGACAGCTCTGTGCTGGTTGGCTTTGGTCTGAATGTCTTACATATACTGTTTTTATGTTTTGAAACAGGTTAACTAACATAGCATTATGGGCGAACAAGGAAAGAATGGCTAAGGTTCGTTTTGCGCACGGAAACATAAGGAAACCTGCATAAGCCATAAACCTCCATAAGCCAGTTCAACAGCATATGAAATTGCAGCCCATCCAATTTACAGTCTGTGCCTTTGCAGCTATGTGTTGATTGACTGCAATGGTCTATACCACTGGTCGGGGGGTGGAGTGGGAAAGGGGTTCCTATACTTTTAAATAGCTTACAGCATATAGGTCATGCAAAGATGGGTTGCACATAAGGGAAATGGCAGATGTAGGTCATTCTAAATGACTATACAGACAAATCCATATAGATGAAAAAATTCTGAACAGTGAATGCAGACTCTGGCTCCTCAGTGAAATCTGACAATAAAAAAGGACATGCCCTAAGGCCAACACTGTCTCCTAAATATTGGATGTCTTCCTGTCCCATTTCAGTGATGTTCATAATTAGTATGTGTCTCTACTTTCTGCACAAACTGTGAGGTTTGCTAATGCAGGAGCCATGACAGCACAGTCCCAACAAGCAGGACCCACTCTGCACTCAACCTGGGGAACAAGCCACCTCACAGCCAACTGAATTCCAAAATGTCGGCCAGGTGCGTCACTGATTTTTTTGTCCAAGTGGGAACATCACGTTAAGTCAATGCAAGCAGGGTTTAGCAAGGGAAAGGTATTCATAGGCAAAAATTCACAATGTTCTTGAGTTCGTTGAAACCTACATTTGGAATCAGATGGGAGAGATATTTAATTACTTTCCTTTCTGTAATATTCTAAGCCTTTGTGTGCTCAGATCATATTATTCTTGTGACTAGTGTGTGTTTTTGTATGTTTCTCATGGGCACATGTGGCTGAAAATGTGGCCTATGTGTGTGTACAGACATTTATTAAGTTATTAAGGCACTTTGAATCTAATTGAGAAAATAATTAGATGATAAGTATCAGTGCATGCAATCAAGTCTGTGTCATCATTCACGTACAGTAATTGGGATTTTTTTTCAGTCTTCCAATAGTACACATAACTGTTTTGTAAAGTCACACTTTATACAATTGCATGAAACACACCCACATAGATCTGGGCAGATTTTTTTCCTTTTCTTTTTTTTAAAATAAAAACATGAAAACATGGGTAACACTTTCTATGAACCCAGTATTCATAAATCATTATTCATAATGTTTTATAACTAATGACAAAAGTAATTAATAACTGTTTATACATTCTCATGACTATACTCCTGAGGCATTGGAATGTTATCATATAAGCCTTTACGTCTTGCATCACAATGCATTATAAGCTTCTTTAGCCTTTCGATACTAGGGAAACGTACTACTTTAGTTATTAGCGCTCTCAAATCACAGAATTCTAACATTTTTCCTAAAGCACACAAGGGGTCAATGAAGAGACTTAAGAACAGGAGTGATGTGCTCTCGCTTGCGTGTTCTGATCAGGAAGCTGCAGCGTTTTGAACTAGCCTTGACAAATAGCTCATTTCCACCGCCGCGGTGCTGGTGCCATACTAGTGCCCAATCTAGAACTAATTCTGCATGTTTCGACCGAACAATCACTGGTGCTGGCTCCCTGAAATCACTGGTCCCGAAATCAGAACCACAAACGTCACAGTGCTGTGTTGTTAGCAAAATGATGCTAACTTTATGTGCAAGCTGTCTGCATTTTATTTGTGGCTGTCCCATCTGTGTCAGCTGTCCCATCCAGCTCCCAACACCAAATTGACCAGAGTTTTAGCTAAGAATACAAGACATGTTGTAAGTTAACAACATATGTGCACTAGTTAGTTTTGCTTACCATAACGCAAATATCACTCTACACATAGCCCATTCGTGTTTTCTAGATACAACTTCTACCTACGCTGTCCAATACCACCACAAATCCCTTAGCTAGCTTTATGCTGACATGAATACATCGTCTCATCGTCAAAAGTATTTTATTAAATGGTATAATTTCGGCTGGGTTAATTCATAATGCG
Source organism: Tenualosa thibaudeaui (assembly GCA_027481765.1). Taxonomy (NCBI): domain Eukaryota; kingdom Metazoa; phylum Chordata; class Actinopteri; order Clupeiformes; family Clupeidae; genus Tenualosa; species Tenualosa thibaudeaui. The sequence continues at coordinate 3,474,838 of JAIFZK010000011.1, forward strand.
AAATTATGCTAAAATGAGAATTTTAACTATTTTGGCGCACATACTTTATATCTGTTTTTATCTTGGAGTGTCAGAATTAATTATTTGAAATTATGGTAATAATAGGCTATATGTCAAAAAAAGCTACCAACCCCCGGACCAAGGCTCTGGGAATGTAACCATGGTAACAATTTGCTATACAACTTTCAGTACTGAAACCTGTGGAAATGCGCATCAGTGCTAGTGCTGGTGCTGGACCAGAACCAGTCCAGGTCCAGCTACAGCACCAGCACCACCAGCACCAGCACCAGCACCAGCACCAGCACCAGCACAGCCCTGGTGGAAAAGAGGAGCAGCTAAGATGAACATAGAGTGCATTGCAAAGGCAGGATGTGATAAAAGCACATATGAAACTCTAGATTCATATCAACTCCTTTGATAGTTTTAAATGGGAAAAAATAGATTTGACTACATTATTTATTTTATTCTCCAGTTTTCAATCTGAGTAAAAAATCACACCCAGATTTCAAAAGGACTCGGAGGGCCAAGGTCCAGACTATTTTTACAGGCCTTACTAGGTTTGCAGTGTTTTATTTTCATGTAGATTTTTAAAAAAATTAGACATCCAACCTTTAATGTCCTCAAGCCACCGTTGTGCCCTTGAGCAAGGCCCTTAACCCTCAGTTGCTCTAGGGGAGACTGGCCCTGAACAATTGATAGTTGAGAAGTTGTAAGTCGCTTTGGATAAAAGCGTCTGCTAAATGCATAAATGTAACAACTGATCGGGAGTCTGTGAGCATCAGTTTCATTTTAATGCATTTTGCATTAAAATATTAAAATACATTAGATTTCTATATATATTACATTTTTAACCAAATGTCATCCTCAGCATCTACATCAGGTATCTGGTTCTTTCTACCTTTAAAATGCTACAGACAGTATGTCTGTCTTGAACTCTTGAGAAATGGGTTGAAGTAGGTAAGTAAGTAAGTCCCATCGCTGTGCAGGGACAGTGGCATTGTCTTCATCCTCTTGTCCATTTCATAACGTCTAAAAATAATATGGTCGGTTCAACACACACAGCTCCCATCTCAGGAGGCCCTGGTGAGAGGAAAAGAGACAGCAAACCCCACCCCACACAAGCATGCAACACAGCAGGCACTGCACACACAAGATCTGTAAATAACACTACAATATACCACACCGTGTTGGAGATTACCAATACACACCAAGATAGTGCCCCTCCTCAGTGTAGCCCCCCAGCTGAAGGGAGCAGTAGCCAGGTGCAGATCCGGCCTTGTACAGAGACACCTTACACAGGGACAAAGAGAGGAGAACAGCCAGCTCCCAACACCAAATTGACCAGAGTTTTAGCTGAGTAAGAATACAAGACAACAGAGATTAAGTATATCTACTAAAGGACAAACAAACAAAAGAAACATAATCAAACAAACAAAAGAAATTCCAAGAGAGATTTGGGAACTTACAGTAATACAGTGGCTGGTCTGGTCCCTTTCAAAAGAAACAATGCATATTAAATCCTAATTTCCTTCACAGCACACATATGAAAAACACAATGAAAAGTAAAAAGTACAAAAACCACACATACAATAAATGCAGGCCTACTTTGCAAGAGTGTTCAATACTCCCCACAGCACAGTAACACAGGAGGATAATGGAACATTTCAGTGCTACAGATACAAAGCATAATCCTATCAATATAAATCAACTAAGAGTCATAAACATAAAATGAATTACCTAAGCATCAATGTCTGTAGCTCAGCTACTCAACAGGAGGTCAAAACTCTAAAATATCAGGCAGGCACCTCTGTGTCCTCCATGAGGTGTGGAACACATGGTCTGAGAAATCACCATGACAGTGCACCCTGCACGGTAAACAATCATTGATAGTTGATTGATTAACTGATTGATTGATAAGAAGGTGAAATCTATACACCAACACACACACACACACACACACACACACACACACATACACACACACACACAGTTGAAGAGGTTCCTATAGGAGAAGATGTCATTTTCTTACTGTATACACACCTTTATTAGTGTTGTATCACACAGGAGATGCAATAGTGTGGAAATAGTGGGCAGGACTATATACAAGTACAACATTATCTGTGAGTGTGATGCACATCATGAGGTATAGCTGATAAGTCTTGAACTCTTGAGAGTTGTCTGCTCTTTTCAAATAAAAGACTTGAAAATACAGTGAAAACTCACAAAGAATAAAAAGAGGAGCAATAAAAATACCATGAATGGAAGTTCTAAGAAGTCCTTCAATGAGTTAACAGCAAAAAAAAAAACCCTGTTATTTTCATCTCCTCAGAGAAGCGAGACGCGAGAGGGGAGACAATTCTATTTCTATGGGTGTGATCACAGATAGAGGTCTGAGAGTTCCCAAGTCAACCTACATATAACACTACATGCTCAGAATAGTCTTTACCAACAGAGAGAACAACCTCCACCCACCCCCCTGCACCCCCCAATTAACATGATGGGAGGTGTTACTCCCTAAAATTGGCCATCACAAACACCATACCTTATAGTAACTCTGGTTTTAGTATTGTTCGTTCTGTTGGATTTTGGAAAATAGGACATCACCCTAAGCTAGTGGTTGTTAGCTGATTGTCCACAGAAAAAAAGTAGAATGTTCACACTGAAGGCTTGGTCAACAATCTTGTTTGTTAATATTTGTTAAATGGGTACTGACAGTCTTTTACAAACAATCACACAAAGGACCATTTAAATAACATTGTCACTGCAAAACAGTCTTTTATTCATTCATTGTTTGTTTACATTAGCAGGAAGCCAGTTTAGATTAGCAGGAAAAAGTTAGGATGAAGCTTCTAGCGAGTGTTTTAAAACTCCTAAGGACTAAATCACTAATAAAACATTTCAGAGTAGTTGACTCACAGTGAAACAGATGCTGGATTGACTAGTTGACGTCTGTTGTTGACAAGCTCTAATGTGGGACAAGGTTATATTAACCCTGAAGTATTACGTCTTAGCTGACATCAGATGACTTAACAATTGGTTTAGGTTTAAAGTGACTATAAACCTAATTAAGATGGTGAAAGGAGACTTTGAATTCATTAGGCAGCCACAGACACACACACACACATACACAAACGCACACACAGTCACAGATTAGGTAATAACTTAATGGTGTTGTTGATGATGAATGCAGACATACAGTACGTGTCATCTTCTCTTTTTATAGCTCTCTCTATGCTGGCTTTATTGTGTGTCAGGTGTGTGAAGTAGGAGTAAGGTGGGATAGAAGGGGGCTGGAGTGGGGCGGGATGGGGTTAGGGTTGGTGGTGATGCTCAGAACTGCATACTTCATAATGCTGACATCATCAGTGTTGGCTGGTTTCCATGGTGATGAGAGAACCATGCTGACTATCTTGCCTGTTTGATGGCAGAAATGGAAAGAGAACTTTTGGAGAGAGCTTTGGCTATGTCTAATGGAAGTGATTTGCCAGTGCACAAATAAAGGTGTCTGTGTGTGCGTGTGTGTGTGTGTGTGTGTGTTGTTGAGTAGATGCAGTTATTAATGTGCAGCAATAAAATAATTGGATTTCTTCTACAAAAAATAATCACCTTTGCTACTACTTTACAAAATGACATTTTCAAAGTTTGACCAAAATCACAAAAAAAGATTTTCCAACTTATTTGGTAACTATTGAGTAATAATAACTCTAAAAAGAAATAGGCCTACAGGACCAATACAGTATTGTTAGTGACATGATTTACTTCCATATTTCCTTCCTTAAATCAACAAGCTATTTGAGGAAGCAAAACAAAGTGTCTGCTTTTCATGGAAATCGGCGCTATAAACAAATGAACTTGTTTATCCCCGATAATCCATTTCCTAAAACAGGGCCGTGCTTAGTGTTTTCATATCAAGCATCATTACACAGCCAATACTTTCCTGAGCACCAGTTCAGAGCGCGGAGTGCAGACGCACAGCATGACACAGCGAAAGAAAACAAACAACAGGAAGATGGGAATAATGAATTAATTGTGCCTCCACTGATGTGCAAGAAGCTGGCCGTTGACACAAACACGTCAGCACATTAGCGGAGAGTTGACTTCTACGTCAAGGGATGAAGTAACATTTTATGGACTTCATTTAGGCACAGTATTTGCCCACTGGGATTGCCAACATGAACATGTTAAAAACTTAACATGTTCATTTTTGTCATTAATAATTAATAAACACTAAATTTATGAATGAAGATGTATGTAAAACTACCTGATTTGTATAATTAACTAAGAACAAAATATCAGGTTAGATTGTTAGATTATAATTATTATTGTTGTTGTTGTTATTGTTGTTACTATTATACTATTACTCACATCACTGATGGGAATGTATAGCAAGTATCTTTGGATCACTGACTTTCCTCCCTGGCCTTGTGTCTATGTATATCCTTATTGAGGACAATGGATTCTTCTTCTGGTCAAAATAACCCGGGTCACAGTGCTCTGTCCCAATCTATTTCAACCTCGAAAATTCTTTTCTCTCTACACAACACAACCGTTTACTGTCTCACTGAACCTGATATAGGAAACAGTACTGAAACATCTCAGTGAACTACAATGTCTTCTAATGAGTTCAAGTGATTCGTTATGATGCCAAGTTGTGTCAAACCATGATGCATACAAAAAAAGCACAGAATGCTATCTGTGCTGTCTGTAGGAAATATGCTGCTGATTTTGTTTCTTTTGATTGTTACAGTTTCTTTCAAACTCCTCATTCTTGGATTGGTAAATTGGGCCATCACTTTGCATCTGGATGACATCTTTCCACTCCATGAAGAAAATGAAGCACACAAATAAAATAAAAGTGACATCAGATATCATCATGACTCAATATACAGGCCTTTTTGTACACCAGAGATGCATAGCTGACTAATGAAAACGGATACGTAACCAACCACAGATTCTGCCGTTTAATTACCTCAGGAAGCAATTGACTCTGTGGTGGAGGCCACCAGTACACTGACAGTTTTTTGTCTTGTTGAACATTGAATATAATCATAAACTGAGGATAACTACAAGAAATACCTGGATGCTGAAAAAGAGCATCCCAATCCAACACTGTTTCCATAATAAAGGGTGTGTGTGTCAGTGGGGTGTCTTAACTTAAGATAAGTCTTAAGATAAGCTGGAGGTAGCTGTAGCAAATCTAGGATAAAGAAAAAAGGAGTAGTTCAATTCAGCTTCTGAGTTCAAAAAAATAGTTTAATTTCCGGTCAGACCTCTCAGAGACGGTCTGAGCTAGAATTGCAGAGCAATTAGTGCTATGTGCTCCATCAACACACACACACACACACACACACAAACACACACACAAAGGTTGTGACAGCATGGAATCAAAGTACCACTTAAAATCTTTGAGGATAAAAGGCTAGACACCGTGAAAGCCGGGATATCAGCTCTGGCATCAAAGCGAGAGAGCGGGAGAGGTGCTACAGCATGTCTACCAGCAGAGTGCTTACCAAAGCTCCCTCCATCTGCTTTCAGCACTGCTCTATTTCCCAGCCACTGCACCGGACAAACCTTCACACAACTCACACACACCTGTCGTCTTAACTTACACAAACGTACAGCTGACTATCACTTACCGACTCCTGCAGAGTCGATGTAAGCTTTTAGGAAAGTGTGGCCCTCTCAAACCCCCAGAATGATTGACACGCCCAAATGAGTTGTCTGATCAATAGTGTCACAAAGACAAAGTATTGGCAGTTCAGTGAAGCCTAAAAGGACCTAAGTACTTTAGTGCTCAGATGCTGTGAAAGAGAATAAAAAAGTGCCAGAGCAACAGTGAAATGATATTACAGTTATTACAGCTATTACAGCTATTAAAGTGGCATTACAGTTATACTAAAAGTCTGTGAGGAGGGAGCGAACCTGTTGAAAGAGAAGTGGAATAAACACCCCTGCAGAGTGTGAACTGGATTGGACAAATATCTATACATCCTGTCATATTTATTCCTGCTGTGTATGATATATTTAGGTGTGTATTTATCAAGGTGCGTCATTTGCAGCACAAACTCTGCCAAGTTGCCTTGTGTATTATTTTCTCCAATAAGCTGTTGCTGACGTATTGGTTTAAATAAGGTTAATGTAATGTTTGCAGTTTGGTTTCGATTTCCCCTATTGTTTCGCACGCACACACACACACACGTTGCCCTGAACCTACCTGGGAACTTAATAACTGTGAGACAACAATAAATATCCCTCTAAACCTTTAATAGACACAGAGGTGAGTCTGATGGGGCCTGAAATACTCCACAGAGGTGGTGTGTGTGTATGTGTGTGTGTGTGTGTGTTCCTACAAGCTGAGGCCCTGGTGAGCTCCAGCATGTGCGAAAGAAACAATCAAACACTGCGGCTGCACCCATCGAGTGACAATGGCACCCTATTTCAGGCCCTTTTTCCCCGTGAGGCGACCCTGTGCCAGGGTAATTTTGGGCTCAGGGCCTTCTAATTTTAGGCATCCAATCTTCAACATGTTCTCAGGGAGAGCTACATTGCTCGTTACTTTAATACTTCTTCAGTGCTAGACTCATGTCACACTGTCAGCAGGGAACGGACATGTCCCATGAGTTTTTGTGGTCGTTATTAAATGTGTGTATAGGCGTAGGCTGAGCTGGGCTGGGTTTGGTTGGGATGGTGTGACTGTGTGTGTGTCTGTGTGTAAATTTGTTCATTTCTGTCGAAGTCATATAATGGTTACCTTCAAGGTTTGATGTTACATATTTGTACACTATATGCTTTGCAACACTGTTTATATATGAATGGTCATGCCAATAAAGCTTGTTGAATTGAGAAAGAGAGAGAGAGAGTGAAAGAGAAAGACCAATGTAATTTTTTGGGAAAAGCGTTGATGCATCTTAGTGTAGGCCTAATCACATGTGTAATAGGCCATTTATGTACTTTTGAGGAGAAAACATGCAAAAAGTAAACAGCTAAATATACCAATATATTTATATCTAAGTGTCTTTTATTTTCAATAACGGTGTCTTGTTTTTGTTGTTTGGTTTGTCGTTGTTTGGTAAGGAATTCATGCATGCAGAGGGCCCAAAAATAAAATGGTGTTCAGCTGTTAGCGTATGTGTGAAAATAGGCAGATTGCCCCATAGGCAACTGACTAGTGCCGACGAAAGAGAGACAGAAAAGAGAGAGGGAAGAAAAAATGAATGTGACAAAAAAACAAATTCTGTGATGAAACCATGACAAAACTGCGAGTCAGCGACTAAATTAGCACTCGCCGCCAACGACATGACACGGTCCTCTGCAACAATCTCTCGCCACGGCAGCCCACTCAACTGCTGATCGCGTGCCAATCATACTTGGCCTGTCTTCGCTGGCCTCCGAGTGATGGGCCTCGTGGTTGGCCTGAGGCGCATGATGGCGAAACGCGGCACGGCATCATGGGTGCCAGGCGTCTCGCTTCCTCTCAGAGGACCGGTGGGAAGAGTGTCACGCGTGGCAGCTACGCTGACTTCCTGGTCAAGAGCACCCTGGGAGAGGATGGCTGAGGCATCAGTCAGTGGTCAGTCATGAATGGACAGGAATAGAATTGGAACTGGATGAAGCGTTTGTCTATGTGTGTGTGTGTGTGTGTGTGTGTGTGTGTGGATGCGTCTGGGGGTGGGTTATGGGAGAAGTCTGTTTGAGGTCCTCCTTAATCCTAAATCCTGAATCCTCAAAAATTTGACTAGCGTTAATCAGCCAAATGAAGTTCAGTCGTGCTAGTGAATTTTTTGGACTTGGCCTGAAGGCCTGAGGTTTCACTTCTATTTGCTGCGAAACCAAAAAAAAATCACTTCACGGTTACTACTGTTATTGATTTGAGGGGAAAAACCCCAAGGGTGAGAATTCAGCACAATTCATTGGGCTTTACGACAAGATGAAATAAACAAAGACTCTCAAGAAAAAGAAAAAACAGACTAATATGCACCGAAAACAGAATCACCACACACTGATACTTGGCCATACAGGGTCTGTGTGTTCCAGACTTGCTTTGTTTGCCTGGGTGCTGTTTGTTGTTTTTGTTTTGACGGTGGGGAACAGAGAACAGTTGGAGGCGTCCAGCCTCTGTAATCCCGCTGATCATCCAGCAACACCCTCTTCAGCTGTCGAGATGTGCTGAGTCTCTTAGAAACATGCTCACTCACCTGTGTGTTTTTACAAACTCTACAAGAAGAGGAGAAAGATTGATGGATATAAAATGGAGAAAATGAAGCATTCGAACAACAGTTGCTTGTATTTGTATTTCACTTCCTGATTCATAAAATCTTCTCTTGGGAAGATCTGCATGTAGGGGCAAACAAACAGGCGTGGGGATGCAGAAAAGATTCAAATGGTAGCTAAGCTCAGGCAGCCACAACACTCGACACATGTACACACACACACACACACATACACACACAGACACACTTTTTCATACAGACACATACAAGAGGCCATGGATATACTTTTTGTATGCATGCATGCATCTGTCATGAACTCACTTCACACACACACACACACACAGATACTTACATACACACTCATAAAGACTTACACAGATGTTTAGATGTCCATTCATACATACGGTACATACATAGACATACACACACACACACACACACACACACACACACACACACACAAACACACTCAAAAACATCTTAAATCCTTCATTTCTCTGGTGAATTAGATTAGGCATGATTTAGATGGGGGAGAGGGTACAGGAGTTGGTCAGAAGGAAACCATGTTCCTTTGTGGGGAGATTATTCTGCATTACTCCTATTGTGTGCACTGGAAGTCGTGCTTTTGCAGTAAATGGCACTCTTTTCTTGTGACATGTGGGTTTTATTTTCACAACTCCCACGTACCCCATAATTTCCCTCCTTGTTTATTCAGGAAGGATCACGATTCGCCCCTTTCTCACTCCACTATGTGACCATTTCAGTGTTTTTCGGAAGTCGGGCAGGAAGTTCTTTTTTTCTGTGTGTGTGTATGTGTGTGTGTGTGTGTGTGTGTGTGTATGTGTGTGTGTGTGTGTGTGTGTGTGTGTGTGTGTGTGTGTGTGTGTGTGTGTGTGTGTGTGTGTGCACATGTGTGTGTGTCTGTACCGGGTACAAACAGCCCATACCCTCCAAAGCCTCTCTCATAACCGTAACCTGATAAATAGAATGGATTAGAGTATGAAATCACACCCAGGTGAAAACCAGCCTCTTCCATTAAATGGAACATGTCTAGAATGTTCTGGCCTTGATTGCTTTATGCTGTTTCTTCCTCTTCCATGAGATGACTCATGTCACCCATGGTACAGCAGAATGTATAGATTCATCAGGCCAAACATGAGATTATGAAGCATGATATTAATATCAAACATGATATGATGTAGATGCAATGCACCTATACTAATTAAAACTAATTGATTAAAGAATAATTAGGGAAGACATTTTGTATGGAGCAATGGCCCAGAATTCAGGGACTTATCAATGACTAGTAGAGGAAACACCTACAGACTGTTATTTCAGCTCAGTATACTTGTGATTATTCCACCGTGGTGCCCTACTTTTGTACACGCTTGTGATTGATATGATGAATATTGTACTATTTCTGTCAATTCAATAAATGGTACTTCAGAACTGAAATAGTTTTCTCTCCATAAGGTATGATATAATCAAATGAAGTTACTGTGTCAAATAATAATAATAATAATAATAATATTACTATAATACACTATAAATATATATGTAAAAATTCCATTATTTATTTGTAAGTAAAGTAAACAAAAATAGGAATTCCAGACTTTTGTCTAGTCCCATAATGATGTTGACTGGCATTTCTTAACGTAAAAAGTTGATGCTTTCCTACCCAAACCCTCTTGAAAATGCCACTAAGCATTAACCTGTGCTTTTGGGAGAAGCAGCTAAGAAGTCATCATTATAAGAGCGTATTATAATTCACAAACTAATATTACATAATAGTGGCTGAAGATGAGCAAGAGCCATACTTTGAAATTAAAAGCACAAACTGAAGTGGTGTTATTATTATGATTCTGTTATTTTATCCATCTGCCCATCACACTTATTTTTTACCATCATAGCAAAAAATCAGCAGTCATAAATAAGCCATCCAAACAAACAGGCGGCCCAATATTCACTGTTGGTGACGCAGAAAATCCCCCTGCCCCTGGCCAGAGAGGGGAAGTTGACATGAAAAACAAATGAGTTCTAGCTGAGCCGTGGCCTTAATGAACGAGCGACATGCAGCGCAGCAACACATTTTTTAAGTGCTGCCGGTGTTTTGCCTGGACATGGCTTGCCCTATTTAGCGATAGATTTGCATGTCCAAATGACATCAATGTGTCCCAGTTTTTTGGAAAATATATATACACTGCATCATATCCTCACTTAGTCTGATAAAGAAGGCTTTCAGAAACACAATCAGTAATTGATTAGGCCAAGATGCCACTTCACTCTTATTTATACAGCGATTTATGCAGGGCTAGGACATAGTGATTCATGGATCAATATACTAGTAGAGGGCAATGTCAAGTACAAAAACATTTTCAAAACATTTAAGACACTTTTGAAGACAAGAAAAGATCTTATCCTCTAAATAACCGATGAGGGTTTAAAGCTCATTAAAGGTATACACCAGTGTTATGGCGATTACCTCCATTTCTACCTCCCCTAGAGTTAAACAATTGAGTTTTACCTTTCTTCAGTTCATCCAGCCATTGTCTTAGTATGACATTAGTGTTTTTAGCTTCAGGTTAGCATATATCATTGAATCCTTCAGTTGCCACTAGCCTCTCACCAATTAGCAGCTTGCTTAAGATGGTCAACAGAATTCCAATATTTTTTCCTCTTTTGACTCTTCTGTAGTTACAAGGTGTACTAAGAATGGCTGGATGAACTGAAGAAAGGCAAAAATTAAATTGTTTAACTCTAGGGAAGGTAGAAAATTAGTAAATTGGCTAAAATGGTGGTATATCCCTTTAGGAAATGTAACAAAAGCAATTACAAGAGACCAAAACAAAAAGTCTGTGTCCCCAGGACAGTGCAAACAGTCTTTGTCATCATATTCTAGTCATTTGCAAGACAGCTTTTCTGATAGGACCAGGATGTGCGGGGTCCCAATCTTTAATGTCAGCCTCTGCTGCCACCAGCTCTGTCTGACCCCCGACCCTCCAACCCACCTTATATCACCCTGACTCTTCATCTGACCCAACCTGACCCCATAATAATCACTGTCCTGATTGCAGCCCATTTCCATGGATGTTATGCTCCTGCTCTCACTGTATGCATCTCTCTCAGCGAAAAACTGGTTGCCATGGAGACCTGCTTGGGCTGCAACTTCCTCAGTGCCATTATAATGTGGTCAGAGTGTCAAAGTGGCACTCGGGTGCTTTTAGGACTCACGTTGGCACTGACCCATACATTAATGAAAGATTACTTGCCTGGCTTTGATGGAGGAGGCAACACAAAGTGACCCATGTTAAACAGTGCCTGCTAGTCACCAATTTCACCTATAGGCATAGAGGTCCTCTGAGACAAAATTGCATGTACATCAAGTGTACTTCTCTCCTAGTCTCTGAGACCGGAGACGAGTGCCTGTTTTTCTTCTATTTTTTCCCCCACACTGCAGAGAAGGGAGTCTTTGAAATGAGAAATGTTTTGAAATGAAATGTATAATTATAATTATGCTCTTCAGGCATTTGCAGTACTGTCATTATCAGACAATATTCACTGATAGTGGATAGAGGTTCACCATCAAATGTTGTAGGGATGATGTTGATGCTGTACAATCACAGGCTCATTCAAGACTCAAGGGTCCAATAATTAGGTCTGTGACAATAATGTACTTACTTACTTTATCACAATAACACAGCAACAACATATAGTACATGAAATCAACCACTTAATGCAGTTTATCAGTACCGCATATTGTACCTAGTCCATTACACACAGTCTCGTGGACTCAGCTGACACTCTGAACAAATACATGTAAACATATCAGGACTGTTTTTGTAGGTCATTGTAAACACATTACATGATTTAACACTGGGGGAAAAAACAAAACAAAAACAAACAAACAAAAAAAACAAACAAAAAAAACCCCTCAAATGTCCTGTCTCCCTTTAATGTGTTTCACTGGTTCAACGCTTCAGCTGCTTATGCCCTGTTTGTAAATTTCACACAGTCTATATTTACTTTTCACAAACACATTAACCATATTACTGATAGTGACAATGAACAACATGCACAGAAGACAGCAAAGCGCATAAAGGGACATTTGTCTTGTTCCTCACTAAAATAAATGATCAGGCTATCTTAATCCTGCTCTTTGAAAAAAAGGTCTTTATTATTTTCCTCCAGGTTTATTGCCAATCAAATTGTAAATAACTGTGTGTTTTTTGAGTGATTTTCTGGACGAATGTCCTGGCTTCACGCGTCTCTGGGACGCATGGAGAGTGTAAGGGTGGGTGGAATGGGATGCGTTTGCTGGTCTTCATCCAAGTGGGCACAGCAGGCATCTTTGTCCCCAAGTGAATGATCAGCACACGTGGTGAACAGACCCAGTGGCACAAGTCGAGTCACACGTGAGAAGGAGTGGTGGTACACTTGATGGAACTGCATGAGGATGTTGTTAGCTGATTGGCTACATTATGTGAGTGGGCTTGCACAATTGTCCTCTTATTTCTCAAAGGAAAATAGATAAATAAAAGATAAAAAATAGATAAAATTAGATAAATAAGAACTTTCACTGCCATAAGAAAAACTTGGTACATTCCCTCTGTAGTAGCCAACAATATGCCCACAGCTTTTGTTACTTGTGTCAGATTACTGGCCAGAGGCTACTGCTGAGTTATTTTCCTACTGGAAATGTACATAATTTGAGTTCACAAAACAGCACATAGGAAAGATTACTTAGCATTCTCTGCAAATCTAGCATATTCTTCAAGTACGTTGTTTAGGTGTCTCTTAGACTTCTTGTAGGACCTTGTTGAATGTTGTCATATTTGTATTGTATTCACCTAGATAGGAACAATGCTGGCTGTCCGCTGGTGTTTTTGCACATTGGTTCTCTGTTGGACTGCTGGCGGCTTGCTGGCAGTTTGCCATATATGGTATTTCCCAAATAGTACAAATACCATATAGGCCTATGGTGAAAAGGCGGCAGGTGCCAGCGGACCACCAGAGAACTGAAGAGCAAAAAAGTAGCGCTGGACTGCTAGAGGCAGCCCTCTGTCAGTGGCTTGTTATCGGGGAACAATCATGCCATAGCATAGCAGAGAGAGAAAGAGAGAGAGAGAGTTTGGGTGAATTGCACTAGCACTAGCATGTTAGCCCAGACTAAAGCTTAAACCATCCTCTCATGTTACAGTCAGATATTAAGGGCGTACTCTAGCTGAAGGGAGATTTCCTGAGGCAGATGTTACAGTAGTCCGCTTGTGAATTCGTCTACATTGGCTCGATTGATAGATAGATAGATAGATAGATAGATAGATAGATAGATAGATAGATAGATAGATACATTCACATTTACATTTACATTTAGGCATTTAGCAGACGCTGTTATCCAAAGCGACTTACAAAAGAGGATAACATTCAGTTACAACAATGAAAGAACGAACAAGGAGTGCATATTGCTAACATAGAAACTGCACCATTTAAGTTGAAAGTACAATAGTGCAGAGAAATTAAATTGTTAAGTGCATTCTCAAAGTTTACGCCAGGAGATATTCTTGGAAGAGCTGGGTCTTCATGAGTTTCTTGAAGGCGGAGAGGATATCAGTTGATCTGGTAGCACTTGGGAGTTCATTCCACCAGCGTGGAACCAGATATGAGAAGAGTCTGGATTGACCTGCACAAGGTGTTGGTCGTGCTAGAAAAAGTTCCTTAGAGGAGCGAAGCGGTCGTCGGGTGACATAGGGCTTCAGGAGAGAATTCAGGTAGATGGGAGCAGAGCCACCATTCACCGTGATGGCCATCATAAGTGCCTTGAATTTAAGAATCACAGATAGATAGATAGATAGATGGTCATTCAGAAAAGCAGAGCTGAAATCAATAGTATGTCAGTGTCAGTGACCTGGCTTGGCTGAGTGAATTACTCTCTGTGGACCTGATTGAGACCAGAGCTGTTTGCTAAATTACACAGGCTAGCCAAACCAGTCAAGAGGTCCTTGCACAGATGAGGGCTTGTGAAAATGGCCCTTGGGGGAAAAATACGGATTCTTAATAATCAAAAACAACTAAACATCTAAGAATTAACAAGGTCAATATGCACTTTGGAGAAAAAAAAATTCAAATCTAGGATATAACAAGCACCAATTATGTTTATATTACTTGTTATCATTATTATTATGATTATTATTACAAAAATGCTATTATGTAGCACAAATTACATTATTTTATACTACATAGAAAATCCAATCTGGTGACAACAGATAGACTATGTTTTTTCTCAGGTAATGTATGGTATCAGGTCGGTACATGTGAGACTGTGATTGAAGTCTCTGATGGTCTTTTTGATTAGTGGACAGGATATCAAATTAAGGCAACGATCCCAGCCTTCCTGCACAGCTTTTGTTTTGCTTTTCTTATTTCTTTGTTGTTGATTTTTCTTCCTCTTCAAGTGTTTCAGTATCAGAGCATGATGCCCTGAACCTCCCACCAGATCTGATTCATTCATCTCAAGAAAGGACACGAGGGAGTCCATCCACATTACGTCACTTCCGGTCTCAAAACCCATGCCATACCTCTGCATCAAAACCTACTTCTTCTCTCTCCTCTTCCTTTCTTCCCTCTCTCTCTCTGTCTAATTATTTATCTATCTATCTATCTATCTATCTATCTATCTATCTATCTATCTATCTATCTATCTATCTATCTATCTATCTATTTAACTCTCCCTGGATTGTGGCCTAGCTCTGGTTCTCCTCTTCCTCCCTTCCTCTGCAGTGTTTTCCTATTTGTGTGTGTCATTGCTTTTGGACGCTAACTTTAACTGGCCTGGGCGGGTTTCCTCCTTTTGAGGCTCAATGGTTGTGGGCTACTCGTGGGCCGTGGCACGCACTAGGTCTTGTTATGGATCTAAGCAAAGAGGATGGAGGTGGAGAAGACTGGATTGAGAGATAGAATAAGAGAGAAAGAGAGAGAGAAGCACAGAAGAGAGTGAGAATAGACCAAGTGGGGTCAATAGCGGAGGCGGACGATTGAGGTGTGTTCTGGAATCTCTTGACAGAGTGGGATTTTCTAGTTTAGAGTGTGTGTATGTGTGTGTGTGTGTGTGTGTGTGTGTGTGTGTGTGTATGTGTGAGAGAGAGAGAGAGAGAGAGAGAGAGGTATAGAGGTGAACTTTCAACAGCGAGGTCAATAGCGAAGGTGGAGGATGCCGGTGCGTTATGGAATCTCCTAAATGTGTGGGACAGTATTTACTGAATGTGTGTGATAGGGAGATGAGAGAGGGGGGAAACAATAGGGGTTATCAAGAGGGGTCAATAGTGTATGTGAGGGATTCAGGTGTGTTACCGAATGGGTATTTTGACTGCTATTGTGCGTATGTGTGTGTGTGCTTGTGTGCATGTGTGTGTGTGTGTGTGTGTGTGTGTGTGTGTGTGTGTGTGTGTGTGTGTGTGTGTGTGTGTGTGTGTTTGTGTGTGATAAAAAGGTGGACAGAGACACCCTTTCAAAGAAAGGTCAATTAGCAAGGTTCAAGCAGTAATGTAGGATTGTTGTGTGTGAGAGAGAAAGAGTGACAGAGAGAATTGGGGGAGGGGTTATTTGAAATAGACAAAATATAGGTAAAAGTATGTAATTCTTAAAGATTACTATTAAATCAACTTTTAATACTTTTAACCTCAAACCAAAAATATAAGTGGAGGCTTGAAGTACATTGTGGAATCCCATGACTATATTGTTTTCTAGTCTGAGTCTGTGTGTACACGTGTGTATGTGTGTGTGCATGTTTGTGGTAGAGAAAGAGAGAAAGAAAAAAGAGATGTAGACAGAGAGAAGAAAAGGGGGAGAGAGGTTGAAAGACAGGCAGAGTGACAAGGTTAGGGTGTGCCATCAAGATGGAGGGCAATTAATGTCAGTCACAGAGATGGGAAGAGAGAAAAAGAGATAGATGGACTGATAAAGAGGCAAAAAGGGAGAGAGAGATGGAGAGCATCAGGAGAATGGGTACACACACCGTCACTAGTATGTGTGGGCGTCCCGGGGGAGGGAGTGTGGCTGCCTTCCAAAAACAACAGAATGGTGAAGGGTGGAGAGGGAGAGAGGGACAGAGGGAGAGCGAGGGAACAGAACAATGCAGGGAGGGGTGGAGGAGGCCGTGGTGGTGATGACGGTGATGGGGTCTACCTCAGTTGATGCAGGAATCTCCCCTCCTCCATGACATCACAGCCAGATGACACAAGTCATTTCCTGCCTCTTGGGGGAACCATGAGTTCCGAGGAGATGATTGGCTGAAAGAGTCAATGTACGCGAGGAGGTGGGTGTTTGCGCGCACGTGTGTGTGTGTGTGTGTGTGTGTGTGTGTGTGTGTGTGTGTGTGTGTGTGTGTGTGTCTGTGATGCCAGACCACTGACGCACACACCAGTGGGAGATTGACTCCCCTCATTACTCCACACCCCACTGTCTGGGCTGATCAAGTGTGTGTGTGTGTGTGTGTGACTGCATGGGTCTTCTCTGTCTGACTGTGTTGTGGGTAGGCAGCGTTATTCAAACCTGTTCCTGCAGTCATTACTCAGATGAACACAGAGTCTTCCAAATCCCCCAAATCTGCCTCTAGTGACATTCATTTCTGCATTTGAAATGTTTTATGTTTAGCTTTTTGAGAGTTTTTTATACACCTCAAATGCTTAGTGTCGTCTCAGTGTTGCTCAGTGATGTTTGTGTCAAGCGTGTGTCAAGATGGATGATGTCTCATCCACAACAAACCAAATATACCTGCAAAGGTAAACTGTACCTGGACCTTAAAGATTCCAGTTCAGGACATAAGAAATGTGATTAACATCAGGCTTTAAGACAAAACAATGGGGAGTCCCAGTACCATTTAATACCACTAATATTGTTATACAAACATTGGACAATAGCCCTCTATCATCAAACTTGCTCTGCATGTCTTTGATACTGCACATCTGATACTGCAT
The DNA here is from genome assembly GCA_027481765.1 of Tenualosa thibaudeaui. Lineage (NCBI taxonomy): Eukaryota > Metazoa > Chordata > Actinopteri > Clupeiformes > Clupeidae > Tenualosa > Tenualosa thibaudeaui. The sequence goes on from JAIFZK010000011.1 coordinate 3,492,017, forward strand.
GTCATGGCCCACTTTACAAAGATCACCAGATTCAGAGTGTACTCACTTTCTATTTTACCACACACTCCTGGACATAATTGATTGATTCCTGCTACTTTGAGAGCTCTAAGTCGGGGAGAACTTTGGGACTCAGCCAGGGAGACAGTCACGAAGGCCAGGGATTGGTCTTACACCACACTGGTGTAACAGCATCAGCAAGCCCAGTGGATCATACTGTCTTGCGATTAGCTGGACAGGGGTGACATTGTCACTGAGTTGCAATGGAGTGACTTGTCACACGTGGCCTTTCTCCTCTCCCTGTGTGTTAATATCACTCCATATGTGCTGGGGCGGTGGCATTGTGTGTGTGCATTTGTGTGTGTGTGTGTGTGTGTGTGAGAGAGTGAGAGGGAGAGAGAGGTGAGCGTCTACCATGAAGGGTCAATGGTGCAGTTAGAGGACTCTCCTGTGGGATCTCCTAAATGTGTGAGAGTGTGTGTGTGCGTGTGTGTGTGTGTGTGTGTGTGAGAGAAAGAGAGAGACAGTGTGTGTGTGTGTGTTTGTGTGTGTGTAAGAGAGAGGGGGAGAGACGGCGTGAGTGTGACTTGTTGAACAGAGCCTCTCCTCTCCCTGTATGATAATCTCACTCCATATGTGCTGGGGCCACGGCCCAGGGGGGTGACTGGTGTGACCAACTGCCGTTGCTAGGAGACATGCCTGGATGTTGCGAGCTTGGGGGTGCCTTCCGAGGCCCTGTGGCATTTTATATTGGATCAGCCGCTGAGCTACTGGGTTATGAACGCTGCTGAGTGTGCGTGTGTGTGATTGTGTGTGTGTGTGTCTGTCTGTCTTTGTGCAAATCCTGCACACTGGACATTGTGTTAGGTGTGTATGTGTGTGTGTGTGTCTTGAGCAGGACATTGATTACAAAAAATCCCATCTCTGACAATTTTGATAACATTTTCTATGAACCCAGTATTCATAAAGCATTATAAATGCATTCATAAAGGGTTATAATGCATTCATAATGCTTTATAACTAATGACATTAGTATTCATGACTACCTATGCATACCTATGCATCCTATGAATGTACTCATAAGGGATTATAATGTTTTCATATAAGCTTTCACAACTTGAAATGTCACAAAGCCTTATAAGCTTTTTTGGCCTTTTAATGCCAACACACCACTTTATTTATTATCTGTAATGGTGCCTTACTGAAGTAATTACGTGTTCATCTCACTTTACTTGAAGTATATATTGAGCACTTGTAACTTTTTATTAGTTATCATAAGGAATTGGGCATATAAATGGACAATTAACAGATTGAAGCTTTATAAAGCTTTTTGACACTTTAAGTTGTAAAAACTTAAGATAAGATAACATTATAATGCCTTTTAAGTACAGTCATGACAATGTATAAACTGTTATGAACACAAATGATAGTAGTTATGAGACTTTATGAGTGCATTATTACCATGTATTATTGTGTTTATATTTCTTTATGAATACTGGGTTCATAGTGTTATCACAATTTCTAGATTTGTCTGCAGTGCATTCCGAAAGATGAGTGCTACATGTTCCATTTGTCATTCCATTTAATAGTGCTCCTCTCCTTCCATATGTTAACAGAACAAAGGCAGATCTATGTTATGGTACTTGAAACAGATGTACAGGATGAAACAAACAAGTACTTTTCTGTAGGTGGATTTGAGCAGAATGCATCAATAGACTCACACCGCATAAAACAGGAACTGTCTGAGGCTCACTACAATGGAAGGAGAGGATAGAAATCTTTGAGTTGATGCAGTACTGAGTTCAGGAAGTGGCTTTTGAGAGGCACAACTCTCCAGTATTCTGTTTATATATTATATATTTATTTATGTATATCTCATGCATAATGGTTGCCATGATTGTGAGGAGAGATGCCTTTAATTTGCAAAAATTATGGCCATGAGTGCATCACAGCTCTGAATGTCCTCTAACAAAGTCTGCAGCTCATTCCTGGAATGGGATATTACAGTCAACACTTTTTCCTCAAAAAATTACCCGGACCATAGGCACTGTTTCTATTTTCATTAACAGTGTGTACCGCCGGATGTCGTTTTTTTTTTTTTTTTTTTTCAATTTACTTACTACAGACACTCCAGAAACTTTTAAAACCTATTGCTGTAAGGCAGGAGAAAGCTTTAGAGAGAGCTTTGATGATGTCATCCACTAGGTTCTGCTGAGTAAGACGGCCCATCATGAGCAGAGATCCAGTGGAGAACAATCACAACCCAAAAAAGCCCATTTACAGTAAAAAAAGCCCACCACTCACACACACACACACACACACACACAGACAAGGTCATTTGGGTCATTTTCAGTAATTATAGCAAGGTGGAAGTCACACGCCAGTTGTGCCACATGTCCCTATAAATGGCACATGATGCTGATCTGAATTGGTTGAGAGGTTTTCTTTTGCTTTTACGTGAGCAAAGCTTGTTAAGGTGGAACAGAGAACCGTAGAGGAAAAAAAAACCCTGAAAGAATGAAATGCACAGAGGGGCGGCAGAGGGGTTGATGGGGAAAAGGTATGAAAGAGTGACGGCATTGAAAGCTTCAGATGGGTAGGGGCGGGAGGGGGGGGGAGAGAGAAAAGAAAACCAGAAAACCTTTTTTTTTTTTTAATAAAAACTCTTGCAGGTTTACAATGGAGGTGGAAAGGCTGCTTCAAAGACATCATTCGATGTGGCGAGAGGGCCTTGTTGCTAAGACAGTGAGGGGTAGTCAGAAAAAGTATTACAAAAATAAGATGTGATGACGGATGAAGAACAGCAGGCTAGCTTCCTGGTGCACTCCAGGTGGAACACAAGCCTGAAATAGGCAGGAGCAGCAAGGTGAGAAATATGGAAGGTGTCTAGTGGTCGTTGCAGCTAAATGAATTTCATTGACATCAGTGCCCTGGTCATTCTGGGAAGCCATGACTCTCATTCTTCCTGTGTATCTCAGTCAGAGTCACAGGAAATTGCCCAACTGGCCCGGTCATTTATAGGAGACATCCAGTGTGAATAAATCCCCAGCCGTTGTTTGAGGTTACTGTGTGCACAATGCCCCATTATGGGCTTCATTCTTTTGCTTCCACATGTGTACTCCCTGGCTTTAGGTTCCTTGAACTTAATGTTAGCGCAGTAACAGTCCCACAACCTTGCTCTAAGGTTTTTTTCCACAAAGCTGCACCATTTTCAGGAAATACTTTGGAACAGTTGGAGAGTCCTTAGAGAATGAGAGGGAATCAAAATGTTCTGGTGACTCAAAGGATAGAATATGATGCAGACAAACATCAATGTCATGGGTTAAGTGTCCATGGGAGGATGTGAGCAAATGGGTCAAATCTAGGCCAAAAATACAAGGCCTTAAATTTCATTTGCGATTGAGACACATTGATGTGTAAGTGGTGCACTGTTGGAATGAATAAATGCACAAAGCACTCAGCTAGTGTGTGTGTGTGTGTGTGTGTGTGGGTGAAGGGTGGAGAGGGAGAGAGGGAGAGAGAGACAGAGGGAGAGCGAGGGAACAGAACAATGCAGGGAGGGGTGGAGGAGGCCGTGGTGGTGATGACGGTGATGGGGTCTACCTCAGTTGATGCAGGAATCTCCCCTCCTCCATGACATCACAGCCAGATGACACAAGTCATTTCCTGCCTCTTGGGTGAACCATGAGTTCCGAGGAGATGATTGGGTTAAAGTGTCAATGTTCGCGAGGAGGTGGGTGTTTGCGCGCACGTGTGTGTGTGTGTGTGTGTGTGTGTGTGTGTGTGTGTGTGTGTGTGTGTGTGTGTGTGTCTGTGATGCCAGACCACTGACGCACACACCAGTGGGAGATTGACTCCCCTCATTACTCCACACCCCACTGTCTGGGCTGATCAAGTGTGTGTGTGTGTGTGTGTGACTGCATGGGTCTTCTCTGTCTGACTGTGTTGTGGGTAGGCAGCGTTATTCAAACCTGTTCCTGCAGTCATTACTCAGATGAACACAGAGTCTTCCAAATCCCCCAAATCTGCCTCTAGTGACATTCATTTCTGCATTTGAAATGTTTTATGTTTAGCTTTTTGAGAGTTTTTTATACACCTCAAATGCTTAGTGTCGTCTCAGTGTTGCTCAGTGATGTTTGTGTCAAGCGTGTGTCAAGATGGATGATGTCTCATCCACAACAAACCAAATATACCTGCAAAGGTAAACTGTACCTGGACCTTAAAGATTCCAGTTCAGGACATAAGAAATGTGATTAACATCAGGCTTTAAGACAAAACAATGGGGAGTCCCAGTACCATTTAATACCACTAATATTGTTATACAAACATTGGACAATAGCCCTCTATCATCAAACTTGCTCTGCATGTCTTTGATACTGCACATCTGATACTGCATGTCATGGCCCACTTTACAAAGATCACCAGATTCAGAGTGTACTCACTTTCTATTTTACCACACACTCCTGGACATAATTGATTGATTCCTGCTACTTTGAGAGCTCTAAGTCGGGGAGAACTTTGGGACTCAGCCAGGGAGACAGTCACGAAGGCCAGGGATTGGTCTTACACCACACTGGTGTAACAGCATCAGCAAGCCCAGTGGATCATACTGTCTTGCGATTAGCTGGACAGGGGTGACATTGTCACTGAGTTGCAATGGAGTGACTTGTCACACGTGGCCTTTCTCCTCTCCCTGTGTGTTAATATCACTCCATATGTGCTGGGGCGGTGGCATTGTGTGTGTGCATTTGTGTGTGTGTGTGTGTGTGTGTGAGAGAGAGAGACTGAGAGAGAGAGAGAGAGGTGAGCGTCTACCATGAAGGGTCAATGGTGCAGTTAGAGGACTCTCCTGTGGGATCTCCTAAATGTGTGAGAGTGTGTGTGTGCGTGCGTGTGTGTGTGTGTGTGTGTGTGAGAGAAAGAGAGAGACAGTGTGTGTGTGTGTGTGTTTGTGTGTGTGTAAGAGAGAGGGGGAGAGACGGCGTGAGTGTGACTTGTTGAACAGAGCCTCTCCTCTCCCTGTATGATAATCTCACTCCATATGTGCTGGGGCCACGGCCCAGGGGGGTGACTGGTGTGACCAACTGCCGTTGCTAGGAGACATGCCTGGATGTTGCGAGCTTGGGGGTGCCTTCCGAGGCCCTGTGGCATTTTATATTGGATCAGCCGCTGAGCTACTGGGTTATGAACGCTGCTGAGTGTGCGTGTGTGTGATTGTGTGTGTGTGTGTCTGTCTGTCTTTGTGCAAATCCTGCACACTGGACATTGTGTTAGGTGTGTATGTGTGTGTGTGTGTCTTGAGCAGGACATTGATTACAAAAAATCCCATCTCTGACAATTTTGATAACATTTTCTATGAACCCAGTATTCATAAAGCATTATAAATGCATTCATAAAGGGTTATAATGCATTCATAATGCTTTATAACTAATGACATTAGTATTCATGACTACCTATGCATACCTATGCATCCTATGAATGTACTCATAAGGGATTATAATGTTTTCATATAAGCTTTCACAACTTGAAATGTCACAAAGCCTTATAAGCTTTTTTGGCCTTTTAATGCCAACACACCACTTTATTTATTATCTGTAATGGTGCCTTACTGAAGTAATTACGTGTTCATCTCACTTGAAGTATATATTGAGCACTTGTAACTTTTTATTAGTTATCATAAGGAATTGGGCATATAAATGGACAATTAACAGATTGAAGCTTTATAAAGCTTTTTGACACTTTAAGTTGTAAAAACTTAAGATAAGATAACATTATAATGCCTTTTAAGTACAGTCATGACAATGTATAAACTGTTATGAACACAAATGATAGTAGTTATGAGACTTTATGAGTGCATTATTACCATGTATTATTGTGTTTATATTTCTTTATGAATACTGGGTTCATAGTGTTATCACAATTTCTAGATTTGTCTGCAGTGCATTCCGAAAGATGAGTGCTACATGTTCCATTTGTCATTCCATTTAATAGTGCTCCTCTCCTTCCATATGTTAACAGAACAAAGGCAGATCTATGTTATGGTACTTGAAACAGATGTACAGGATGAAACAAACAAGTACTTTTCTGTAGGTGGATTTGAGCAGAATGCATCAATAGACTCACACCGCATAAAACAGGAACTGTCTGAGGCTCACTACAATGGAAGGAGAGGATAGAAATCTTTGAGTTGATGCAGTACTGAGTTCAGGAAGTGGCTTTTGAGAGGCACAACTCTCCAGTATTCTGTTTATATATTATATATTTATTTATGTATATCTCATGCATAATGGTTGCCATGATTGTGAGGAGAGATGCCTTTAATTTGCAAAAATTATGGCCATGAGTGCATCACAGCTCTGAATGTCCTCTAACAAAGTCTGCAGCTCATTCCTGGAATGGGATATTACAGTCAACACTTTTTCCTCAAAAAATTACCCGGACCATAGGCACTGTTTCTATTTTCATTAACAGTGTGTACCGCCGGATGTCGTTTTTTTTTCAATTTACTTACTACAGACACTCCAGAAACTTTTAAAACCTATTGCTGTAAGGCAGGAGAAAGCTTTAGAGAGAGCTTTGATGATGTCATCCACTAGGTTCTGCTGAGTAAGACGTCCCATCATGAGCAGAGATCCAGTGGAGAACAATCACAACCCAAAAAAGCCCATTTACAGTAAAAAAAGCCCACCACTCACACACACACACACACACACACACAGACAAGGTCATTTGGGTCATTTTCAGTAATTATAGCAAGGTGGAAGTCACACGCCAGTTGTGCCACATGTCCCTATAAATGGCACATGATGCTGATCTGAATTGGTTGAGAGGTTTTCTTTTGCTTTTACGTGAGCAAAGCTTGTTAAGGTGGAACAGAGAACCGTAGAGGAAAAAAAAACCCTGAAAGAATGAAATGCACAGAGGGGCGGCAGAGGGGTTGATGGGGAAAAGGTATGAAAGAGTGACGGCATTGAAAGCTTCAGATGGGTAGGGGCGGGGGAGAGAAAAGAAAACCAGAAAACCTTTTTTTTTTTTTAATAAAAAAGAGTGCAGGTTTACAATGGAGGTGGAAAGGCGTCTTCAAAGAACTCAGTAGGTGTGGCGAGTGGGCCGTGTTTCTAAGACAGGGTGGGGTAGTGAGAAAAAGTATTATTACAAAAATAAGATGTGATGACGGATGAAGAACAGCAGGCTAGCTTCCTGGTGCACTCCCAGGTGGAACACAAGCCTGAAATAGGCAGGAGCAGCAAGGTGAGAAATATGGAAGGTGTCTAGTGGTCGTTGCAGCTAAATGAATTTCATTGACATCAGTGCCCTGGTCATTCTGGGAAGCCATGACTCTCATTCTTCCTGTGTATCTCAGTCAGAGTCACAGGAAATTGCCCAACTGGCCCGGTCATTTATAGGAGACATCCAGTGTGAATAAATCCCCAGCCGTTGTTTGAGGTTACTGTGTGCACAATGCCCCATTATGGGCTTCATTCTTTTGCTTCCACATGTGTACTCCCTGGCTTTAGGTTCCTTGAACTTAATGTTAGCGCAGTAACAGTCCCACAACCTTGCTCTAAGGTTTTTTTCCACAAAGCTGCACCATTTTCAGGAAATACTTTGGAACAGTTGGAGAGTCCTTAGAGAATGAGAGGGAATCAAAATGTTCTGGTGACTCAAAGGATAGAATATGATGCAGACAAACATCAATGTCATGGGTTAAGTGTCCATGGGAGGATGTGAGCAAATGGGTCAAATCTAGGCCAAAAATACAAGGCCTTAAATTTCATTTGCGATTGAGACACATTGATGTGTAAGTGGTGCACTGTTGGAATGAATAAATGCACAAAGCACTCAGCTAGTGTGTGTGTGTGTGTGTGTGTGGAGGGGGGGGGGCGTAGTGACAGTGGTTATGGACAAAGACAAAGACAGAGAGAGAGGGGAAAAAAGAGTGAGTAAGTGGAGCAATCACTTTGTCCCTGTGACATACGTAATGGAAAAGGACGGACAAGAACTGAAGACAGTGGACTGAAATTATAGCCTGATGAACCGGACTCTTTCACTTTGCTTCACTTGGTGCCAAAAATCTGGACATTCTCAATATTCATGTTTTTCAACTTTAAACCTAGTGGTTCTCCCTTGAATTTCTGAGAAGAAATTGAATGATTGGATGCTAAGAAATCTAGTCAAGGAAATGAAAACCTTTGGAGGACACCCTGACTGTGGCAAAATGCTAAAATTTAGTGACCAATTACAAGAAGAGAGAGAAAAATAAAATAAGAGGAACTAAGAGAGAACAAGAGAGAGAGAGAGAAAATAAGAGAAATTAATATATATAGAGAGAACATGGAATACAACCCAAGTCATCATTCACTATCAAGAGCTGAAAACAGGAAGAAATAGAATGAGCTCCACGGAGGCCCCCCATACTGAACCTGAAGACAGGAGAACAACTGAGAGGTAGAAAAAGAAAGAAAGAAAAGAAAGAGGGGGAGATAGAAAGAATACTGAGAGCCCTTGCTTGTCTCTGCTGTGTCCATGTCATATGTTCTGTGGCACTCACCCCCCCACCCACCTGTCATCAGGAACGAGACTAGTGACACAGACGTTGGCACCATTTCACTCCAGTGCCACTTCCCTGACCTTTACAGTAACACCCACTTACGCCAAGGCCCCAAATGTCACAGGACAAATGGCTGACTCGTACTGGGGAAATGGCAGTTGGATGTTGTCAGAAGATTGCCTCTGCATCCTGGCTTGTCTGAACGTTTAGGTTTTAGATGTATATTGGTATCCAGGGCAGTGCATGCATTTCACTGCGCTGGTAGACCTTTGGTGGATTACCTAACTGCCAAAATTGAGTAATTGGTTATGGTAAGAGATGAAGATTCCACATTGTAATAGGACTAAATGTCTAAAATGGGAGCAATGGGGGAGAAGGGGATAGATAGATAGATAGATAGATAGATAGATAGATAGATAGATAGATACAAGAAATGTGCATATGAACTGGCCTAAATTGCTTGGTAACAATGTAGGTCTACCACATGCTAGACATCTGACATAAATTTGATTTCATTACCCGTTAGCAACGATGACTAAAAGTCAACAACAGGTGTTGTGAAAATGCCACCAAATCAGGCTGATGAGACTGTGGCTTTGATTTAAAAAAAAAAAAGAAGAAAAAATAAGCACCGATCAAAACAAACATCTTCGCTCTTAAATATCTTCATGTGTCCAAGACGGGCCACTCAGAGAGGATGACTCAAGGGAGCACGGTTTTAACGGGAGTGCGCATGACTAACGGAAAGGGGTACTTTGTCCTGGCACTTATATGTCTCTCTCTTCGGAACAGCAGGCTGTAGGCGTGGAGAGCAGGTTAATCAAGTCCAGGGTGGGATTCCGATGCCGCTGTGCAGCTGATGGGAGGCGATGATGGTGGTGATGACAGCCTCTCGTCCAGAATGCCACGTGGGAATCTCCAGCTGCTCTTTTGTTTTCCCTGTCCACTTGTCAATCGCCAACCCCCCCAGCCCCCCCACCCTTCGTCTCCCACCCATTCACCCCCCCACCTTCCATCTCTTCCCTTCTCACAATGATCTCTCATCCTCTTATTCTGTTTGTTTTTCTTTATCATCATCTATTTGTCTCTCGTCTCTCTCTCTTTCTCTGTCTTTTTGGCTGAGTATCTACCTATCTATTGCTTCTCTCTCCTCTGTGTGGACATCTGCGTGTGGGCCGTGGCTCACGGGGATCCACCTGTGTGGGCCCTGCGACTCTCCAGGATAAACACACCAGATATGGGCTTCCCGGGCCGTCCTCCTCCGCGCTGGTATAAGGAAAACCCCATGCCGTTTCCATGGCAATGCCAGTGGTCAGTACAGCGGAAAGTGTGTTTTAACATCACAGGTTCCGGTGAAGTGTGTGTGTAGCTCTTATTAACTTATCAAAAACAAACATTTTCTTTTGTACAGTTTGAGAAGGACTCAAGACAAGGAACATCTTGTGCTCACAACAAATGATTGAAAATTGAAAATGTAAAAGGGCTATATGCTACAAAGTCAACCAACCTGGACAGGGTCTGAGGTTCCAGAATACTGAGGTTGCAGAATGCAGTTCATTCCATTCATTTGTGTAGGCCAAATCGCAAAGCAGTAGCCAGCACTAACTAATAATGGCAAGGAAACTCCTTTTCAGTTTCATTTCCCTATGCCCCATTCAGTTAGCGTTACCTGGTGGTTCGCAAATTCAGCCTATGTCAAACCAATCTATTTTGTTCTTATTGCTACTTACAGCACTTGGCAATAACTGAGCTAGAGGTTGATTGACTCTGGACCATCCCTTTAAGTGAGGCATGGGAACCCAAACTGCCATCCCAATACGCTGGCCTTAATTGTATTGCTTGCGCCTGTGAACGCAAGGCATAATTTTGTAAAGCACTTTGAGTGTTCTGATGAGCAGAAAAGCATTATATAAAATGGTCTGTTTACTAATTACCA
>JAIFZK010000011.1:3510000-3532500 GCA_027481765.1 Tenualosa thibaudeaui
TGGAAAGGTATTTGACAAGGAAATTCAGCACTGTTCTAGCAGGGATAGCACCGCCTAGTACCTCCACTTCATATTTCACTACACTACTAGTCAGGGTACTCTCCAAAGGCTTTCGTTTCTCTAGCAAAATTTCTTAGCATCCAATCAGTGAACAGAAGGTGGAACCAATAGGTTTAAAGTTCAAACAAAAGCCCCCGACCCACCACAAAGTAAACACTGACTACCAAAAGTGTTCAGACTTTTTGCACAAAGTGAAGTGAAGTGAATGAGTCTGGACCAGCAGGCACTGTTCAGTGCACTACACTGACTCCTTTTACTTAAGATGGCACCAAAGGGACCCAGACAGTCCTTCTAAGGCAAGTCCCTTCACTCGCCGCCATTTGGGATTAACAAGACTAGGCCCTATCAAAACGAATGGGGAGAAATCTAAAACTCCAGATTGGCAGGTTGTCCTGACTTAAAAAGTGTATTGTGCAAATCCTTATTTAAGTCTGAATTGAACAATGTCAAAATCAACCCGTCATTCACTAAATTAAAGCTAAAAAACATTTAAATCGTCAATTTGCTCATTACGCCTGCACCAACATTCGCGGCATGGCTATTACCATGGTGACTGAGATAGTAAACAAAAGGTTAACCATCAGTCATACCTCATCCAACAGTTTGATTAGTTACTTTCACTGCAGTGCAGGACTTGCAACTGTGCCATCTTTGCATTACGAACAGCGGAAATACATTTCTATTGGAAGACTTTTTAAGTGATGTGTCCTATATAAATGTCTCTGACCAAGAGCACCTGGACATTCAGGTAGCACAATGAATGAATGAATGAATGAATGAATGAATGAATGAATGAATGAATGGAAAATACTACATGGGAATAAATCAGTCAGTGAATGGATGAAAGGATGATAAATGACGAAATGTGAAGACATTCATTTACTCAGCAGCATCACAGATTAACAATGCATGATAATGAGAGCTGGGCCAAATTCATATTCTCTTTCAAATGGGAAGTCTGATTGCTGTGAAGAAATCACTGTTTATCAGATGCCGTTGTGACAAAAAATGCTGTCTCTCAGAATGAAAATGTAAATCATCAAGCACACCCACACATCATTCTGTGTACAAGTTACCATGGGATCTGGCGTCACAATCACCCGGCAACCCATGTGGCACAATGTGTTTGTGGCAGAGAAAGCCAGAATTAACCACAGACTCATCCATATATCTTGACCCCATGGAATCCAACGGAGCTTTCCTAAGTCACACCTACGTCAGCACATAAGCAAGAGGACTATAATTATGAGGTTTACTGATAAAGGTTTATGCTTCTACTCCAAATAGCTCATCTTCTTTCTTGTGTAGGCAACTGATTACGTCAATAGGAGCATCTTCCCACAACAACATGGAATGCATAGAAGCATTATGCATGGCATCGTTGCATTTCCATACTGAGACTAACTGTAATATGCGAGCAGTTCTACAAAAGTTATCAATTTGTGAAAAAAGAGAGAAAGAAAGAAAAAAAAAACAGTACAGTATATACTGAAATGAGTTGTGTTTCATTCACCTGTAAGAGTATATAACATCTTCCAAGGTTAGATTAGAGTTCTTCTAGCGTCTGTCTGAAATGAGGAGGTAGTTACCTTTTGCATTACTGTCTTCACTAATGAGTCAAGTCCCATCTGCTGTTATTGCCTGTTATAACAGGCAACAAAGTACTAGCAACAAAACTTTGTTTTAGACAACTTAGTTGCATATGTATCAAATGGCATCTTTAGTGTATTTAATTGTCATGCTACCATTAGCAAGATACAAACAGCTGACTTTGAACTTACATGCTAAAGGATACTTCTATGCCTCTAAATTAGGTGAAATAAATGTATCTTCAAATAATGTCATGCATATCTTTTTGCTAAGCAACTTTATCGTATCATCAAAAGAACAGTGCCAATATTCTTCAGATAGTGGAACGTATAGGACAAGTAATGGTGTCAAACCTGGTGACCTCTGCTCTGACCTCTGGTGTAGATCCTGACCCCAGCCCTTCTTTGCCCTAGTGAAAGGACATGGATTGGGCTGTAGAAGGTTGTTTGTAAAACCTTTGTTCATTTTGTTGTTAGTGCATTAACTCCACGTTGTGCTGTGGCCACCACATAGTCCATTAAATGCCTGTTGAGAAGTGCTTCCTGGACTCAAAAAGTCTGAGGTACTCTTTGGGTGGGATACTTTATGCAGACAACCAAAACTGACTCCAAGGCACTGTCATTCTACAACATTGAAAAAGGCTTTATTGTATTGCTTGGTCATCTTAGCCTTTTTACTAAACTCCCATGTGCCCATCAGGAAGTCAAAGAGTTCTCAAAGGGAAGGAGAGGTTCTTCACCCACTATCACCAGTATTTTAAAGTGTCTGACCCTACCGATGTATAATTCTTGTTCTTATTAACAGCTTTTATTGTTTTTCTTCAGAAGAAAAAACAAATTACGAGTACTCATTGCATATATATAATGGTCATAACATCCACCCCAGAAACCCCCCCTTACCCTCCCTCAGCCAGTCTCTCCAATGCCCTTCATAAACACACACACAAAACAAAGAGCAAGAAAGCACAACCAAGCATGCAATATATGGACAAAAAAGTGTGATACAAGTGCAGAATAATATAAACACACAGATACACACACACACACAAACACATATTCGCATAGGGAGTACTCTACATGTAATGGGCTTTGAATGCTCTCATAGTAGGTTAAAAAAGGATTCCAAACTGTATTTTTCTTATTACTTATATTATTCTTATATTATATTCTTATATTATTCTTATATTATGTTCTTATATTATTATTACTATTGTGCTCTGTTTATTGTGTGCTCTTCAGAATCTTGCAATTTCTCACTTCCTCCAATGCAAGTGGTCCACTCCACAATAGACAGTCAAGTCTAATTTATCTACTTTCATTTAAAGAAAGCACAGGAAGTAATTATCTTGTGTGGTATTGTGATTCCAGGGTGAGAGTGCAATGTCTAATTAGATTAGATGCCCAATCATTGAACACACAAGCACAGTCTCTTGTCTTACCTGTAACAGGCAAAGAAAAAGTAAACAACATTGATAGAAAATTATAAAAGCGCTTTGGTCTTATTATTTGGTCATCCATTCTTGGAAAAAACACAGGGACAGGGCTATTTTGATGCATCATTGTTGTTGTATTACTTTGAGAGGGCAGACAAGACCAGGAAAATAACAAATGTGGTGGCGGATGGTGAGGTAAGAACACCCCTCTGGGGAGGGTGTGTGTGTGTGGGGGGGGGAGTCAGGGCTGGAGTAGTTGGGGAGGGGGGTTGAGAGAGTCAGGGCTGGAGTGGGTCAGCCTCGTTTGGAGTTAATGCAGCATGGTGCTCCTGCTGCTCCTGCCGAGGGAAGATTGCTTTTGCAGCAGACTCATGCAATTATGGTGTGCAAAGGGCAATGCTAAATGTACTGTAGAGGAAATCTGTAAAGAATGTTCCCACAGATAGAGAGAGAACCAAAGTTAGTTGAGAAAAGGAGAGAATGAGAGAGAAAGAGGGAAAAATGTGGTATAATTTCTATGAGTCAAAAAAGAGAGTGAGAGAGAAATACAAAGTTAACCTGAAAGAAAGAGAAGGTGAGATTTGGTGTAATTTCAAAAAATATGGTTTTAAGTCGAGCAGAAAGTTGCCTGCTGATCTTGCATAATCCAGGTTATGCTTGGATTATGATGTTAAATGGTCTTATGTGTGAATTTCTATGTGCGGATGTGTGTGTGTGTGTGTGAGAGAGAGAGACAGAGAAAGAGATAGAGAGAGAAAAACAGAGACACACACAGAGTGTGTATATGAGTGTGTGTAAAGGATGTTTGTGAGAATATATAAGTGCGTTCTAGAGTAAGCGATGGTTACCATAGAAACATGAACTGCTGAGAAAAGTTCAACAAAGAAAAGCTCACCCTGGGTCCATTCAGGTGAGAATTTTGGTCTCCGATACACATGAATGATATCAGCCTCTGCTGTTACGACACCAGGACCTGGAAAAATGATCAAACACAATAGTTATGGAGTGCCATTGAGTCCCATGCAGGAAGCAGAGCCTAAATGACTTCTCTAGTCAAACAGGGCATATTTTTAGGGACAGAGAGAGGTTACTGTTGTCAAATTGCTTTGATGAAGTGCACTTAAAGGACCAAAAATCGACACATGACAAAAGTTGCAAAATTGCAGCCCTGTAAAAGGGTTTGAGGTTGTGACTCATATGCAACTGCAGGCCTTTGTTCAACAGAGAACAAGGACTCTCCTGATGCCAACCATCGCAGTTCCCTGAATTAAAGGACAAAAAGAATGATACAGAAACATACAAAGGCGATTTTTCCACGCAGCACTTGCTAGAGTTACTCATGAAGCATATTTTAGAAAGCGTACAACAGTTTCCAATACAGCACAGCAACAAACTTCTCCCCTCTTTTGAACCTCTGAACTCTGCACATAGGCTTCCCCTTGACACTCAAGGCCTGTACATGTCGGATGGAAGCTGTTTTGGCTAATGTGGAGTGATGGATTAAGTGTTCTGCTAGTGGTTGTGCATTTGTTGGTGTGTGTGTGTGTGTGTGTCTGTATGTGTGTGTGTGTGTGTGTGTTTGTGTGTCACAATTGTTGGCCAGTGTGTGTGCAGACGTGCTGGGCGAGCTGTGCTTAGCAGCATGTTTGCGTGTATTACGGCGGAGTCCCTGAGAGATTACCTCTCCCTCTGCCATCTGCGCCTTAAAGAATCTCAACCATCTCAGAGTCCACAGCTGAGAGAGGAGGAAAGTGCTTTCTCTCTCTCTCTCTCTCTCTCTCTACACACACACACACAAACACACACACTGTACAAACAGACATACACACAAGCACACACATACACACACACACAGATGTGTAAATACTAGGGTCGAAAGCTATATTCCATATTGTTACAGTAATGTGAACATAACAAATGCACTCATGTGCTACTTCAACATACACTGAGGAATTCAGAACGGTTACTGATGGTTTCTTAAGACACAAATTTAGGCATGCACAGAAAATGCTGGAAGTAAATGATATCTCTGGAGAAGATATGCTCATGCTGCATGCTGCACGTGCTTCTGTCTCTTGGTAAAACAGATTTAAACCCTTTTACCTTCCCATGACATTCAATCCTCAGAATCATTTACTTGGGGGGCTGTTAGGTTGTCAACAATGATTTCTGTCTAGATCCCTACAAGGCAGTTCAGGAACATGGACAGTTCCCTTTAATGCATTTCCATGCTGTCACTGTAATGGCTGTACAGACACACACACACACAAACACACACACACATGCACGCACACACACACAGCTAACAGTGTGCCACAGCAAATTCAGCACAACTTACAGCTACATAGAGCACAGCACAGACTGCTCTCTATGACTAAGTTAACACATGAATGACTTGATTTCAGTACAGCTGGTGTGTCACACACACATACACACAGACATGCATGCATGTACAAACACAGACAGAGACAGACATAGTGTGTGTCTGTGTTAGCACACTTAATTAGCAACATACACCAGGGAACATCACCCTACATTGAGGGACCTCATGACACCATCTTGCAAACCTTGGTTATGATACATTGTGCCGTTACATCTCCCTCTCATCTCATACTACTACTACTACTACTACTAATAATAATAATAATAGTAATAGTAGTAGTAGTAATAATAATAATAAACACATCATTCTTAAACAATGGCCTTTTGAGTACCATGTTGAGTACCATGTTGAGTACCAAGAGTTTGACTGTAGCCCAATTTGAGAGAGTAAACTGTATCTGCAGCATCCTTAAAGAAGGTCACTGGTCTTTCAGAAGGAGTGGAGAGGAGAAACTAAGGCAAGGTTTGAAACAAAGTATGAGAGTGAGTGACAGAAAGGGACAGGAAGACACATTAACAACAGCCGTGCAGCGCTTGATTAGTCAGCTATCAACTTGAACTCTTCCCTTCACTGGGGATTACCGTGCAGGCTTTCATTCATTGAATTGCACACATAATGGAGAATCAATTCTGAAAGGGAAGCAAGGTCATCTCCATAGCATAAGTGCACTCTTGTCTTCTCTCTTTCCCTCCCCTCCTCTCCTCTCCTCCTTACACCCATCTCTTTCATCTCCTCGCTTCTTCTTCTCTCCTCACCTCTGCTCCTAAATGATTATACTTTTGAGAACAAACTTCAGGGAAAGTCTGGTTGCTGTCACAATTGACCTCCTGCTGACCTTGTCAGCAATTCCAGGTCCCTCTCCATCCTCCAGTGCATGTTATATGTGAGGCTGTGTCGTTAGGGAAGGAGGGTGTTGTTTATGATGTGGTTTTGTGTAGTTAGGGAGGGGGATGTTGTTTGTGATGTGGTTTTGTGTAGTTAGGGAGGGGAATGTTGTTTGTGATGTTGTGGTCTTGGGTAGTTAGGAAGGGGGATGTTGTTTGTGATGTTGTGGTTTTGTGTAGTTGGGGAGGGGGATGTTGTTTGTGATGTTGTGGTTTTGTGTAGTTAGGAAGGGGAATGTTGTTTGTGATGTTGTGGTTTTGTGTAGTTAGGGAGGGGGAGATCGATCATCCCTATATGGAGCAATAAAAAGCCTACCTATCTATCTATTCCCTCCTTAGCAGATGACTGGTTAGTCCTTAGATACTATTTTTTTAACCATACCAATGTAAACATTTCAGGACCATGGACAGTTCTCTCCCCCGGAAATGCTCCTTGCTTGCATAATATCATACTTTTCCTGTTCTCTTGTTCTCTCCTCTCCTCGCATCTTCTCTTCCACTCTAGTAGCCATATGCTTGGGGGAAGAGAGGCGAGGAAAAGAAGGGAGAAAAGGAGAAGTGGGGAAAAGGAGTGAAAATGGGAGAGGAGGTGAAGTGTGTGTGTGTGTGTGTGTGTGTGTATGTGCATGTGCTGACTCTGATGGGCTCAGTCACTCTGTGTGTCAGGCAAACAGATGGCCATGTCTCTCCATTGCTTTTCCCACCGCCCATGGGCAGCACCAGAGCTCTGGGATCCTGAAGAGGGTGCAAATTGGCCTTTGAGAAGAAGATGTGGGAGAGCATTCTGGTTATCTTACGCATTTGAAGTGTCAAGAAATGGCGCTCAGCAGGTCAGAAATGTGTAAATATTTGTGTAGTATTTACAGGTTTTACTACCAGTACCATAAGTCAAGTCAATTATGGATTGAAGTACATGTTTGGCTAATGTTTGGATGTGTAACTAATAAACAACAGCACATGAGCAGTCACATAATAAGCAACATGGTGGGTGAACTAGTAACCAATATTTTGCAAAGAAACATTACTGGTGAAAATAAACACTGTGGAAAGAAGTTCAAGCCTTCAGTCTGCTTGTGTGTGTGTGTGTGTGTGTGTGGCCATGCATGAGTGTCTCCAACCAAAACAGAAAAATGGAACAATAACAACTTTCGTTTTCAAATACCTGTTATGTAGGGTGTTGCAGAGGAAAGCTAATGGATGGTACAGAAGCCCCAGCGATCATCAGCTCTGGCACTCTGGGGCTTTTGAGCCAGAAAGAAGACTGATACAAAATCCTCTTGCAATCACTGACAAGCTGGTCTGGATGCTGCATGGGGCATACGAAACAGTAAATAGAATGAAAACAAAGCAGACCAGACATGAGGATGATGATGATGATGATGAAAATGATGTTTGGAGGAAATCCAAGGAATGAATTAGGCCAACTTATATTCATGTCAAAGTGGTAAAAAATGCCAGTCAGTTGAATTTAGGACACAAATGAGTGCTTTCAGGCTTGTCTGGGTTTTCAGGAAATTCTTTTGTTTCTTTTATATGGTGACCTGCTTCTTGGACCTTCAGCTTTGAATATCATAAAAGTATTATGCCACAAGATCAAGAAGAAAAAACTCATTTACATTTTTTATGTAAGTATAGCCACCATAGTATAGAGCCACCATAGTAGCTTGCATTATGTGTTCCTAATGTATTGCATACTCTGTACATCAGGGTTTCTCAAACTTAATTGAGGCAGGGACCCCTCATTGAGCAGAAATTTTATCAAGTACCCCTCATCATAACAAAATTTAACCATGTAAGATTATAGCATTTGCTCTTTTAGATGCTTTTGAACTCTTATTCTGAAAACATATTTTGCTAATACCACAACAGTTTTAAATAGGCATGTTGTATGTTAGTTATGTGGCAAAACTTGACAGTGCAGGGCAGTTTTAAAAGGATTGATTTTTTTGTCAAATCTAGGCCTACTGTGTAAAAAAATACTGTTTGTTTCATATAACTAATAATTACCAATATTCATTTTGCTTGGAAAATGTTTTGACAGATTGCTGTATGTATCATGTAGGGTAATTTGTCACTAATGTGCTGCTGGTGGGAGTAATGAGCACAACGGGATTAAGGTTTATACTGATCTCTAGTATTTTTCTCCCCAGAAAGTTTATACAAAATTTATATTTATACTTTTGAAAAAAAATCACACACCCCCTGGCAACCTGCTGTGGACCCCTGGGGGTCCCCGGACCCCAGAGTGAGAACCGATGCAATAAACATCCCCTGCTCCGCCTCAGTTTCACTTGTTGTTTACTACCCATAGGAGTGGTGCGTGGACACAACACAGGAACATAGCAATTACAGCATAACATAGCAATCTCCACCACAGGAATCTATATGTAGGTATCCAACCCCCAAACCTAACATGCGTGTTTGTTTTCAAGCATTTTCATATGAGTAAGGTCTTCCAACGTTACTTTAAAGGGGAAAAAGGTGCATCTGCATCTCTATGTGAAATTCAGCATGTTCAACATGTCCCTCATGCATTACTAAGGCTGCTTCTAACCTTCAGCTGTCTGATTTTAAGTGCAGGGCAAACAGAAATCCATAACTCCAACTTCATTAGTGTTGGGTGTTACATAACACAGTCGGGCAGAGACTGGCTGAAGATTTCAGTGGCTTTTTTGCTTGACAGACATTTGCTTCCAGCACTCAAAAGTCCCTACTTTGCAGTGAGACATCACAGTAGAGAGTAATGGAAGAAGTAATTTTACCACCTTGTGTAAGAAATGCCTAGAAAACAGTCAGTAAAGCACAGGGAGGCCATCTTGGCTCCGGCCTACTGATGTGTGTCTGAATGCAAGTTCCTGAATGAACCGGAATGGCTGCTGAGAGAGCATGCGAGTGTGAAACAACCTCAGGAACATGACTGTGAAGTGGGAGAGAACTGCAAGTGTGGTGGGACACAGAAGGGTTCTGATAGCATGGCTTGGGACTGGCAAAGGGCCACACAGCATCCCACTCACACAGTGCAGGGCATCAGGGCTCACAGGAAAGGAAGGACATTTTCAACTTGTGTCTGGGGAGGAGGGGGAGAGGAAAGATTTACATGGCCTGCCAGCAACTTCACTCCGGGAAGAGGAACACACACACACACACACACACACACACACTCAAACACATACTAACACACACACACATATTTACTCTCTCTCTCTGACTCTCACTCTACTCTCTCTTACACACACACACACACACGCACACCCATACACACACACACACACACACTTTCTTGCGCAAACACACATTCAAAGACTCTCACAACCACTTGCCAACAGAAACACAGAAAGGCACACACACTTAGTGAATCACATATTACACAAAGACTCAAAAGCAAGACAACACACATATATACACACACACACACACACACACACACACACACACACATACACACTCACTCAGAGAAAACAAGACCACATATACACATAAACATACACACACAGTCGCACACACACAAACAGGAACTGCACACGCCCACCGCTGCAAAAAGAAAACGGCAGGAAGCTGTTAACATGTTGTTGGCCATCAAAGATTCTTGCTGAGTGTCACTGGCTATTAGAAATTAGAGCGGGGCATGTGGGCAGAAGTGGGAAAAAAGGAAGAAAGAGAGACAAACATGGCCGCAGTTTGTCGTGTTTACTTTTTCCCCACCTCTTTTTTTCACATGATTTTCTCAGGTGCCGGCTAAGTGCCAACGCAGCGCTGAAAGAACCCAAGAACTTGCGTCATGGTGTGTCACACCAACTCAAGATCAGTTCTGCCTCTTTGAACTAGAAAAAAAAATGCTTCAAAAAAATAAGAGAGAAAAAGAATTATGACAAAAATAGACTGCGATGGAATAAAAGCATCGTCCCTAAGCTGATGGTGTTTCTTGATGGTGTTGTGATGCTGCTGTGAAGAGGACTCTCAACATGCATGGAGCATAGAGAGCTTGCTGACATAAAACAGGAGCACAGGGCCCAAGCTCTGTCTGAGAGTCTAGGGAGAAGAAAAGCAGGGCCCAAATATAGCTCTCAGGGGCAGTGAGTAGTGGCCAAAGAAAGTGGTTCTCTTCCTTCATCTTAAAACACATCCTAGTGGATGAAGATGTCCATCTAGGAAGGAGCTCCATCTCACTGGAAGGTTGAGTCATTGGGGATAAAGGTGCATCTTTAGAAACAAAAAAAAATAGCAAACCAAAGCAAAACAGGATAGGAAATAAATAAACATATGCTTTGTGCAGTGGGACTGGATAAAACAGGCCAAATAAAAGATAAAAAGTACACTAACAAAACACAGGATATTGAGTCATGAAACACACATCACACATACAATAGCACTTGCCAGTCCCAAACCATAACTCTTTCCCACAGTGAGCCCAGACCATTACAAACTCCTCTCCACCTGTCTTTGAAAACACAAGGTTGATCGTACTGGTCACAGACCTGTTGGAGTGAAACCTAGCGTTGGTCACCTTGTTGAAATCCATTAGCTGCATTAGCCATTGGCTGAAACACATTCAGGCAAAAATACACAGACACAAGCAGAGGCCAGTGGTCTGTTTTTGTCACTGCACATATTAAAAGCTTGCTAAAAATAATGATAGAGTGTTTTGCATGCGAGGGACCAGACCAGCATTGTGAATGCACTGGACATGGGGTCGGCCACCTGGCGTCCGTATTGCTGTTCCATTCTTGTAGTGTTTGGACACTCTCAATAGGCATGCGTTTACTTCACGGTATAGGTGGGCACTTTGTCTGAACTTTATATGTATTGATTTTGCTCGCTGATTGGTTGCTAGAAAATCTTCTTGGGGAAACTGAAGCCTTTGGAGAGTACTTTAACTTACTACTGTAGCAAATTGTGATACAGAGCAGAGGTAGTGGCTCTAGTCTGGCTAATTGTGATCACCTTTTGACCATCAATTGTGCAGACAGGGCAGCTTTTTGTTTGTTTGTTTGTTTTTCTTTTAAAAGCAATAGCTCCTCTTGTCAGGACAGTGTCCAGCTCTGTGTATGTGAACTGCACTGTTTTTAATTACATTCAGAATCATGTACACAAGTCTGACAAAAACAACAAACAAAAAGGGGAACAGAGCCATTAAGCACAAAGATCTTTAAGTTTAGAGAGAGAACACACAAGAACAGAAGAATTATCACAAAAAAGGAGGCCTATAATCAAAAGTAATAGCTTTTATCTGGGCGATGGGATAGACTAATCAATGCATGAATTCATTAGAACGAGGAGACGGAGCGGGCGAGGCTCTCAGCTCTCGCATCTAGACAAACACCAGTGGCATAAACGCTTCCATTAATTGCACCCTTGTTAGATTCCCTGATTAAATGTACTCAGACACACACACCACAGCACACACTTACTCTGGAGAAATGGTAATGGTAAATGGTCTTGGTAGATGGTCTCTCCATGATCAAATATTACAGTGTTTGTCCCTTAACAGTGCCAAGGCATGAAGTCACCAAGCAGCTGAGACTGGTTTGATATCCTACCACACACACACACAGTAGAATGATCAACCTAAGAGTCTGGGAAGACCGGGTATTTTCTGTGGCTTGGCTGCCAAGCTGCCATCACTGTGTGCTGTAAATCTGGTTAGACAATTTAAAAGAGTGGATGACACAGCATGTAAACTCTGTCTAGAACATTATCTAAATGTTTGCGTGTGTGTGGCCGGCCATGCCGCGGTTTTTATGAGCGCAATAAATGAGTCGAAGGATGCAGTTTTCTAAGGGTCCCTGCTTTCAAACTAGACATGTGCAGAGTCTGTGCATTAGCTCATTTGTGCTTTCGTGCTGTGTTCACTGAACAAAAACTGTAGCTTAACTGATGGGTACAGTGTTTCATGTTTGGAGGCGGGGGCGAAAATGTAATCTGAACTGGCCTGGGGCAAAAAAGCAAGACCCAACCTTGTTTTCTGGCCTATGCAGAGCGCTGCTGCCAGGTTACAGGCATATGTTGTAGTCCATGTGAATATTCTTGGTCAGTGATGCCCCTACCCTGCTGTTCACCCCAGCAACAGCTGCTTAGTTTTAGGATTCTAAAGAGCAAAGTCAACATACTTACTGTGCATCATTCAGGCTGTAGCCATGTGAGGTTGGGACGTGGGCTCGTCAAAGCCCCCTGATGTCTCAATAACCTAACATCTCTGCTTATCTCCAAAAAGAAGGAATGACATTTGCTTTTTGTTCATTTTTCTTATTACCTAATATTTTCTTTTTCATACATAAAACAGACAAAATACAAGGTCATTTTCATTCAGCAAGTGACCACAGAATTTTGAAAAGTCCGTAAATCACTTCTTTTTCATTTCCGATTTCACTTCCGAAATTGAATAATGACTGAACGAAAAAGTACATGGACCAACAGGACATGTCTTTTTTTTTCTTTCAATCTTTCTTCTTTCTTTCTTTCTGTCCTCCTCACTAACAGGCAGTGCCCATTCTTTCTTTCCTCTCCTCTTTCTTCCCTTTTCCACCTGCAGTGACAGAGAGCAACAGGTACATCATGATATCTGCCATCCATTCCGACAGCTGGCCTAAGTGTGAACCCTTTTAGTGTCTCTCTGGTTCTCCCTGCTCTTCATTACCTCTTAGGAAGAAGCACTGCTGAGCAGCAATTGGAAGCGACGGCTGATTAAAACTGCACATAGCGTTGAGCAACTTAGTGCCAGGTCAAAGCCACACACCTCAGGTAGGACACAGGGGCTTTTACAGTAGGAGAGGACAGAATATAAAAGAGAGATCAAAGAATGGGAAAGTGTGAAATAAAAGGTGTAGCCAAATGTTATTGAGGTACAAGAGAAACAACTGGGGAACACAGCCTAGCAATAAAAAAGTTGCTATGTGTATCATTTGCTTAGGTAACAATACACCTTCAGCTAGCATATGATGCCTGAATGCCTAATCTCAGTTCGAAAAGGTGACCCAGGTAGTGGCAGCATTAGCATTAGCATTCATTGTTAGCATCAGATCAAAAATACTCAAAGCCAAAACTGAAAGAGTCAATGAGAGGGTTATTGGCCACTGATGATGTGGGGGTATATTCAGTACGACTACTTCACAATCACTCTGGTTCTCAACCACTCTTCTTCAAGACGCTAAGAAAGCGCTGACAGAGACAGACAGGCTCACGCTGGTGCTAGCTAGCTGCCCACACAGAGTGCAGCCCACAGACTCAGAGTGGCCTAGAAAATGCCTTCAGTTGAGATGAATGCAGGGCATTTTCAAACTCCAGGTTATTTGTCCATGTTTGTGTTTGTGTGTGTGTGTGTGTGTGTCAGTCCAATCAGATGGGAGAGAAAGCATTTCATCAGATGCACTGTTCTAAAGATCAACAAGAGAGAGAGAGATTCAGATTTTGGGTCAAGTCTTTGTTCACCAACAGTGCACAAGGTTAGAAATAACCTTGGCATCCAGTCTGTCTTTATGTTTCAAACTGAATCATACTCCAAGACACACACACACTCACTCACAAACAAATACACACACAGAGAAAGAGAGAGAAAAGCAGAGAGCGAGAGAGGTTAATCTATAATTCTAATCAGAGCCTGGCCATCTGAAGTCTGTGATGTTTAATGTGAGTCTTTTTTGTCAATGGCAGATAAATGTGGGTGAATAAAAACTGCAGAATATGGAAGAGAAAGAAAGAAAGAAGAAATGGGTGCAGAATACAGATAGTCATAGAATATGTGTGTGTGTGTGTGTGCATATGTTTGTGTGTGTGTATGCTGTGGGGGGGGGGGGGTATGCTGTGGGATATGTCAATACAATTGGTCATTTGTCTTTGTGTGCCTGTGAATTGTGTGCGTGTGTGTCTTGTCATTGTTATTTGTGTGTGTGTGTGTGTGTGTGTGTGTGTGTGTGTGTGTGTGTGTGTGTGTGTGTGTGTGTGTGTTGTCATTGTTGTTCATGTGTATATGCTTGTGTATGCATATGTGAGTGAATGTGCACAGGAGAGATTTTGAAACCAGACAATCTGAGATAAAGGAGAGGGAGAGAGAGAGAGAGAGAGAGAGAGAGAGAGGAAGAGAGAGAGAGAGAGAGGAGGACAAACTATGCCGGCACAAAGAGCTGAAGTGAAAGCAGTGGGCTGCAGGGAGGAGGAGAGGAGGCTGAGACAAAACGGTGAGCGATAGAAAAGAGAGAAAAGTGCAGAAGAGAAACACACAGAGAGAGAGAGAGAGAGAGAGAAGGAGGTGGGGAGTGAGAGGCGGGAAGGCATAGAGCACAAGGACTAGGGGATATACTGGCCAGGTGCTGCAGGGAGAAAGAGAGAGAGACAGAGTGAGAAAGAGAAAAAAGAATGAGAGAATAGGTGATAGAAATTGCTTGATAGAGAGAAACAATGGAGAGATTTTTAAGAAGCTTTAATCAATGAAGATTTATGTAGTTCTATGTACATTTGAAGCCTATATGTTGTTTTATGCACTTTCATCCCATTTCATCTTTGAATTGAGTTGAATGAGGCAGAGGGAAAAGGTGTGGTGGAGTAAAGATCTTTCTCTCTCTTTCATACACACACACACACACACACACACACACATACAGTAGTGTGTGTAGAGCTGAGCTCTGAGCATAGTGCGAAGCAATGAGAAACAAAACCACAGGGCAATCAAGTGAGGTAATGGAAAAGAGAATGAGACAGGAGAGAGACAGAGAGAGAGAGAGTGTGTAAGAGAGAGAGAGAGAGAATCTCTGGGTATAGAGAAAAGGCTTTGGATGAGGTCTCCACACTACACACAACAATCCACTGTCATCCACAATCGCAACAAAGGCATCTGGAGACGTGGCAGTGAATGCACACTAAGATGACACCAGAGCACACCCTCCAGGGCCCATTTCTGTTGGGTCACTAATACCTCTTTTCCACCAGGGCTGTGCCAGTGCTGGACTTGAACTGGTCCTGGACCAGAACCAGCACTAACACTAATACGCATTTCCACAGGTTTCAGCACCACAATTTGTATAGCAAACTGTTACCATGGTTACATTCACAGAGCCTAGATCTGGGGGTCGGTAACTTTTTTGACATGTACTATCATATTACATATTACTATCATTTCAAATCATTTTCAATCATTTCAAATGATTAATTCTGACACTCCAAGGCAAAAACAGATATAAAGTATGTGTGCTAAAGTAGTTAAATTTTGGCTATCTGAAACCTGTCGAAATAATAATAAAATACTTTTGTTAAGACAATGTATTGGTAAATGGACTGCATTTATATAACGCTTTTCTACTCCTATGAGTACTCAAAGCGCTTTACAGTGTATGCTTCATATTCACCCATTCACACACATGCAATCACACACCGGTGGCGGAGGCTGCCATACAAGGTGCCAACCTGCCACTGGGAGCAATTTGGGGTTCAGTATCTTGCTCAAGGACACTTCGATGGGGTCAGTCAGAGTGGGGCTCAAACTGGCAACCCTCCGGTTGCCGAACGGCACCTCTACCACCTACGCCACCATTGCCCCAAATTCATATTTTGGTATTCATGTCAGCGTCAAGTTAGCTGGGGGATTTATGGTGGTATTGGCCAGTGCATGTAGAAGTTGACAGGTAGGTAGGGCAGGTAGACGGATGGGACAGCACAAATCAAATGCACACAGCTTGCGCTCATTTTGCTAACAACACAGCACTGTGACGTGTGTGGTCCCCACTTCGGGACCAGCAATTTCAGGGAGCCAAGCTGGTGCCAGCTTTCTGCACCGGCACCACAGCAGTGGAAGTGAGCTATTATATATGTGTACATGGAAAAACATTGGATTACTTTGCATAGCCCACAGTTGCCTGAAATTTGCCTGTAGATCCTGTGGAGATATGAAAAAATATTTAAGACACCAGCTGTGTCTTTTCATTATGGAAAAAAAAGAAAGAAGTAAGGAACTGAGGAGGGAGAAAGGTGTGTGTGTGTGTGTGTGTGATAGATAGAGAGCTCATGGCATGATACATAATATAGACATCATATGTTCTGCAGATGAATAAAGTCATGGGGAAGGGTAGCACTAAATCTTGTGTGTTGCATGTATGTATTACTCCAGGCACTACATGACCTTACATGTGTTACAATAATCCATCTGTAGGGAAGGGGAGGCTTATGCCCAGCTTGTTGGGGATCTTTCACTGCTGTTAAATCACAGAAAAAAAACTGTTAATCCCAAAATGCCTCAAAAGCCAATTAAGTATGCCCAGAGCTGATCATGAATTTTGCATTCTACTACAACACACCAGGAGACATCTGCAAGACAAAAGGTTTTCATTTTACTCCCTGCCCCCCTCAGTGTGATTAATGTAGGACAGAGGCTCTCCCAAGTAGACTAAATGAGGCTAAATTGCACCTAAGTGACAGAGACTGCAGACAGGCTGCTCTTTCAGTGCCTCTCAAGGCAAAGCATTAGTACACTGCGGTGAGGGAAGTATGGGTAATGCCTCATGCCTTAGCTGGGTTACCCCTGGTGGCTGGAAGTTCCTGTCACCTTATTTGGTGGTCCTTTGCTTCCTGTGGCGAAGATGTACAAAGCTGCACTCATTTCTCTCTCTCTCTCTCTCTCTCTCTCTCTCTCACACACACACACACACACACACACACACACACACACACAGTCTTAGACATGCATTTACACGCACGCACGTACACACACACACACAGGAATACACGCACATACACAACCAATTAGACATGCCAGACATATGCACAAACACACACACGCACACAAGCATGCACAGCACATACACAACAACTTAGACATGCATTTGCATTTGCATGCACACACACACATAAACACTTAAACATGCATTTGCACACACACACGTGCACACACATGCACACACACACACACACACACACACCTCTGACATGGAGATCTGCTGACTCCCTGAGGGTGCCTGTCTGCAGTGGTCCCTCTGCAGACCCAATCATCTACACTCAAGGACTTTATTTTGACGTTAGAACTTCCACTTCCGACAGGTTAATGGTTCCACTCGGAAGGCGACCTGCCAGGCTTCGGTGAGAACACACGCACTCCCGAGGGTGGGGGTTGGCAGGCGGTCACCACGGTGACTGAGATGGAGAGGAAAGAACAGCATGAGAGAGTCAACTGAGATTCCAACTGAGAGAACCCCCCACCAACACTACCACCTTCACCCTCCACCCCACACTTGCACATTCACAAACAGACACACCCTCAGTATACTGCTTTATAAAGTGAGTTAAATGTGTGTGTGTGTGTGTGTGTGTGTGTGTGTGTGCGTGTGTGTGTGTGTGTGTGTATGTGTGTGTGTGTGTGTATGTGTTTGTGTGTGCGTGTGTGCGTGCGTGTGTGTGTGTGTGTGTGTGTGTGAATGTGTGTGTGAGAGAGAGAGAAAGAGTGAGAGAGGGAGAGAGAAAAGAGTAAAAACGACTTTACATGTCCAATTTGCCTCTCAAGGTCCTCCTGTGAAAGCCCTGTTTTGATTGCTGTTTTTTTTTTTTTTATTCCTTTCATTACCTTCTGCTTCTGAGATTCTGTTTCTGTTTTGTGTTATCTTGTACTTCCTGTTATTCACATTACTGCAAACCTAAAGAAACATTAAATTTAGCTTAACACAAATAAAGAGGCCAAGGCAATAACGGCCTACGGGCAACTCAGGTGTTTTTTGTTCTTATTAGACCGGCAGGTAACTACTCAAAGTGTGTAATGAACAGTCTCTGAAGGGATACATGAACAGCTCTAGCAAGAGATTGTTAAACAATGTCTGACTTTTGACAACAGTCAGCCAGCCTTGCAGTCTTCACCCACCACCCCTCTATCACTTTGATTTTGCCGGGTAGTCTGGCACGCTTCACTGCCAAACAGCTTTGGTCTGCACGCTGTCTGTGTCTGGACTTGGAATTGGAGCTTGACCACTGCAGAAGTTGCCCATTAGCTGCCCAAGCTCATTATCTGTGCGAAGATGTCAGCCCTTTTGGCCCCAATTTGATCTCCTCTCTGTTTTCTTCCTACACAGTTGCACAGTTGTCTGTGTCAAAAAGCTAATGAGTTGCCTCAGCCTGTACTTGTGACCAATGATTTAATGGCCACATGGACGTCCAATTAGCTGACATGCTCATTAAAAGATAGCAGTACTCCATGTTAAATGACCCACTTTGCATTGTCTTAATGTTATGTTGTGACATGAATTCACTATTTGCACACTAAATACCCAATGTGTCAGTCTGAACAAATGACCATAACTATAGATTATGTATTATGGTCATATTTCAATTGGTGCCACTTGTTATCAACATATTGGGATTTTTTTAATGGCTTATGTTAACTGTAAACAAACAAACATAAAAACACCTTCTGGAGATTACATTATTCATGATTAGTCATGATTAGAATGTAACCGGCCTTGGATACAGTTGGCATTGGCATACAGTACATTTTGTTTCAAGGTTCAAGGAGAGTTGCTTCTTTGTTGGGGAATGTTTTTAGTTTTTCAAAGGTACGCATTGGTATTGATGAATTGAACTAATTGGTAACACCGACTTTTAAATCTGAGTTTTATCAGTGTCTGTATTCACATTGAGAACATACATTCATCTCCAGAAGAGAAACTGCATAAGAAAATAACAGAATGGTGGACTTGGAGGAGGAATGTCTTGATGTACAGTACTACAGTATTCACGATGAGGAGTTAGGATTTATTTGTTCAGCTTCACCAATTTATCATGGTCCGAGCATTCTGTTACACTTTGGCAACTGACACTTTGGTCCTTGCCATGTCTCATCTAATAATGTGTCCTGATCTAATAATGTTTGCTCAAAAGCTTGGTAAAGGTATGTAACATAATAAGGCCAAAAAATTTGACAGAAGTAACAGAACAACACGATTATGACATTTGGGCAACAATGTTTCACAGTCAAGCCATTTAGTAATGGCTACTCAATTGGCCATACACTGTATTGAAGCATGGAATCAGTTTGTGATAATGAGACCAAATTCTGTGTGAAAGACATTCGGCATATAGGTTTTTTCAAAGGATAGTACAGGACTAAGTGTTTATATATATATATATATATATCCAGAGCAAATATGATTGTACGAGTATTATGGGAATATAAAAACCTTACTTTTACACCTATTGCTTGGACAAATAATGGTCACAGAAATAAACACCCATTTGTCTGACAAGGCCTGGACAAGCTGAGTTTTTTACCTGCATGGCCTTCAATTACCTGCAATCAAAGCGGCCACTTTGGCTGCTGTATCAGTCAATTTCCTATAAATATCACCTAAAATCCAGACACTGAATTACTTGGTGGGATTGAGCCTGATATAGAAGCCAATATGTTTCTTTGGTTTGGTGCGTTTTCTTGTCCATTTGCCATCCAATAAACCATGCCCAGATAAAAGTAACATAATTGATTGTCTTGAACAAATTGAAATATAAAGTGGTCTGTGGACCTGATGCTCTATTTTGGTTGGTCCCGCAACTGCCATAGAGAGGCAAATAAAAAATATGAAACAAAAACAAAAAAACAAGGGTAAATTGGCAGCAATTTGCAGATTCTGTGAAGACACCCACTTTCCAGCTCTCTCATTATGTCCATGTGTATAAGTGTTCCCTAAAAACATGTTTATGTAATACATGCACTAATACACACATGTGTGTGTGATGTATGTTGTTTTGGAGCATGTTGTTTAGCTTGCTGTTTACTAAAGTACTACAGGAGTTTACTACTGCTCCATTGACCTGGGGGTGTTTCTATAGTTATAGTCATCTCCTTTGAGAACAGTTATGTTACTGGGTTTCCTAAACTTGTTATTTATTTTTGTTCTGTCGGATTTAAATCCAGCTGAAACAGTTTTGTGTGTCCCGCCACGTATTGCTTGCATTTTCATTTGTATTATTATCCACCATAGGGAGATATTGTTGTGCTCAGATGAATAGCAGGCACATAAAAAGCAGTAGTCAGGAAGAAGGCAAAGACTGTTTCGTACACTGCATAGTTTTTATGACAGAAAGTCTTTGCAAAATTAGTTAATTTATTGGTAGTTACAATTCATATGAAGAGTTTGGTTCCAAAACGCTATAAACCCATTTTTGGACATATTCAAAAGTTGTGTGTTTTTTAATTGTGTATTTCAGTAATTATTGATCAACTTAAATTATGTTATGTTATGTAAAAATAGATCTAGTAAAAGCAGCCTAAATATAGATTCAATAATATATCTTTAAAACAAAATGTAAAAAAAAAAAATGTGAAAATGAATTTAAA
This sequence comes from Tenualosa thibaudeaui, assembly GCA_027481765.1. Classification (NCBI taxonomy): domain Eukaryota; kingdom Metazoa; phylum Chordata; class Actinopteri; order Clupeiformes; family Clupeidae; genus Tenualosa; species Tenualosa thibaudeaui. Next base: position 3,530,646 of record JAIFZK010000011.1, read on the forward strand.
TGGTGGGCATAGCATTTTGGAAACAAACTCTTCATATGTTCATGCATACACACAAGTTATAAAGAGCAGACATTTCAGCTTGACAGGTTTTCTCATTGCTCAAGACAATATGATTGTAATGTGCAGGGGCAGAGTGGCTCTGAATTACGCTACAGCATAACACCTTGCTTAACCGGATGGTGAAGAACCATGAATCTCCTTGGTTTAAAGCATGCATAGATTCCACAGATGCAATTAATCCATCTGACTTGTCAAATGTCAAATACCATCCCACACATACACACACACACACACACACACACACACACACACCCATGCACACATGCTCAGTCATAACATGTCATACCCACAGACTGCCCATCAGAAGAACACTGAGTGTCATGCAAAACACTCAGGCAGAAACACATCCACACACACACATGCGTAACACATGGCATAGTCACAAGTACATACATATTCGTATTGTACATATATAGCCACCCCCCTGCTTTACTTCACGTCACATCATATGTGATGCACACCCTTCTGTCTCTGTCTGGTTGTCCAGCAATGTCTCTCCTGCTGGAGTTTGGCATACTGGTGTGCTATTTGTTGCATAATGTTATGTTTTTTTCTTTTTTTTCTTATATTTATTATTGTGGTGAATTATTGTTGTAGAGGTTTGCCACAAATCTTTCTTTAAATGGTTGGTTTTTATTCAAGTACTTTATTCAAGGCAGAGCTTTGTAAACAGATATCCCATAATGCCAGGAAGGCAGAGGTTTTTGTACAGAACATCTGGCATGGAGGGCATCACTGGAAAACACCAGTTAACGCCTAGTTTGCAATGTACAATGCAATCACCAATTAAACAATATGTTACGTGTGGAATGTGGTTATCCCTTGCCTCTGCAATTGAACATGCTACTGATGGGTTGACAGAAATATACTTTTGGAACAATAAAGACCACACCAGTCTGTGGTGGTTATTGCTATTTTGGACTCGAACAGAAAGCTGAGCCATGGGATCAACTTTATCCAGCATTCAGCAAGCAATGCCACCCATTTCACTATAGATGATCAGTAAAAACGGATCCCTCATGGCTGTTACTGTTTCATCTGATAACAATACACCAACATGAGCACGTCCAACTGGGTTCATCTGCGACAAGGCCAGGGCAGGGACCGACCCCCTCGGATCTCCACTGCCAAATGTGAGTCTTGAACCAATTGCTTAGGCTTAGGACAGTATCTCTTAAAACCTTACAACAGTCTAATTATAATGCTAAATTTGAGAGCTGAAGAAACTCATGAGCCCACACAAGTTGCATAATCGCATTTTGATCTGCCGTTTCGCAGGAAGCTTGAATGATGGGTATTTTCAGCGTCGCCAAACTGGTGTCCCCATAGGATCAGTGGAGATCCGACACGAAGGGTCTCGCTTGTAGTTCTGGCATCTTAGCTGCCCAGTCGATGCTGATAGTCAGGATGAGCCACACAAAACTTGATTCCAAAAAATAATCTGACTAAGTCCTCACAGGCCTACTCAGTTATCCTCAGAAGGGAGACATGTAGGAGGACAGTTTCCATTCAAATTTGCTGAGAAAGAGATAATTGAGACGATTGAGTGTGAGCCAGTTGACTGACAACAACCCAGGAAACCAACCAGACAAAAAAACAAAAAGAGAATCCAATATTTATCAAGTCACGTTGACTGTGTTTGTCTTAAACAAAACACTGGCACTGGGAAGATGAAAGCTTCCTCCACTTCCTGTGGAAGTCAAACTGTCAACTTTACAAAAAAGTTATCTGAGGCAATAACGATTACAAAACAACAATATGCCACCAAGTCAACTTGTCACTTCCAACATGAGAA